>OZ010579.1:100008502-100023502 GCA_963932145.1 Acanthosepion lycidas
GCAAACGTTATCATTCTTGTAAGCTGATTGGTTGATGCTCGTTGCCATAGAAACCCGATTGTGAATAGATATTTTTCTTTCATTCTGTTTCATGTTTTTCGTTATTTATTTTATTTTTTAGTAAAAATCAAGGATGTGCTAAACTAAAAATTGTGCTGGCAAGAAAGTGATACTACTCCGAGACATTGTTAACAATAAAATCATACACACTTTTTATTCTAATATTCTTTTTTTTCAGGTTAACTAACCGCTTAAAACTTTCAGCAAATAAAATACACAAAAGCATCACTTAGTCTTAATTACTAAGCAGTGACAACTTCCTGATTTTCAACGCATTACTATAATAAAATCATTTACAAAGCAATTATGTAGCAAAACTGTTTGCAATGCATTCCCACAGCAAAACCATTTACATTGCATTTAATAATAAAAACATTTACAATGCATTTCTATACTAAAACTGATTTGATATGTCGAGGATTTGAATCAACCCACAAAAAAAGAAAAAAGTGAATAAGTTGTATAAATATAAAAATATAAATTATTTCGTGATTTTACAACTAAATTTTAGCGTGCATGAGTGTTAAATTTATTACTGTCTTTATTTCTTAAGATGAAAAGTAATGTCATTTATTCACGTGTAAATGTAAGAAAAAAGAGGCAAGAAAAACATTGAGGAGAAGATTGTGTCACATAGCTTGGTGAGGAGGACAGGTGAATGAGTCAAGAATTTTCTTTTAAGCCGAGCTGACGAGAATTGTTGCCGTATGTATCACCTTACTGCTTTTCTGTTCTATAAACTTTATTTATTGTGTGATTTAAACGAAAATTGGGTGGAAGGAAAAATTATTTTCCACTCGAATCTACTCCTGCTAACAGCTAACGTGGAAACCGAAACAATGCTTCGCTCGGTATTCTGATTCCTGCACACCGTAAAAAATCGCTCTTTCTCTAGAACACGGGTATAAACTTCACTAGACTCAAGGAACAAAACTGCCTGGTAAAAAAAATGTCAGCTCTTTTTATCCTTTGCCGGCTTCGGGTAAGAAACCAAGATCTCTCGCTTGTGTTAGCCTCGTTCTCGCCTACAACTCATGCGCAGTGTCACTTCAATATTGATTTCCTGGAGTTCGCCTCGCACGTCTATGATGTTTACGAGCACATGTACAGACAATTCACCTTCTCTTGCTTCGGTGAGTTATGTTTCCACCGCACTTATATACTCTTCAAAGGGATAACAAAGCATGTTTTATATATATATATATATATATATATATATATATATATATATATATAATTATTAATTTAAAAAATGACTCCAACACGCTACATAAGAGTTCTCATGTTTCAAAACAAGAGCCGAAAACTTCAATATAATTATTTGAATTAAATTGAATTAAAGTAAGCTCTGTTCCATCTTCAAGCGAAATTTTTTTTGGAATAACTTATTTCTGAAATTTACGTGTTTTAATAGTATATTCATTATTGAAATTAAAATTTCCATGATAACGGCTAGAGCGATTGTTTAAATAGAGGGGGTGTAGAGTGTTAATAATTTGTATCAGTATAGAGTTACATTCATAGATGTCAAGTCAGGGTAAGGTTGGGGTGTCTAAATCTAAAACGGAAGACGATTTCGCCTAGTCTGGTTTATGTATCTATGGAGATGTATTTATTTTTTTATTTTATTTTTTTCTGAAAAGGTTTTGTGTATATAAAAAAACTGCCGTAACATTTGTTTTTTGACGACTAAATAAAGGGTTACCTATTTTTGTCGGGTATTTAAACTATTTATTAGGACTATGGATTTTAAAAATTATTTTATTGTTTGTTTGTTTTTATGCTAATTATTCAATGCAAAAATTTGATGATGTCGGAAAAACGAGTTCTTTCCTATTTTCTATATATTTGCACATATATATATATATATATATATGGCATGAACGCGTCCCAGTAGTTAAATAATTAATTTATTAAGCAGAAATATCCGTAATTCTCCGACCTAGAAGCCTTTTATTTATTTATTTATTTATTTATTTATTTATTGTCATTTTGGATTTGGCTGCCTTGGTTTTTATACCTGTTTTCGCCCCACAGGTATATTTTGTGGTAAAATCGATTAAAATCTATTTCTGGGCGTTTTCTGGTAAATAATTACAATGCATTTCTCTATTCATATCATTTGATTAAATTTTATAGTTAAATATAATTGCAGTGTATTTTTATCTCAAAATCATTTCAAAGCATGTCTAGAGTAAAGCTATTTACAATAAATTTAAATTATACTTGACTAAGCTCTATTATTTCAGTATTAGATGCATTATTTCTTGCACATTGACAATCATTTATGTAGATTTCCTACACGAAACATACAGATGACTTGTCTAAACATGCTTAAGCAAATTTTAAATTAAAATTTGCAAATCTGCAATAAATCCTGAGCTTTTCGTTACTGCTTGAAATATCAATTAGTTATGTGCCAGGCATGTTACACGCTTAGACGATCATGTATTTTTTCGATATATGACTGACGAGACAGATATTTTCCCGGTTGCCATTTCTTTCTGCGGTAGACCAGTTGCCATCCAAAGCTATAGAACCTGGTCTCTTCTGCTATTTACCCATGGCTAGGGGGAGAGATTGTAATGGATTTGACTGGAATTCGAACTCGGATCTCCCATTCCTCAATCCGAGCCGCTATCCATTACCCCACCATAATGGCACATATTATATTAACTATTTACAAAGCTGAAAGAATGGAGCACCAAGTGCGGATCAAACTAACTACGCAGTCGTAATTTATCTCGTAGGAAAGCTTGCTAATCATTACACCACGTCGACGTGCCCACACATTTTATTATATTAGCCTGCAACGCCAGAGGCGAATATTAGCTGTATAGCGTTAGACGTTGAACATTTCAGCTAATATATGTTTGAATTGTTTCAAATAACGGTTGAGCGGAAGTTAGGCAAAACGGTGTCTGATATGAAAGTGCATAGCGAACAAAAGTGTGTCATTGCAGAAACAAGAGTGCTGGAAAGAAAAACTGAATGCACCCCCACATTCATGCCAAGAATTACCAAAGGTTTGAATCGGATGTAATGCCAACTAGAAACCATCGATCCAAGAGTTGATCTGTGGTGACCCCAATATATACTGGGTTCCCCAAAAGAGGTATTGTAGAGTAAGTGGAAGTTAATTGTTTCAAATCAAAAGATCAAATTACAAAAATAAACATATCGCGCAAAGGCTCCTCGCAGCCTTCCGGTTTCAAACATATTTCAAATTTTCATCTTATTAAAAATAAAGAATAGCAAATAAAATTAGCTCCCACCAGTAATAAACATAACATCCATTCAGTTCAGCAGAAAGAAAAGAGACACAACTTAAACTCGTCGTCCTGTCTTTCACACCAAGTCAACAGTGAACTACTTTTGATCTTATCTCCCAACTCTAATTTCTCTCTCTCTCTCTCTCTCTCTCTCTCGCTTTTTTTAATGGATAGTGGCTCAGATTGAGGGATTAGAGAGCCGAGTTCGAATTCCAGTCAAATCCATTACATTCACTTACGTGCTAAGGAAAAAAGTATGAACCATCTTCTCCCTCCAACTTAGAGTAAATAGCAGGACAGACCTGGTTCTATAGCTTTGGATGGCAACTGGTATACCACAGAAAGAAATACCAATCTACTGCGGGAAAAATCTACCCGGTCAATCATGTATCGAAAGATTTATGATTGCCTAAGCGTGTATCATGCATAGAACATATTCACTTACGTGCTAATACCCGTGAGAAATGTATGAATCCTCTTCATCTCCCCCTAGCTATGGGTAAATAGCAGGACAGACCGGGTTCTAAATCTTTGGCTGGCAACTGGTCTACCGCAGAAAGAAATGGCAACCGACTGCGGGAAAAATCTACCTTGTCAGTCATGTATCGAAAGATTCATGATTGCTTAAACGTCTATTACGCAAGGCACATAACTGACTGGGTTACAGTTAAGAATCTGTGTATTCCACGTTAAATAGATATCGGTATTTTATTTGAACACGCTGCAACTTTTTCTCTCATTTTTTTTATTCACAAACTGTGACTCAAGGTATCTTTTCTCAACAATTCCAACCTTTGTACTCAGTGTGACATCAGAACATCAAAAGAGGAAAAATGTCAGAAAAGGGTTACCATAAAAGGTTGCCTCGTGATCACCAAGTGCTGAATCAGACCTCAAAAGCATCGGTGGCTGTGCCGACATAAACAGAACGTCCAGGTATCAGGTTATAGGATATGTGCACAGAAGGAAATAGGATGAGATGAACTCATATAAACTCACTCACTTCCGACGTTCAATCTCACCGAAAAACACATACACGCAGAGACTGGTTAATTTGTTAGGAATCAAACAATTTATGAATAAAAGAGATATCTCGTATTTTATCAGACATTACTGATGCAACGATGCACATTCATTGACATTTATTGAAGTTTACGGAGACCAAACAGTGGATATAAGCACTGTTATTCAGTGGATAATGCATTTCAAAGAAAAAAAGTGTGCTGAAAACTATCCCTATCCAACATTTTATTTTACGCCCCTGTATATGCCGTAGTTCCCGTCTAAATTTCCTTCGCTGTCTCTTTCATATAAAAGTTTGTCATTGCAGAAAATGGGAAACTATTAAAGGCCATTTTAAGTATATTAGCCATTTCTTTATAGGGAAACATTCAGCATTCATTGACCGAACAGCCTGTGCTAGAGTCGGTGTAAATTTATAAAATCGTTCTAGTAAAACAATTTTCCAGAAAAATACGTTTTTCAAGTCGAATAACTGTTATCGCTCTTTCCAGTACTAACGCGGGATTTCTTACCAAAGTTTGATTGAAATAGTGTAGAACATCAATATTTTGTCAATATTTTTCCCCGATTTACATGTGTTATCCAATTTATTTTTTACGACTAAGGAAAGTTCTCAAGTAATGGATTTTCTGTTATTTGATAGAGTCCTATGCAATTATGTAGTATCAGTCTACGAGTTTAGAAGAAACATTATCTTCGCTAAGACTTACACTCCAAGACATTCTTAACAATCAATCTAGGGAAGTAGTTTTATACAGCAGACACTTTTTAGATCAGTGGTTTTTAACTTTTATTGAACCACGGACTACTTTAAGAATCCGGTGAAAGCTATGGACCTCCACCTCCCCATAAATATTTACATATTGTCTAATACATATGACATACACAAAGTACAAGTAAACTGTTATATTCCGTGCTAATAGGAATATGGAATGGACAAACACGGTGGATAAATAGTAACAGGTTTATTGTAGAAACCAGTACAACAAGCAAAGAAGTAATAGTTATGCGCACGGTCGTCGCAAGTCAGTACAGTTCCTGCTATCGGAAAACCGCTAGTTCTCGCAGATCCAAGCTCGACGCTATTTAGTAACTGCCCCACGCAATCACATGTGGCACAAGGCCGAATTTAATGTGGGGTTCCCGAGCCCGGAGGCTCGGCCAAAAAATTCCCGTACACCCCGCATAAACGGGGTCGGGTCTGTCTACCTCCCCGGACAAAACTCTGCCCTTCGGCATAGCCTCGTCCGGGTTCCTCTCTGCCCGAAGGCAGGGAGTTCGACTAGCGCAGCTGGGAAAGATCCAAGCTCGACTCTGCTGTCCGCTGTCCTAACGGATATTTATAGGTGGTTACCAACTATAGTGCCGCACACATGGGGGTGGCAGGTTATTCTATTACATCATAAATTTAAAGTAAAATATCTAAAAAAATATATCTGCTTTTTATGCAAACAGTTAGAGCAACTCAGTATAACCATTATAAACATGAAATATAATCTACTACTACTACTACTACTACTACTACATCTATTCTCTCGTTATCTACTTTATTTCAATGAGAAGGTTGTTGGTGTTTACATTGAATAAGAATACGAAACAGTGGAGATGTATTTAGCAAGGTGACACACATGTCATCTTTGCCATCCAATCTATTTCGAATTTTCGTTTTGATAGAAACAACTGCTGAAAACCCTGATTCACAAAGTTATATGGTAGCAAAGAGAATCAGAGCACTTGCAGCTTCTTTTACCAGACATGAGCGTAGACACACCAGAATTCTCCAAGACTCTTCGTGTTGAATTCACTTCATAACATTTCCATTTTTGGAATAGTCTTCATCACTGATAAAGTCTATGTCGAACAGGGAAGAATTACGTATCAATGTTTCAACTTGAAGGTCACCCGAACCAAAGTAACCTTTGAAAAAGTTCTGCAGAGTATCCATAAATCTGCAGAACTTTACCTACGGAGAATCTGACAAGGTATTGTTACTTTCAATGCCATCCTGCTGAAGTACATCTTCCAACATTGGAAAGTTTGCATAGTTGTCTGCCCCAAACTACCTCCTTCACAGCGACGACCTGGCCTAAAAAAAGCTTTCCTTCTTTCAGGAGCATCTATAATGGTGACTTCATGGCTTGAATCGAAAGATTTGCCTCACTTATATCCCTCAAGTAGACCAAACCATAAATCAGTTCCTCGCTGTCAACCTGTGCTGAAAGTTAAATTTGTTTTCCCATCCCAAAAAGTAAAACCTCTGCTCTCAGTACAACCAGACGCTTCATTATCATCTGGTAAGCCATAAAAATTTTGTGTGCTATAGTAGAACTTCATATCCTGTTCCTGTTGGTAATTTTACTATAAATAAGAATTATGGTAATGGTGAAACATGTTAGATTGATAAGTGTTTTATTGATGTAATATATATATATATATATATATATATATATATATATGCAGAGTTAGAATATGAGACTGACGCCAATTCAGCCGGGTTTCGATCCTAGCTAGCCACCGGACGTTTAGCCACACTGATGAGCTGTAATACAGCGAAACATTCTGTCTGTGGATGACTATATATATATATATATATATATATATATATATATATATATATATATATATAGTTTATGCAAAATTAGGTAATCCGTATGGGTAGACCCAAGGAGGATGATATCCAGAGAGCTCAATGTAAATTCAGAGCAAATATGTTTGAATAAAAAACAGACCACTTTAAGGTTCCATGTAATAAATTATTTCACCACAGCCCTTTTAAAGGGCTCTGTATCATCAGACTTTACTTCCAAAGGTTGAAATATTTTTTTTTCATTTCAACCTTTAGAAGTAAAGTCTGGTGATCCAGAGCCCTTTAAAAGGGCTGTGGTGAAATAATTTATTACATGGAACCTTAAAGTGGTCTGTTTTTATTCAAACGAATATATATATGTGTGTGTGTGTGTGTGTGCGTGTGTGTGTGCGTGTGTGTGTGTGTATGTTTAATGGGATAAAGAACAAGTAGGAAACACTTATCAATCTAACATGTTTCACTTTTATTAAAGATTCAACAGAGGATAAGATATGAAGAAAAAGAAATTCTATGTGTTCATGTATCTAGTATGCATTATTTATGTTTGTTGGTTGTCTGCATGTTGATTGGGGGGGGGGGCGTATTTACATAAACACTGCTTGTGGTAGATAAGTAAATATACGTTAGCTCCTTAAGAATGGATATAATATAGTTTGTTTTGTTTTTTTGTTTTTTACATGCGTTTATAGTTGATAAAATATTTTCAGGTTTCTAAGTTTTTTCGACACAAAGAATTACGTTCTTTTTTTTAATTAAGGTAGCATTTGTAACATCAAAGATATGAAAACTATTATGAGTCAGTTTAAAGAGTTGTCGCAACATACGTCCCTTCTGCTTTATTTCTTGACAAAACCTCATAAAAATTCTATAGTACAAATCCCTTGCTCTGATGAAACTTTAGATAATATGGAACGCCATGTATGACATTCATATGTATCAAGATATATGATTATTTAAAATATGACTCAAGTTTTTAGATTCATTTTTGGTTTTGCATCAATTTGTTTTATTGAGCGAAACTATCCCGATCACGGCCTGTGTTCAAGGTGAAATGATAGGGAAAGAAAATGCACGTTTTCAATGCAATCAGTGTTAAAATTTCAATCAATGGAGTTGTTTCGTTATTTTGCTTATCATCAGAATTTCGTTTGTCACTTTATTTCCCTCGGGATTAGGGTTAGTTGGTTTCATTTTGTTTGGTGGCAACACATCTATAGCTTATTTAGTTGTAATTTTCTAATCGTATCTTAGATGTAGCACAAAGCCAGTGCGAATTTAACTCACTTCTCAGTCATAATTGTCTTAGCATGACAAGATTGTTAACCATTACACAACGTCTAAGTGCCCTCTATGAGTTATTTAGTGGCGAAATCTAAATATTTTGAATGCCATTGTATGCACAGATAAAACATATTGTTGGCAATACTACTATAAATAAGAATTATAGTAATTTTACTATAAGTGCTCATGGTAATTTTACTATAAATAGGTATTATTGGTAAATTTTACATAAAAGTATACTGCTGGTATTTTTACTATAAAAATTTATTTTTATACGTTTATAGTGTTTTCTTTGGGAAGTCACTATTTTCCCATAGCTGGGACCCTAAGCGGTGCTACCACCCGATACACGTTAGACTTGGGAACAACAGCGGTTAAGTGGTGCTTCCAAGTGGTTTATCTTCATACACAGGACTGAACGAATCGGATTAATAAATGTTTCAAGATATTTATTTATTAAAGCCTACCTGTGATATCACCAGTCACAAAAAAGCAAGCATATACTCAGTATCCAAGGTCTTTCTTCTTGGACAGACAATTTGAGACATCTTGTCACCTATCAAATTAAAATAAGCATACTTATTACTTATCAGATAGACAAAAGAATTTATCAGTTACATTTGTTTGAGGCGAAATATTTTACTGTTTCAGTCATTTTTCTAAAATTTAGAATAGAAATCATTTGACTTATTAAGGTCATGAGTGGATCTCATATATTTTACGTGCGTCTAGAGAAAGAGAGAGAGAGAGAGAAAGTCCATTCTTTTACATATTGGTTTCGTATTCTGAATTTCCTTTCTTCTAAAGTTATACACCAAGTCTACCCTACTATTTAACTCATAGATGGGAGGGTAGATGGATTCATGTTTTCTAAAGGGCATCTGTGCAAACACAACAGATCAGCCCGGAATTTGAAATCTGCTTGTCGGTTCTACATTCCGTGCCGATAGCCGTTTCGCTAACTGCACGCCCCCCTCCCCCCGAAGAGAAATGGCCAACATTGGAAACATGCAGAATAAATTGTAGGCGAAATAAGATAACAATGACAACGAAATATTCTAATCCATGCTATGCGATGTTCTACGTCGTAAACTGGGAAATTAAGACGTCGTAAAATCCAATGGCTGTAATCTCTTGAACGCTACTCAGCATTGGATTGCAACAATACCACGTTCAGTAATGTTGCCGTGGTTTCCGTAATGAGTAAGTTTTTATGGGGTGCAGTTGCTTGACCCTTAATTTAGAGTTACCCTTCTCTAAGAAGAGGGAGCCTAATCAAGTTTGCTGTTTAACGGATGGTAGAGCAAAAGAGTCGTATTGCTGCATTCCAAAAGTCATTAGTGAGAAACAAACGCTGTGTCAGAATTTGAACCTACCTCAACAAATTCCATTTTTGTGCCGTTAACCACTACCCCCAATGGCTACAAAATTCTTTAGATTTCATATTTATCTGGAACCCAAAAATTGATTTGTTATTTTACGGGTTATCAAACCTTTGTATGTTATTTAAAGGTGAAACTTTTTTTTTTTTTTTTTTTTTTTTTTGGCGGCGGCGGCGAGGGGATTGTAAGAACATTTTTTTTTTTTTTTTGCGGTTGAATATTACATTATTTTTTTTTTTAATGATGACAATGATTTTTCCAAATAGATAATCCTATTTATTAAATTGTACTTGTGTGAGTGGGGGGGGAGAGATTTATTTATAGTTTTTTTCCCAAGGATATTTGCGTATAAGTGAAGGTAATGAACTCGACTGGAATTCGAACACGACTCTCCGATTTTTTATTCCAAGCCGTTATGAATTACGCCAGCAGCACATCTAGGGAATTCAGAGAAGCTGTCACTTCATTCCTAACAAAATTAGCCCCTGATAGATCACAGCATTTTCGGTATGGCGCAGATCACGTATAGCTTTTTTGTGTTTATTCTTAGACATAACATTAGTGCACAAATATAAAACGTCAGATTTTTTTTTAATATGCAAACATTCTGCTTGGATACATTTTTAATGGTATTTCTCTTTAGGACATGGATCTCCATAGCCTCGTTTCTCTAATGAATTGCCATAATTTCTTCTTCACTCTTTTATATTTTTTTGTTTTCATTCTCTATATTTGGGTACCACACAAGAATAGAGATTCCAGACTACTCTGCTATTTAACCTAAAGATGCGTGGAAGAAAAACAAATGGATACAGAGCGTTCTGAAAAGTATTAGTGCGAAAATGGATGCAACTAGCTAGAGCGGAATTTGAACTCAGTTTTAAGGTTTCACTTTACCTGATACTACCATCACGCCCTTTGAGAAATGACATCACTCAATATATTAAAGAAAAGATTTATTTAATTATTTATTTTAATCATTTCCTTACATGTCGAATGATAATGCGACTAAGACGCAAATCGATTACTGGGATTGAAAGCGAATGAGAAAACTTTAGTGAAGAGAAAGGACAATAAACGAACAAATTTCAGGAAGACCGACGATGGCGACTAACGTTTCAGATAAATTTTTGAATATCGTAGTAGGCCGGGAAGAAAGAAACCAGGAGAGAGTTCCATAAGTGAGAAGTGCGAGAAAAGAAAGTATTAGGATAGAACTTACGTTTATATTTAGCATTTCACCAGTAAAACACTGAAACCTAGTTGTCAGTCTAGTATTGCGCTTAAATTCATGAGGCAGAAGCACCAAGGATACTAAACTCATTAGAACAATTGCCATGAACATATTTTTTTATAAAATCCAAAGGAGACCACCTCACTTGAACTAATCATCCTGATAAAGTTCTCTTAGTTGAATACTTATTCTCCACTCGACAGTAGCTTCCCCACAGGTGTAACTTAGCAAACGTGTCGCTGTTCTTTCGCTATTTCCATGGCAAACGTTCAAATAAAATCCATTTTACCAGCTCAGACATTTACAGCTACAACGTTCCATGTAACTTCCACTGGTTCGGATCACTTTCATGTCTACTACGTTCTCAGTGCAAGTAGAAAGATGAACTCAGGAAATTTTCTTTCCCAAGCACTGTCATTTTATAGAACAGACTCCTGCAAATGATTTTCCCTGAAAACTACAATCTTAATATCTTTGTATCAAGTGACAATCGTTACCTAGCTTTTTTATTTTCATAAACTTCACTTTTCTTCGCCTCTTTTTTTTATATCAAACACTTCTTTAATCCTTACCATTTTTACAGTAGGCCTCTACTTTTAGTGGCTTTCAAGCCTTATATTGGGTTTCATCCTAGAAATGATATATTGGAACAATTTTAATGTGGCAAATCAATGTGCAACTTAAAATGTGAAAAGATACAAAGCCGATGTGGCTGATCATTCTGCTATTAATTGAATTAAATTAAAATATTAAAAATCTGACATGTTAATGACATTTTTATCACATAAATGTTTTATTGTATTTCTTGAAACTGGTTTTCCTCTATAAAACAATTAATTTACAACACGATGTCTTTTCAAAATAAGATTAGTTTTATATTCTTATTATTTTCCAATGATAAACCAAACGAAATATTTCTTTAAGAAACCGAATGAAAATTTCCCTTAATAAACCGGACGCAATATTTGCTTAATAAACCGAACGAAAAATTTTCTTTATTAACCGGGCGCATTTTTTGCTGAATAAACAGAACAAAATGTTTCTTTAATAAACCGAATGAAAATTTCCCTTAATAAACCGGGCGCAATATTTGCTTAATAAACCGAACGAAATGTTTGCTTAATAAAGTGAACGAATATTTTGCCTTAATAAAACGAACGAAATGTGTACTTTATAAACCGAACGAAATTTTTCAATAATAAACCGAACAAACTTTTCCTTAATAAACCGAATTAAGTTTTTGACAAAAGTTACATCCTTGTGCAAATTAATTGAAACAAAACGAATAATCCCATTATTATTTACTTTCTTCGTATTTTTTCCATTGAAATATGACCCAGTGTACATGTTAGTACTTCGTATGTCCATTCTACGAAGTCGTTCTTTGCAGATTAACCACAGATTCTCAACTACATTTAAATCAGTAGAGTTTTCGGGCCAGTCTCTAGTACTTTGATTTGCTCATTGGTAAGGCTTGCAGCGTTACAATTTTCGTGCGTCTCGTTGGAGTAACATCCATCGCAGATAATAGCCGTAGGACAACTAATCGACACTCGATACAATAGTGTCTGTGCCTGATGAAAATCTGATATATTCACGAGTGAAACAAAACTTTGTTGGTTGAAAATTAAGCTAGCTTAATTTTCGACCAGCTCCGCACATCTGTTTCTGAGAGAGAAAAAAAGACAAAAAAATAAAAAAATAAAAAATAAAAAAACATTAAAATATTTTCTAGCCAACGGGAAAAAAATCCATGCATCTTCAACCACAAAGTCGTTTTCGAGCCCCTACAACACTATATAAACTACCATCAATTCGACTTCATCCGAACTAATAAAGTCATTTACCTGTTGCCTCGATCATTTTGTCCGGTTACTAGCCTAAGACGCCAGCCGACTGAAACTCGACTATGGAAGGCAGTCATGTTCCCGTTAGGAGTCGTATGTTGACAGCAGCAGCCAAGGCCGCTACGCGATTAAAACCTCGACACCTACTGTACGATAAAGCGCATACACTTTTACATTTAGCTCACGTGATTTTTCTCGACAGCGACGATGCAATACCAACGTCTACATATCGAACTCTGTAAATATTTTTTTGAATCGCTCGATGAGACAGCGTAAATAAATCTTCTTCATCACTTTACCGACGTCTCATATCCATTGTTGTGTGTTACCTCGCATTTCTTGTGTGTTAGCGTGAATTATGGCACCCTAGACGACACACTTGAACATGGCAATTTCTTAGTCTTCGGTACAGTAGCTCCCGCAGCAACTGTTATTTTTTACGGCTTTCATAAACTATTTGTCAATGAATAGCTAAGAATATTCTAATCTCACTAGAACTATTAATAGCCAAAAGAAAGATAAGATTTCACCACCGAAAAGAATAGACTGTAGAATTTTTATTGGGTTGGTGCATAATTATCAGGCATTTTTTGTAGGCAAATTATTTGTTAATAAAAATTTCTGTTTTATTTACTTTTTAATAAAAATGTTATATTATTTTCAGATTATAAAAATGCGTGTCGATAATCATACACTCCGGAATAATCATTTAAAAGTGTTACTGTGGAATTGCTGTTTCTTTTTTCATAATAAATATTGTTTAAAAACGCCTGATAATTATGCACCAACCCAATAATATAATACTATGTGAGAAAACCTCATTATTTTTGCACCAACCTAATAGTAATCTATTCGTTTGATTCTCTCTGTCAATTCGGCTATTACGGGACTAATAATTGCTTAACTTAGCTTTGCCGACTTAGTCAAATAAAATAGGAAGATTGAGTTGCACACTTCCAAATGATTTTAACGTTGAACTTTGAAAATCGGCATTCTAAATCCTACTGTTTCCTTGAGTTTGAGCGCCTAATATGTGCCAGTTGTTAATATGAAAGTGCCACAAGTACGAAACAAACCCAGTAAACAATTCTGTAGTTCCAAAATTTCAAAATGTTGCTGCTTGAACACGCCACGCTAATTCCACAGACACGAATTACTTTTATTTCCTCCGTGTTACAAATCTAAAAATGAAGTTCTACGGTGTCATTTTTCCCAATAACTGTTACATTGCGAAATAAACTCCCACCGAGGTGTTTTCCTAACCAGTATATACTTGATCGTTATGTGCCATCCTTATCTTTAGAACCTCCATTTCCTACCAAATTCTCGCTACTTAAATTCAAATAACTCATTCATTCTTACCAATTTAACAATGATGTGATGGAGAATATTTCCATACAAGTTTTGATTTGACAGTCAGACAAAACACTTAAAAATTTTCCTACATCAAGAGGAGTAGCACAAAGAGCAGCAGTAGCCTTTCTTGAAAATAGTCATTCAAGGCTAAACTTCTTCTTCCCTTGTTTCTATTCCTCATTATATTTCCCTGTACCAAAAGGTAATAAACTTGTTAAACCAATTGCAGTTTTCTAACGTTGTTTTTAATAAATCAGTTACAACAAACAGTAAACCTCTAACGTAAGTTTTCCGCTAACCTTGGGTTCGTAAATATTTTGGATGAGTAGTAACAGTTCTTTCCTTGAAAAAAAAAGCCATTTATTTACTGAGAAGCCGGCGATACTTTTGGTTGAAAAGTATAAAATCTTTCCCGTAAAACATTTTTTAAGAGGTTTTTCAAGACCAGTAACTGTTATCGTTCTTTCCAATATTGATGGAGCTTTTCATGTCGGTGAAAAAGAGACTGAAATCGAGATTGCTGCATCTCCTGCAAGGAAAGTTAGTTCTGTATCACGCCATAAGACTTTTTCGTCTGAGTCTATCCTTTATATCTACAAATCTACCATTCGTCCATGCATGAAATACTGTTGCCATATATGGTCTGTTCATCTCGATGTTCTCGACAAAAATCAAAGATGGATATGCAATGTGATCGGTCCTGACTTGGGTTGTCTTTCTGACATAATGTGTCTTCCCTCTGTCTTTTCTGTAAATATTTTCATGGCATCTTCTCTAACGAGCTATTTTCACTAGCGCCCTGACTACATGTATTTAAGCGTGGCACTAGGTTAGCATCTCGCTTCCTCCCTTTTACTGTCGAAGCAATTAAATGTAACCACCCCTTTATTTATACATCGTCTTCTCTCTCACTTCCAGACAATGAAATTCCTTTCCTCTTAATTGCTTTCCTGATAAC
>OZ010579.1:100028502-100066002 GCA_963932145.1 Acanthosepion lycidas
TATATATATATATATATATAATCCGTTGTTCTTATAGATATTCTTATTTTTACAAAATAGTGCTCAATGTAAATTTACAGTGCATTAATATTATAAATTAACTGATTTAAAATATGTTTTTCGCTACACAGTTCTAACCATGTTTCAAAAATGGAAGCTAAAAGCTTCGAATTTAATTTTGTCATTAAATTAAAGACATTAGTTCCATTTCATCCTCAAGCGAATTTTGGAGTAACTTATTTTTAAAATTACTGGGTTTTAAAGGCACTGCAAAAATTCATAATTCACGTTTCCAATGATACAGAGAAATCCATTCATCCAGACAAGGGGTGTTTGCGTGTTCATTATCGCTGTATTTTGTTGTATCAGTTATTAGTTACGTTTGAAGAAGGGTTTTTGTTTAGGTAGGGGTAGGGATGTATTTTTCAATGAAATCTGACATCCGTTAAATGCATGTCGTCTGGATTTTTTAAAACTTTTATTGTTAACGGCAAAAATTCTTACGGCATTTTTTCTATTTGTATACTTAAAGAATTTTTGTGGGTGTCTAGGTTAGAATACGTTTTATTTAAGTACGATTTAAAAAAAAATATTTTTACTTTTCATTTTTAATATACTATATTTCTTTTTAAAACAAGTAAATGTATTAGAATTACTTACAGTATGTAAAATTATTTTCTCATCAAGTATAAGTATGTATATTACCAGGTCACAATTTTTAAAAATGTATATTTAAATATTATTTAAGTAAAATTCATGACAAGGACGGCAAATATAACTAATTCATTTCTCTGATTTAGTAAACTTTTATATTTTATAAACTTATTAATATATAGTTTCTCATGTAAGTACAAAGAACATGGGTCATTCAATGGCTTACATCTTCTAGCTTTTCATATTAATTTCATTTTACTGTAGGTGTTTTATTGGATTCTTTTAAGTGCTTATAGTACTTTAAAAGAGGTGTTTAGGTTAGAATACGTTTTATTTAAATACAATTTTAAAAGATGTTTAGATTAGAATTCGTTTTATTTAACTACAATTTTAAATACAACTTTAAAATATTTTCACTGTTAATTTTAATAGACTATATTTCTTTTTAAAATAAGTAAATGTATTAGAATTACTTACAGTAAGTAAAATTATTTTATGGTATGTATATTACCAGGTCACAATTTTTAAAAAAATTATATTTAAATGTTATTTAAGTAAGATTTATGACAATTACAATATATATATATATTAAAATAATAAGAAAAAACAGTGAGATTTATAAACCGGTGATTTTAGAAGTTATTTTTATTTAAAAAAAAATAGTGCTCGATACAAGCAGCAGAGTAAAATATTATAATTATTTTGTTTTTAAAAATATAATTACATCGCGATCAAGAAAGTCCATAGTCTTGTTCCCTTGTCAAGCGATGATAGGTATAAAGTTTCAAAGAAATTTACTTCATAATTATGAATTTAGTTTCAGTTTTGAAAGAAACATGGAATTTTTTTTATGTCGCGATGGAATCATAATTAAAAAAAATAATTATAATATATATATATATATATATGTGTGTGTGTGCAAAAAACTTATTTAAGAGATGCGAATATTATTTTTTTTATATTAAGTATAAATGGAGATTACTTTTGTTTTTTAATAATATAAACAACCATAATTGATATTAAAAATTAATTTGGTTCAATGTATTGGAGCAGATATGTATATTTATAACTACATGTAACCATCAATTCATTTCTCTTGTTTAATAAGCTAGGGATATTTAATCTTTTTAAGATATCTAATTTTTCAACAAGACATAAATTACACCTATTGGCGTTCCCATTGTAAGATTATATATATATATATATATATATATATATATATATATATATATATATATATATATATATATATATATATGTGTGTGTGTGTATATATATATATATATATATATATATATATATATATATATATATATATATATATATATATATATATATGACTGACTTTCGACTTTTACCTTTTTTCTATCAAATAGCCAACAGAGATTGCACACTAGTTCAAAATAGTTCTTTTACAAATATCCACAGAAAATCAAACGACTTATTCGACACCAGCCAGTTTCTATTCAATAAAACATGTATAAATGATCCCTTGCTGCATATATATATATATATATATATATATATATATATATATATATATATATATATATATATATATATATATGGTTTGCAAAGTAACTCTTTATTTTATGTATGAGTGGCCAGTCAGGAGTTCTGACTAAACACCTTGTGACTTTTTCTTTGGCATTGGTTAACTTTAACTATACCAAACCAAGACTTTCACTTGAAGGGCGAATAAAAGAAGTTATGCAATTGATGCAATTACTCAGCGGCAAAATTAATTAAAACTTTACGCTAATCACTTTCCTTTCATATAAATTTCTTGTAAAAATTATAGTTAATAAATAAATTATAATTATTTTAAATTGGGGTGTTTCTCTTCTATCACCATATATATATATATATATATATATATATATATATATATATATATATATATATATATATATATATATATATATATATATACAAACACACTTATTTACACACAGAGGTATATATATACATACGTATACATGTATATAGTGAGAGAAAGTACGTATGCATATATTTGTGTGTATGTGTGTGTTTACACACATGTGACTATATAGATATAGCTAACTCGTCCAACGTTCATGTTTCTGTTGAATTTATTTCATCTGGTTCAAACGAATTCCTGCTGGAGATACAATATTTCTGTGGGGATGCAAGTGAGATAGCGAGTCGGAATGAGAAGACAGAGAGACGAGTTCGAATTCCAGTCGAGTCAGATTCAGTTATATGGATATACCTGGGCGAAATTGTGTGAATCTATCTCCTATTGTTATGGTTAAATAGTAGAACATACATGGCCCTATAGCCGTGGTTGGCAATCAGTCTAGAAAAAGAAAAACTCTGGATTCAGGATAGAGAGGTTTATCTATCTCTCTATATAAGTCTGCTCATATATATCCTCTATTTGTCGATATGTCTGTTCACATCTAGATATCTAGCTAAGTGTGTTTATATCTATCTATCTATGTTCATATCTATATTTATTTCTATCTGTATATGTCTGTTAATACCTACCTATTTCTGTCTGCTGATATCTATCCATCTATCTATCTATCTATCTATCTATCTATCTATCTAAATCTGTTCATATCTAATTATATATTTATCTATATCTCTAAACACATATGCGCGCGCATATATGTGTGTGGCGAGTGTGTGGGGGTGTTTATATATATGAAATAATATTGGTTTGCCCAAAAAGTTCGCTCGGTTTATTAAGTAAATTTTCCACTTCATAAGTGGACAAATTAGTACAAATACTGATGTGGGTGCCAAAGTTGGGCCCACAAAAGTAAAACACGGTACACGGATTAGATGTAAGAAAGATATATTAACAACAGGTTACAGAGATAGTGTAAGCAGAGATTACTATAAGTTATTGTCCAACTGGTAGTCATACTAGATTATCTATCACTCTCCTATAGAGTGATATGTCGCCTACTTAATATAGGCCTGGAAGAGTCTATTGTGTAGGTAGTTTCCGGTCTCACAATAAATATACATCTTCATAGATAGATAGATAGACAGATATGGACCGACTGAGATAGAGACTTGCGTACTAAAAATACAAGAAGGTAGATGATTTATAAATATATATCTGCAATAAATATAATAAAATATATATAAGTACAGTATAAACACACCCATATCCATATATATATATATATATATATATATATATATATATATGCGTGTTTATATATATATATATATATATATATATATATATATATATATATATATATAGATAGATAGATAGATAGATAGATAGATAGATACATACATAGCAATATTTACGGATATAAATCGTTTATTTTACGTCTGTTTTCTAATCTCCCCGTGGTCTTTGTTCAAAGCAAGCAGATTTTTTTAAATGTATTTATTCATTTCTATTTTTTGGTTTTCGTTTTGTTTTCTCGAGATGGCAGGCTACGAATAGATATATCTTAATGAGGTGCATTCATATTTCTTGGCCTCAAGTGCAGCTGTGTTCTGTTTAAAAACGAGCGGCAGTGACACGAACAATTCTCTTTTCTTTCACTTTTTTTTATTTTTTTATTTTTTTTATTAATTTTTTTTAATGGGACCGAGAAAAAGCGACTGTCGACTTGAATACAATATGGCTGCGAGATTCTTGCATATTTTTAGCTCCTGCCATTTTGTCTTTCTTGCTCCGTTTTAGTCGAGCCACTTCAGCAAACTACCATCTTTAATTTTCACAAATAAACATAATTAAATACTCGAAAATATAATTTGCGAATTTCTCTCATCATTGACACCATTAATATTATCGTCATCAAAACATTTTACATCTTTCAATTACAACAGGACTTACGGATATATCAGGTCTTATCACCGAAGTTAAGCAATGTTATATTTGGTCAGTATCTAGAGGAGTGACCGCTTGGGAATACCAGGTGATATAATCTTAGATGTGCGGATGATGTAATCTATAACATCTGTGTATAAGAAATCAAAGAACAGAATATGAATTCCAGTTAGTTATAATCACAAGTTGTTACTTCAATAATACAGCGGTACCCGCTTTATTGGGTTGCCCAAAAAGTTCATTCGGTTTATTAAGTAAATTTTCTACTTCATAAGGCTTATGAAGTAGTATGATATTTTTTCATTTTACTTGGAACCATTGCTTCATTAGACAGCGTTTGGCCACAAACAACACATAGCGGAGAAGGAATCTGTGTATCTCCAGTCCAGTGAAATCCAGATTCCAAGTAATCATCACTATACAAACGGTGAATTTTTTTTTTTTTTTTTTTTAAATGACGTTGTAGAATTATTCTTGTCACCATGGCCTTTTCTTTTCAGAAACTTTTCCATAATTAAGGGTAAACTGAATCTAAAGCTGAAAAAAATAAATCTAAAAGAATTTTTATTATATTTAATTTGTTTTTTGTTTGTCTTACTAAAACTTTAATTTACAACGCCTAAATATTTAATAAAAAATATCTACTAAGAATCTGTAAATATTGTGAACGAGATATATAGACGATATAAACTGGTGATAAAACAATACCTAAATTTTTAACGATTCCGATTCCTAACCAATATTGCTTAAATGTAATTGAGTGGTGTCATCATGATTAAGAAATTGAATGTCTTTATTAAACAAAATGAAATTAAATGGCTTCTAGGTATTATCTCTTCGCGGCACACCAGTAATCATTCAGCGGCACACTAATGTGCCGCGGCACAGTGGTTGGAAATCAGTCATAAGCGGACAAACCAGTACAAATATACATCTTCATAGATAGATAGATATGCGCAGATTTAGATAGATAGATAGATAGATAGATAGATAGATAGATAGATAGATAGATAGATAGATAGATAGATAGATAGATAGATAGATATGAATGTAAGAGAGCAGAAAGCCAACAAAGTTATATCAAGATACAGTTTTTTAAACAATTTTACAGCCAAACAAGGCAATAAAGCCACTAAGACATAGGGTGGTTACTGGGTGCCTGAGAATATGACAAAAATAAACACTATTAAGGAGAGAGAAATATAAATGAACAAAAATTAAGAAGGTGGAATGCAACGATTAACATTGCATTTCAATTTTTGAAGGAAAGCAAGAAGGAGAAAGATACTTCCACAAGTGAGAATTGCGATAAAAAAACTGTGGAACTTCGGTTCACGAATTGACTTCGTTCCTGGAGGTCGTTCTTAACATGAAATGTTCCTAAATCAAAACTATATTTCAAATAGAAATCAATGTAGAGAAAAAAAATGTGACAGGAAAATGAAATTAGAAAAAAAAGCACAACACAACACATGAATGTATACAACATGGCGGTCGAGGAAGAAATGATTCCGTTTAAGTTAAATCGATTCGGCAATGTTGTTCGAGAACCGAAATTTTGTTCGATAACCGAGGCATTTTTATCTCGAATTTTTTGTTTGAAAACCGATTTGTTCGACATGTGAGACGTTCGAAACCGAGGTTGCAGTGTGTATATATATATATATATATATATATATATATATATATATATATATATATATATATATATATATATATATATATATACTTTAAAAATCAGGAGGTCAGTTGAAACCGTAAAGTTGAAACCAAGGTAGCGAATTCAACTGAGCTCCTGACTTTTAAAAATAAATGCTCTACATGTTATTTTTACTTTTGTTTTTTTTACACGTGTATTGAGCACTTTTAATACTACTATTTCCTGGCCTATTTCAACTCTGACCATTAACTTTTTATGCATATATATATATATATATATATATATATATATATATATATATATATATATATATATATATATATGGTGTATTGGGGCAGCAGATCCTTATTTAAACATATATTGTTAAATAAAACAGTCAATAAATGTCTATTATGTTTGATCATGAGCCGTTGGAGAAGAACTGCCGTTGGAACTGATTGATTTACAATCCGACTCACTCTTTAAAGAGGCTGTTTGAAAATAACCCACTGATCGAGTTTTATGCATCTCTGCACTCAGAAAAGTTTAAAAATCTGAAAAATTTTACACAAAAAGATGTTTGTGTTGTTTGCAACAAATTTTGTGTGCAGGCTTTTATCCATATTGAAAGTTAAGTCAAAGAACAGATCATGTCTCGCAGACTCGAGTTCTTCAGTCAGTGTTGGGGATCAGCACAAGCAACTTGACGCCTAATTTTAACAAACTGGTAAATGACTGCATTGAATCATTGAAATCCTTCTGTTGCTAAGTTAATTTGTTTTTCAAATAAATCTGTTTCATGTGAAGTTACTACTTCAAAACATCAATAAAAATTATTTTTTCTTTAAACTGAATTACTATGCTTTAAAACAAATGTGTTTCTTGTGATGTTTCTACTTCAAAATCTAAACTAATTTTTCTTTAAATTTAGTTACTTTATATGTGTTTTATTTGAAGCTTCTACTTTTAAAAGAATTAATAAGAATTTTTTTTTTTATTTCTTTACTTTGTTTTTCAAATAAATACATTTCCTACATTAATCAATAGAATATTTTTCTTAAGACTGAGTTATTAGGTTGGTGCAAAAATAATGTCGGTATTTGACGTTAAAAATTAAGTTAAAAAACCGACATTATTTTTGCACCAACCTAATATATTGTCTTTCAAATGTGTTTCATGTAAAGCTTCAACTTAAAACTTCTTATTAACATGTTTTCTTTAAAGTACTTTAAATTGGTTTACTTCTTTCAAATAAATGCGTTTCATCTTCTAAAAATCTTCTACAGTATTTTAAATTATTGACGAATAAAAATTAAATGCATTTTTTTCTTTAAAAGCCCTTTTTTGTTCATTTTAAATACTAATTATTTTGGTTAATATACTATGCAGCTCGAAGAAATTGTGATTTTTTTTTAATGTGGCCCTTGCACTGAAAAGTTTACCCACCCCTGGTTTAACTACTCTATTATTATTAATGGGTTTAACATTTCTACCTAGTATGTGTTTGAATGTTGTTTCATCATGTTTGTAATTATTAGACATTTGGTTACAATAATATAAGTTAATGTTGTATTTGTTTTGCACTATTATATTATTATTATCAGTTTTGATCGAGGTATTATAAAGTTTATTACCAACTCACTCCAAAATGAAAATGGAATTCCCTTATCTTGGAGCAAATTTTCATGTCGCACAGTAACCTGATTTAATGTTTAAACAAACGCAAAATGAAGCTTTATACCAACAAATAGTTTCCATTGCAACAAGACAAACATATTACTATACAGGTAGCTTTAAAAGAATTACTTACTGCCGAACCTATTAAACACCGTTATCATAAAAAATCAGAACAGAATTATAAACACTCCTTTAATAAAAGAAGCCACACAACTAAAAAATAACAACAGTATTTTATCCGACGAGCTGATAAAACGAATACTTTGGTTATTTTAAACAAACATGAGTACCACTCAACATTACAGGACACTTTGAACGCTCATAATAAATTTAAAAAGTTAGCCAGAAACACCACTTCAAAACTTAAAGATCATATCAATAAACTTATTGCTGCTAACAATGCTGAAATAGGATCCTTATAGACTTCAAAAGATTATAAGTGACTATCACCTTTGTCGCTAAGGTGATAGTCACCTATAAGCTTTTAATCAGTAATGGAAATGTAAAAATCTATAAAAAAAAAAAAGATCATCCCCTCCGACCTATCATTTTAAAAATACGTATATCAATATATGACCTTTCAAAAACCGTTAACAAATTAATTACTCCGTACTTCCCAAGTAAATATCATATTAACTCCACAAATAAATTTATACAAATTCTGCATGCTTTAAAATCAAACAAATAATCGCATCTTTGATTCTACAAAATTTATTTACTAATGTCCGCGTCCATAAAATGATTGACATCATTATCCATGATGTATATAATCACATTTCTCTCCCACCCATCAATATTAAACCTACTATTTAAAACAATTATTATTAGCGTGTACCACTCAAGTACCTTTTCATGACCCCCTAGGCAATATTTATACTCAAATAGACGGTATTGTGATAGGATCTCCTTTAGGCCACTTTTTTTTGTAATTAATATATGGCACATTTAGAAAATAAAATTCTTAATAACACTAATATACTCCCTATATATATAATATACATAGATGACATTTTCATTTTAGCTAAAAATATTGATGAAATTACACAACTTAAAAACAAATTTGAAAGTCACTCCGTCCTCAAATTGAACTTAGAACTTAATATTAATAATAAAATTCCATTCCTTGATGCGTTTATTGATTCCAGCATACATAACTTTACTACTTCTCTATATAAGAAACTCACTAGTGTCTTCTTAATTATAATAGTGAATGCCCGCAACTATATAAGTCAGTCGTCATAAAAATTTAATCCAACGCACATAAATGATATCTTCTTCCAAAACTATATTCTATAAAGAAATACATAACATTAAACAAACAATCGTTTATAATGGATTTCCTAATTCCGTCATTGATCAACGGATTAAAATATACCACAATAAACTTAATAATACCTCTAACAAAATTGATAATATTAAAATAATAGTGTACATCAAAATAAACATAACCCTATTAACATATACTTTTGTAACCAAATGCATAATAATTACAAACGTGATGAAACAACACATAATAGGTAGAAATATTAAACCCATTAATAATGATAAGCATGTTAATCTCATCATATATTATAAAAAAATTACGACAATTGTCCTCATAATCTCCAATACCCCTACAACCGCACAATCCTCTACAAAAAAAAACATTGTAGTGTATCAATTTACATGCGTGTTAAGAGATTGTATCTCTGATACTAATAATAAACCCACTAGAAATATTGGTTTTACTACGCTATCCCATAGACTAACCTTCCACCTTTCTGATCTTAGTTCTATTGAACAACATTTCTTGAAAAAGAAAATTACATTTCAAACTTGTCACAACACATTACATTGTATCTAGACATATGGTTCTGTTGTTAATATTTTGGTCTCTCAAGACGTCATAGAACGGAATGATTTTACTATTCAGCGAGCGTTATCGTCGCATAGAAATCTTGTATGTCAGTGTAACAGAATATCATATTTGATGGTAAATATATTTGTTTAAATGTCCGTATAACCACTCTGAAGAAGGCTCATGTGAGCCGAAAGTTTAGACCAATGAACAGCTTTATAAAAATTTTCAGATGCTGAACATTTTTTGTCTTTATTTTCACTCTAAATTAGGGCACATATACGGAGTTTAGAACGGATCATGATAAAGCATAATAGACTTTCATTGTCGGTTATAGTTAACTATATATATATATATATATATATATATATATATATATATATACCTTACATGTTTGAAAGAATTATTACAGCCACGGATGACGATCGCATTTCTGTCATGGCCATGAGCTCTCTCACTAATAAAAATTAAGCCAAGACTTTCTGGGTGAATTCGGGTAGTGCTACGGATGTCTCTTGGAGGCATAGGGTGGCACATTTGTGGTGGTTACACGAGTCCGCCAAGAGATCTTGCTTGGCACCAGTGATACCTACAATATTAGATGAGATAAAGCTCAAGGCCGATTCCTGAAGAGGACCCATGTTTGTGACCTGGAGCCTCATCGATACTAGGATCTGGGAAAGTGACGGTGATAGATGTCTGGCAGATACTAATCTGCTCTCAGACAAGCAATATGGCTTCCGCTTTGCCCGATCTACAGCTGATGTTCTTACGGACATCAATGAAACTGTCTACCGAGCTCTTCAAAATAACGGGGAAGCTCGTGCCGTGGCCCTAGACATCTCCAAAGCATTTGATAGGGTTTTTGCATGCCGGCCTTCTTCGCAAGCTCCAGGGTTATGGCATTATGGGTCGATTTTTTTTACCTAATACAATCATTCCTGTCAAACCGTGAGTTGAAGGTCGTTCTCAACGGATTCTCCTCCAGTTCCTATCCCACGAAGGCAGGTGTTCCCCAAGGCTCCATCCTAGGTCCCACTCTATTCCTTATCTACATAAATGACCTTCCTAACGCCATAAATTCCCAAGTTGGCATCTACGCGGATGACACCACAATTTATTCCTGCCTCAAAAACAAATCTAGTGTCGCTGCCAAAACTAACCTGGCCGTGCGTCTCGAAAAGGGCCTCCAATCGGTTGTGAACTGGGGCAGGGATTGGCTGTTCAACTTTAATGCTTCAAAAATAAAACTGCTCTCTATTAATCACCACAGATATCCTTCCCTGCCCTCCATTAGAATGTCTGACGCTCAACTTCTCGAGAGCAACTCTCTGCGGCTGCTCGGTCTCACGTTGACGGCTGACCTGAAATGGAACAAATACATTGAGTCAATTACTTCGTCCACCACAAGGAAAGTTGGTTCCCTGTACCGCGCCAGGAAATTTTACTCCCCGGAATCGATCCTCCAGATCTACAAATCAACAATTCGTCCTTGCATGGATTATGGCTGCCATATATGGTCTGGAGCCCCTTCTGTTTGCCTCGGGGTTCTTGATAGGCTCCAGAGGCGGATATGCAATATAATTGGCCCTGCTTTGGCATCTCGTCTACAGTCACTTTCTCACAGACGCGCCGTCGCCTCTCTCTGTTTGTTCTACAAATACTTTCATGGCAATTGCTCCGAGGAGCTGCATTCGCTGGTTCCCAGACTTCATGAGTTCAAGCGCCCTACGAGGCTGGCATCCCGCTCTCACCCCTTCACTGTCGAAACTCCTAAATGTAGCCGTCTCTTCTACTCTAATAGCTTCATGTTTCACACCTCTCGCCTGTGGAACTCCCTTCCCTATTCCAGTTTCCCTGGGAGCTATAATCTCCAGCTATTCAAATGTAATGTCAATCGACATCTCAAGTTGCCTTGATTTATCCACTACCCTTCTCCTCATCCTTTCTTCTGTCACTCCTATCTGATCTTGCTCCAAATTTTCTGTAACTTCTTGCGTCCTAGTTGCTTCCCGCCTTGCTTGGGGTGAAACGCTTAAAAAAAAAAAATAAAAAATAAAAATAAAAAAAAAAAAAAAAAAAAGTGTAAGTATAGCGTGGAGTAAGGATTGAAAGATGAGAGAATTCATTTGACGGGAAAAGCGACGTGAACGCTATTTCGGTGGACTCCGGGGGAATCAGGTGCGGCAACATAACATCTGATTTAGTCCCAGAACCACCACTTGTAGTGTTGGATTTATCACCCACAATTTAAATTCTGATTTCACTTTCGTTTTTTTTTTTTTTTACTTTGTTGCACAAATAACTGCGTTTCACCAGAAATATTTACAATAAATTATTTGTTGGTGTGATATGCCGTAGGCAGCTCATGGACTATCCGCCATACAGTGAATAAGTATATATATATATATATATATATATATATATATATATATATATATATTGTAATGACAAAAGTACTTGTGTAGGCTTTAAAAAAGCTTTATTCAATGAGAATACAAGGTCCGTGTATAATGTCCTTTTACAGTGCCAGTAAACAGAAATAGCCCTCCCAAATAGGAGAGTAACTTGATTATTCATAACATATATATCTATCTATCTATCTATATATATATATATATATATATATATATATATATATATATGTGTGTGTGTGTGTGTGTGTATGTATGTATGTATATAACATCTTTGGTTGAATAGTATCAAAAAGATCTGGTAAGCAAATCATTTAATCTTCTCTGAACTTTTCTATTTTCCCAATTATAGTGAATTTGGCATGGGTTTTAAAATCGTATTTTTCTAGGCGGAAAACTTGTTCTCCAGTTAATAATCATTCATGGGAAAGCGACTTAATTCGATTGCGATAATTATTAATTCTGTAGTGAAAGGGCCATTCAGATTTTCCTACATATTGTTTCTGGCATAGTGTGCATTTTAGGAGGTAAATTATGTTATGACTTCTACAGTTTGAGTCGTGGTAGATTTTGAAATTAGATTTAGCTAATGAGTGAACTGAGCTAGTGAATAAATTCGTGTATATATATATATATATATATATATATATATATATATATATATATATATATATATATATATCAAAATTAATTACAATAGTTCCCAAACATTTTAAAATATGTACGATAGATAGTCGATAAATGTTAACACTTGTCACTAATATTTTTTCCTTTATCAAGCAACTACACAAGGTCCGGAATATTTCTACACCATACCTAGTTACCTCCCCTTAAACGGTGTATGTCAACCAGCGATGACACAGCGTTCGTGATAATCTTCGAATGACCACAACAATTTTATCCTTCAGGAAGGTACACGCTTTATCTAGCGTTGTTTTCATTGGTGGAAGCATTCCTGAAACGCTTTTTTTTCGGAAGAGAGAGCAGGTCCATGGACGCATTCTCTTGAAACCGTCGACATCTTGAAATCATGTTCCTTTCAAATTGGATTTGATCTTTGAAGCGGAAGAAGTTGTAGGGGGCTAGATCCGAGGAATATAGTGGTTATCGGACCTTGGAAATGTTGCGTTTGGTCAGAAACTGCGATACAAGCCATGGTAACTCATGGAATAATTTGTGCTTGCGCTGAGACGACCGCGCCTACACGGTTTCATTCCAAGCATTGATATAAACAACGGAAGTGGGCGAGAACGTTATAACTTCCTATGAGTTCAAAGTTCAATCTGTACCAAGCGACACCACTCTGCGTACTTTAGCTCTGTTACCATAAAACAGTTCCGATATATTTTGATTGACCTCGCATATATATGATATAGTTATAGACATTTATATCTATCTATCTATCCATCTATCTATCTATCTATCTAAATATATGTGTGTGTGCGCGTGTGTGTATGTCTGTGTCTGTGCCTATGTATTTATGTATAAAAAATGTGGTTATATCTTAAAGAATGCTTAATATAAATAACATTAAATTTATTACCGTTTCTTATTAACACACACACACACACATATATATATATATATATATATATATATATATATATATATATATATATATATATATATATATATATATCAAATTGTAATTGGTAGGGATTCCAAACAGGAAATTTCAATTCACATGCGAACTCAATATATGATACAGGGGAAATTATAAGTATAATTAGGAAAAAAACTTATAAATCCATAGTAATAAATTTATTTCTATTAATATAAGCATATTCATGTAGCTGGTCTGATGAGATGGATATCCTTACATTCAGCAAAATAAATTTATTACTGACTATTGATTTATAATGTTTTTCCTAATTACCCCTTATATATATATATATATATATATATATATATATATATATATATATATATATATATATATATATATATATATATATTGACAATGTTTTATGTTTATAAGTTATTTTTATAGATATAATTTATTTAAGTAAATGCTCTTTTTTCTTCTTTTTTTAACAATATTAATTACATTTAGCGGCCCGAAAGTTCGAGGATGATAAATTATATAAAAATTGCCGAATGTTCTTTTTATCCGAGCGCTTTCGGCTTTACATTTAGCCATTTTCAAAGATTATATTTTAACTGCTAAAATGAGAAATAGTTTGTTGTATGTATGTTTTATAAAATGTTTCAATTTTTTTTTGTTTCAAAACACGTTGAAGATATTATGCCCATGTTCAAAGTTAATATTATTAAGTGTTGTCGACAAATATGTTCCGGAAAGAAAAAAAATTATTAGATCGCACGAGAAATTATATAAAAAACTAAATAAAAGCACCATGTCAGTCGTCTTTAATGAAATGTGCATATATATATATATATATATATATATTATATATATATATATATATATATATATTGTTGTGGATTCCAGGTTGAAATCCGGTACCAATAAATAACAAACGCAAGGAATGAATATATGAAAATAATGTATTAATGTAGTAATAATAATACAAACTGGTAAAGCAGGTTAGTAGTTCCAGGAATACGGGTTAGTAGCAAAATATATATACAGTCTTTGGTATTGAAGTATCGCTGTATGACTTCTTACTGAGTCCACGTGCTCGCTCACTGTGACTCCTAAAACATCATATATATATATATATATATATATATATATATATATATATATATATATAAATGAAATGAACTAAGTCAGACAATTATTTTAATATGTGTTTTTTTATACGTTATTTTTATATATTCAAATATTTTTTTTAAAAGTGCAATGTTTATAATAAACAGTATTAACAACATTACTGGCCTGAATATCCGAGAAATCTCAAAGAAAATATTTGTCATCCGACAGGAATCAAACCTGTATCTTACACGGAACCGCCATATAGCCTGACGTGTCATACCATTTAGCTACAGAGGAAGCGTCTGTTTAGTAATGTTACGTCAGGCTATATGGAACATACGGGCCGGTAAATGTTGTTAATACTGTTTATTATAAACAGAGCATTTTCTTAAATTTTCTTCCTATACTTCTGCCAATAAAAGGCCAATGGCAATAACCAATGGCGTCAAGAACGTAATCATAAGTGACTAACATCCGCAGTATCACCTAAGGAAGATGACAATCTCCTAGAAAACTGACACAAATCAACTATCACACGTTCCCGATACAAAGCTACCTCCTTCCTTTAACTGTTCATGGTGGAGAAGAGGATAAAAGCCTGACTTGAAGTTTTCTTCGGCCACCATCGCGAATCAATGGGAGCAGATTGTGCCAATCACAAATCCACATTCCCAACATCGACCTATTGGTCTTAAGAGGAATGTTTTCATCTCACCTCGCATCTCTCTCTTCAGGTGACGTTTCAACCTAAAGAAGAGCGACTGGAAGGGCTTCGCAGATGATCTGGACTAATACATTACTGCCCTACCTGCTAACCCCAACAGCTACAATGCTTTCGCTGAGTTGTACAAAACTTATTTTAGGAAGAATATTCCACGAGAATATTTCCCCCAACTCCGTCCGCGGACTCTCCAATGCTGCTTATGAGCTTTACGAAATCAGAAATCAAATTAATTATCCTAGCTTTTCAATGTCCAGACTTGTAGTGTGTTTGTCCAAAAAAGGCCCTGATTTAAAATCCTACAATACCAAACGGCTCTATAGATAAGTGCTCGGTTTAGACTTTGATAAGTTGGGCTAATTAATTTATGATACCCGCTTACCCTCAGAGATTCCAAGACATTTTCCTCACGATCAGATTTGTCTTTCTTTTATTTAAACTGATGAAAGCAAAGAGAGCATAAGCTCCTCCGACGAAACGCGTCTTTAATAAAGAGTTGTCTCATCGTCCTGACTTTTGTTTCGGATATCATTTTTATTATACATTGTATACGTACACACAGACACACACACACATATATATATATATATATATATATATATATATATATATTCAATTGTCTCATGATCGCAAAAGCGTGAAACCAAGGGTCAGAAACTCATATCCATCCAACTGAATATGTTAGCTGAATCATTGATATTGAGAACTTTCCACTGAATACTGCGCATATAAAATAACACGCACGCACGCACGCACGCACACACACACACACATATATATATATATATATATATATATATATATATATATATATATATATATATATATCATACAACTAGACAGTAAATTCTAGAATTTCTTTCATGTCTTTCTCCAAGTCTCATTTTCTGATGACCCTTTAATAAAAGTTAAATATCTTAGATTGATAAATATAACCTATATGATTTTATTCTATCAGATTCCGATCCATATTTGATCTGTATTTGATCCCAACTCATATATATATGTATATATATATATATATATATATATATATATATTGTGCACGTGTGTGTGCTCGTGCGTGTATGCATCTATGAATAAGCAGTCTGAAAAAAGATAGACAGACAATCTAGCAGACAGACAGATTCTTTTGGCCGAGAAAACAGTGACGTAGTGATTAAAGACTTTTCTTCACCCGTGTACATAAATCCATCCTTTTCCCGTCTTCCCTCGTCCTCCCGCACCTTCCTGATGTTTCCCGTCTCCATCGTACAGCTATGTCAACAATAAACGTAGCGCCATCTGCTGGTATTGTAAACATCATCAGATGGAAATGTAAGGGCTTCGTTAGCAAGTATTTACAAGTGACGTTTGTCCTCCCCTCTTTTCCCATTCTTACTACTTTTTCTCTTTTTTTTTTTTCTCTGTCTGACTAAAGTGTTCTCTCTTCCTTTCTATTTTCTCTCTTTCTATGCTTTTGTTGGTTCATCTCTTCAAACTCTAACGATGATCCATGGATTTTCCTGGCATCTTAGGTACTCCCCGAAACTTACGATTTGATGTATTTTCTTCCGCTGAGAGAGTTTTTCTCAAGGAAAATTTACTTCCAAAGATTACACCGGCGGTGGGGTTGGGGGTGAGGGGTATTTTGCCCAACATCTCTCCTCTTTCATCGTATTCATAAAAAAAGTTTGTTTTTTTCTCAGTACTCTTTAAGTCTTTTTGCAGTCACACTTTATGCAACTAAGTTATCATCTCAATATGTGTACCTGTTGTTATTATATTAATTCATTATATATACTTTTATACGTAACACTCTAAAAAATATTTTAAATGTTGTCAGTCTTTTCTAACTCATTTTAACATTATTAAATTAAATTAAATGTATCATAGAATTATAGAATTTTCCCGAGCGTTCCTGTTTTTTGTAGAATATTCTAGAGGGACAACAAAGATATATAAAAGCGACTCGTTTTCTGAGTTAATCAGCCAATGAAATCAGTTAATTAAGGTTAGGCATTAACATAATTTTGAATTGTCATATGATTTAGTGAGTAATTTTGATACTGTGATTTAATAAATGATTTAATTAAACGTCATTAATATTGTACCTACTCATATGTGTTTCTAGTTTAATTTCATAGATTCTAAGTACCTATTTCATGGTAATTTCTTATTTAAACAAAGGCAGGAATTTTCGACAGACCATAAATAAGTGCATTAATTAAAGACGGCATTTTCTTAATGTCATAAATAAACGCAAAATTTCCTGGTTCTCATTCGTAGACTTGATAGACAAGTTTTAGGCAATTATAGAGCAGATAACTACAAAGAAATCATAGAAATATTTATAAGGGACTGCAATGTGTTAGATTGCAATGTGAGTGCAACAATGGATTTTTTGCAGAGCCATCTTGACCAATTTCCAAGTAATTTAGATCATGGAAGTGACGAACAAGGAGGAAATTCCACCAAGATATCAAAATTATGGAAGAACGGTACAAATGATGGCTGATTACTGCTGGTGATGGAAAAGAAACCTGACATCAACAATTCCGATATTAGTAGAAAATATAACTATAAACAAACAATATGAAAAAAGACAAAAGGAAAACTTTTCTTAGCCGGCTCGTTTTCTGCTCCGATGGAATTTATCAAAGCAATTTAAGATTTTTTTTTATCTTACAATAAATATTTATACAAAGAAGTAAAAATGTTATTAGTTTTTTCAGTATTTTTAAATTTAGGAACGCTCATGAATATACTTCAGTCTAATTGAAAGTGTAAGCAAATTATGCAAGATGCTAAGTGATGTAATTTAATGTCAAATAAATGAAAGTGAGTAAATGTTGTTGTTGAATTTATTTTATAATGTAATTATCATTTATATTATTTTAGTTTGAGAAATGAATGTATGCATCATATACGTTAAATGAGAGAAGGTTTAGAATTTAGTGTTTTCTTTTATATTTTTTGATTTTTAATGCGATGTGTGTTAACTTGGGAAAGGGGCATTTCTTTTTGAAAAAGAGATATTCAAAAAAATAAATGGTACAGATTTATATTTTGATAAAATTCGATAGCGACACTCTCAATATTCTTTGGTACAAGTATATTACTTTCTGCTATAATAAGTGTGGTATTCTTTAGATCAAAGTATCAGATGAATTTATTTCTATGTATAATACATTTAATAAATTGTTGTATATAAGATCCTTCAGTGAACTCAAAAACATGCATAACAAATTATTAAGTGCAGATATATTTCCGGTTGATATTTAAATATAAATTTCCCAATGGATGTCTGCTTTCGGCTTTTATATGCCATTATTAAAGTTTTTTTTTTATTTTTGTGCTATGCAGTTTCATCGTTTTGCAATTATCGCGTCTTCATACGCCATGTCTCGTCTTCTAAAGCATCACGTCTGTACGGATGAATTTGTGTTGAGTTTCTTTTTTATTTATTAACTATATTTCGAATAATAAAAAATGCAAAAACTCTTTTATAACTGCTTAGGAAAGCTTTTATAAGGGTCATATTTCAAAAGAAATTAGAATAAATCCTTTATTTCCGAAAATTGTCGCGATTTTCATAATCCATTAGGCTCAATGATATTATATGTTGTGTAGCTTAGATTTGAACTCATTTTCCTTGTTCCAGTCTGGTTACCACTCCACGAAAAAATTAAGCCCAGTCTTCCCTGATATTTAACCTATAGAAAGATACTTTCATGCCTTTGCAAATGACATTAGCGTGACGTAAACGAAGTAAAATTGAGCGGGAATTGAACCCAGAGCGGCGAATTCGATTTCTGCGCCGAATCAACAAATGAACAAAAATATACCACAATCTATTTCAGCAATGATAAGTGCAAAGACGAAACTCTACCGCCAAAAATATAACGAGGCAATCCTAATCTATACCGCGATGTATTCCTCCACCATCAGCAAAGAAAATCACCTGCTGATAAAATCTATTCTTATAAAACCGGTGAACAAGTTGATAAGCTCAGCTTCTGTCAACTTTCTTACTCTTCGGCAATGAAGATAATGTCAGTTATCTGGATAACATCCCAGAGAGCATTATTATGTCATTTGTGTATTCTCTTCAAATTTGGTTGTGGATTTCTTGTTTTCCAAAAATTGCAGGCAAACATCACCAATTATCCTATTTTAAAAAAAATAAACCAATAAATTAATAAGTTAAATTTGATTCATATATTTATATTTATATATTATTATTCATATATTTTCATTTATATATATTATTCATCTATTTATATTCATATATTGTAATAAGCTAAATTTGATTCATATATTTATATTTATATATTATTATTCATATATTTTCATTTATATATATTATTCATATATTTATATTCATATATAGTAATAAGCTAAATTTGATTCATATATTTATATTTATATATTATTATTCATATATTTTCATTTATATATATTATTCTTCTATTTATATTCATATATAGTAATAAGCTAAATTTGATTCATATATTTATACTTTATATTTAATTTTATTCTATATTTATAGGAGAAAATATCAACGAAGATAAAAAAAAATTCCTTCCACTGAGACACTGCTCCTTAACATAATCCAAAGAAAAAAATCTGTTTAAAAGATTCTAAAATGCAGTAGTAAACGTAATCATATTAATGTCAAGAGTAGAATTTGTAATTTTCTTGAGATCACCACGTGGGAGTTAGAACTCCCACATATAGCGATAAGCCAAATATGAGGAACTACTAAAGATAGCCAAGTGTTAAATAACAGATAAATTAATTTGTTTGTATACACTACACATTAACGTATTCGATAAGGAATTATATTTTACCAGAGAAGATATAGAAATAAATGAAAGTTAATTTTATTTAAATAATCTTTTTTCTCTAAAAATCTGCTAGAGATATAGAACGTCTACCTCCATTTCTCACGCGAAAGATTTTGGGAAAGCCAAATTTTCTTCTTTGCCAGTTTTCACACTTATATTCAGAAATACACTTGCACAATACTGAGGCGATAAATTGATTCTAGACTCAGCTTCTTGCCATTCAGCCTTGGTTCTGGTTTGGATGGCTGACTCATAATTCATAGCGATGAAATACGAAATTACTTTCCAAACATTCTAAATATCAGTTTATTTTAAAAGACAACTATACCAAGTAACAAGCCACACTACTTCAGGACTACCAAAAGCAGCAACAGCTAAAATGTATAGGACCTGTAAAATAATGACATAATAACTAAGTTAACATTCCACAACACTTTAAATAGAAGGTTTGGAAGGAAACCCTATTTAGTACTGGCAAGAGACATAACAGATACCGGATTTGTGAACCTTGTTTTCCTGAAAAGTTGTTTTAAGGGAAATGTTTTATAAATTTTAACCGAAAGCAATATTGGTCAATAAATACGAAATGTTTCCTTGTAGGGAAACGGCTATTATTACCATTATCATTATCATAGCGCAAAATATAAAGAATAAACAAGAAATGGTTCATCGACAGCTGTAAGTCCCAAAATATACCGAATATTTTTTATAAATTTAATTGGATTATTTTACAAGTAAAATGTGTAATATTTATTAAAGTTACAAAAAATATCTCACCTAGTTATGGATTAAACAGCATGATAGGATTTATTTCTAGTTTGGAATGGTAATCCTTCTAAGAGAAAGCAAAATCTGCATACTACACTACAGAAAATTGATGTCCAGGATGCGGCAAAAATACGTTCCACTTTTTAAAGTTTAGAAAAAAAGATCAAGGTGACTGCCATTAAAAAATATTCCACTGTTGTTTAAAGAATTGTCTACAGTTTTTTTTTTGTTTTTTTTTTGTGTGTGTTTTAAAAATGACATCCTCGAAATGGGAGCCTCTATTCACCATTCACTGTTGTAAACGATTTTTAAAGTTCTGCATCAACCGAAAGTTCGAACGCTTCGAGATCTTCCAAGTGGCTTTCTTTTAAGCACTGAACCTGTAGCTCTGATATTTTCGACCGATAGGAGTACTGATTTTCCACCTGGAACAGCATCATTCCGATATAACATGAAATGCTCCCTGTGTTGCAATTACACATTAACCAATCTTTAAAAAAAACTCTCAAGAGCAAATGAACGGTGTTCACTAGTTCAATCCATAATGGAACTGCATGTATCTGAAAAGAAATGGTAAGACATTAGCAAGATGAAGACACCATTAGCACTTTCGTAAGTTCACTAATACTACTTAAGTGACAGTTTAAAATGTGGGATATATTTCTGCCGCACCCTATATTTATACAGAAGAGATATCTATAGAGAATGCTGATCACCTCTGTTCTGAAGTGATATGACTTCATATGCATGTTGCTATTTCATAAGAACTTGCAAAGACATACCGTTTGTATGATTTATGAAATGCTTATCACCGTTCTTTTGTCGCCAAGTTTACTTGTTAATCATAATCTGAGGAGAGTATTCGCTTAACGCAATGAGATATTTTTTAATCGATTTCACCCCGAAGCAAGGCAATACATCCACTGAGACACAATGGTTTACTAGGTGTTGAAGAGTTAGAAACACTTGCTAGGGAGCGAAAACAAAGGAAGAGTAATCAGGAGGATAGTAGAAAGCACTTAAATTTTTCGAGATTAAAGTTGGCTGGAAAGCATGGAGCCGGAAGAGAGTTCCACAAGCGAGAAGTGCGAAAAAAGAAACTGCAAACATAGAATTCACGCTTACATCTAGCCAGCTCAATTGTAAATTGATGAGATCCCATCGCCATTTTAGTACTGCGCTTATATTCGAAGAGTCTAGGCACTGTAGCGAAGAAGATCTCATCGGAACAATTACCATGAAAGAATTTATAGAAAAGCCAAAGGAAGACAACCTTAGGACGGTGGGAAGTGGCCGAAGACTAGACGCCAAAACAGACCCAATAGTATTGCTGATTCTTCTTTAGATTTTATCAAGTAGCTCAAGGTAAATAGCAGGGTCACCGGACCAAACGTGGCATCAATATTCTAAGCATTGACGAATGGTAGACTTATAGATATGTAAGATGGAGAGAAATATTGTCCAGCACTATACAGTGAACCAACTTTCTTAGCAAGTAACTTAATAATGGATTTAATATAGTTTTTCCACTTAACGAAGCTATCAAATAAGCTTTGAAAAATAATCAAGACCGACTCTTTTCTCAAAATGTCTGTTACATCCGAAAAACTTTGATTAGATCTTGCACAAAACCAGCAGTATAAAACACTTAGTAAGATGCAAAAGCATTAGTAATGGCCTGATAGTCTAGTTCGTTAACCATTACATCACAGAAAGTGAAGATAAAGTGAGGGTGAAGACATGCACCAAAACCGTGTTTTGAGCCATGGAGAAAAGAATGGATGTTTGGTGTCTGGGTCGTAAAAACAGTCGGTGGGAAGTCTGTAATATGATCTGCGCTAAACAGTATATCGACTTGTCTGTTCATTGTCTTTATTTGTGATTTTATTGCACCGGTCGGCCTCGGTCTCACTCTACTTCAAGATGGCTTCCATTTTTCTTCTCTTTTCCTCGCCCGGCTCTGCCTTCATCTTCAACTCATACAGCTTCGCTTCCTATTTTTTTTCTTCTCTCTTTTTTTATATCTATTTCGCCCATTTCTTGAAGCGTTCTTTCCGCAAGAATCGGCTTGTCAATCATTATTGTTATCTTTGCAACAAAGCAGACGATTCTGTTGTTTTGACAGGCTCTTTCCTGTCGGCTGCTAACATAGTGCTGCGACACTCATGTGCAACAATATTTGTCTTCCATTCTGTTCAGTTCGACGAGAAATTGACGAAGGGGAATTTTTAATGACAAATTTTTGTCAGAATATCAGTCTCTGGAGTAAAATAATAGAAATTAACAGGGTTCTTATCACTGTCTTACAAGAACGTTGATAGCAAAGATGGCGATAAGCCGCACGCGGGGAAAGACGGTAAAGTGTTAAATCTCTTAAAAGAGAATTGAAACGTGAACGGGATCCGCAAATCAATATAAACTAAAATAAGAAACTAAATTATTCCTAGTTTAATGGATATGTTGTGAAAGATACTTGAAATTGTTGATAGAGTTTCTTAAGAAATTTTATATAAAATTATAGAAGAAGAAGAAGAAGAAGAAGAAGAAGAAGAAGAAGAATTACTATTAACATGGTCTTTCCTACAATATTTGGCGCACATACGACAAAATAAAAGACGAAACAGTCCATATTTGATTATATTTAACTAATCTATATTAGTCGAAGACATATTTGCACTGTGAAGAGGACAGTATTGCATGTATTCCTAAGTATACTGAGTAAAGTTCTGGAGATTTCAGATTGGTCGAATCTCAAGGTCTGAAGCAGATGGGCCGACCCTCAAATTCTGAAGCAGATTGATCGACCCTCAAGTTCTGAAGGAGACTCGTCCCACCTCAAGCTCTGAAGCAGATTGGTCAAACCTCCAGCTCTGAAGCAGAGTGGTCGACCCTCAATCTCTGAAGCAGATTGGTCGAACCTCCAGTTTTGAAGCAGATTGGTCGAACCTCATGTTCTGAAGCAGATTGGTCGACCCTCATGTTCTGGAGCAGATTGGTTGACCCTCAAGCTCTGAAGCAGATTGGTCGACCCTCAAGTTTTGAAGCAAAAGTTCAAAGGAATGAGGCACCTAGTGAGAGTCGAATTCACTCTTAAGTAGTAATGCTAGAGTAACTCGCTAATTATTACACCATCGGTTTTTTGTTGTTATTCACTAAGCTTAGCACAGTAAATAACACCCCAAGTACAAATCATCTGATGAAATATCGGACGTATCACTCAGCAGTAATGTTCACACATCGACATCATCATCACCACCACCACCACCACCATCATCCCCTTGACTTTTGTAATCGTAGGGCCGATCCAAATGCAGAAGCCACACAAACTCTTTTCGACAATGGCCTATCAACGGCAGCCACCAGCAGTTCTTTCCTACTGAGACTTATTACCGCCGAGATAAAACGAGACCGTAAAAGATTCTAACGTTGTTTAGACTTACAAGGAACAGGAAGTTTTAACGAACCAGCGTCCCGACATCTTTAATCGGAGGTTGAGGCTGTAGCAGTCTAAGTTTAAAGGAAATATAAAACTACATCTTTTCAGAAAACTGAGAAATAATGTGAAGTATTAAGTTATTAAGTTAAAGCTGTTATTAAAGGAACCACACAAAAAGAAACATCAAATCATGTAATAATTATAAATATGTATTTACTTATATATTTCCTGTCCCATTTGTTGTGGGAAGGGAGGTAAATCAACTTAAGTTAGTAAATTTAAGACTGATTACTTTCCTTAGTCGTTTTAATAATCTATACAAATAAAATATCGTTGTGATTGGCTGTTGGTCAATCTCCAATCAAATGTGTGACTACGGGGTATATTTATAAAAGTCAGTGTTAACAAGCATTTTTTAGAGGGCGCTTCAGAGTCTGACCAGCTCTGAAGGGGTCGATTTGGTGAGGTCAGGATGATGTTTGAAAGACCCGAAACTGCCCAATGATCCTTTTCTAGAACATCACTGACGACGCCCTCTAGCGCTAAAAGAGCGCATATTCAAAGCAGTTTACCTGCATTTAGAAAAAATAGTTCCCGAGGAAAATGAACCGTTTAGTTAATCAGTTCCTTTACTCCTACGATTAAAGTCTTCATTTTTCAAACGTTCTATGTGAGGCACAGATACATTTGATTATTATTAGGTTGATGCAAAAATAATGACGTAATAATGTCGTTTTTGACGTATTTTTTAACGTCTAAAAACGACATTATTACGTCATTATTTTTGCATCAACCTAATATATGATTATTTGAACTTGGTCTTGGAACAGGCATTGTCGTTGCGGCTTCTGTCGTTCTGTTGCTAATCTTTTTTTCTTTCTTTTTTTTTCTGCTGAGAGATATTTCTATTTCACTGTTTATATTAAACACATACAATTTGTTATATGAAAAGTTACTGAGCTAAAATATAATACCAGGAGTAATCAATAGCATTGAACCTCTAAAAAATATAAATGGAACTGGTTGATTATTTTAGTTTTGAATTCTTTATTCCCGCTTTATTGAATCTCAATACATTGTTTCAAGACTTTTTTTTCGTTGCATCTCATTGATTTGAATCTTGCATTTTCTGACAATCCGGGTACATTAGCGTAAATATAAATCTGAAGTACCCAAACCTTGCAACTCGTATAATTGCTCAAATGAAATAAGTCGCGGAGACTTGTTGTCACTTGATCTCAACTGAAACCTATCAGATCCTACTGATGTGAAAACTCAACGAGAACAAAACAATATGAATAATAATCTATATCTTAATATCTACATACTAGACATGTTTCCTTTTCTCCCTGCTGTGTGGCAGAAATCTTGAACGATTTACCCTAGACAGGTAAACCGCTTGAAATGACTCCATATCCCTGATGAGGTGATGAGGCGGGCAGGATTCTAAACATCTCTACCAGGGACGACTGCGTATTTGGGGTCATATCTCTGAGGAAAGGGGACATGGAAAATGTAATACTCTCAGGACATACTGAAGGCAAGAAGTGTAGAAGAAAACAGTGCATAACCTACCTAACGAGCTTGTGTAAATAGTTTAGCGTTTATGAGATATAGCGAAAAGATAAAATATTTACTAAGTTCTACAAAGAAGAGGAAATTGTGGAGAGCCATGATCGTCATAAAATCGTTAAGAAACGTTATTTTTTAAAACAACATCAATTAATTATCATATTTTATTGTACGTTTCGGAAATTCCTCGGTAATAAATTGAATTATATTTGAAGCATTTTTTTTTTTTAATTTTGTAGAAATATTTTAGGTCTATCATTACACTCTCGTACAAACTCACGGAATCGTACATAAATGTATATCTGGTCATCTGTGTTGCGAAAGCTAATTTACTTTTCTGTCTGGCAACAACACTTGGAAACAGGTAAATTGCATAAGCCAACCCTTTGAAGTGATTTATATGGTACTTTTTTTTTCTGAAATCAGCACAGAGAATAATTTCTGTCAGTCAGCATGGCTGCTGTAAACCACAGGAGCACAACAATGTAAACCTTCTTGAGTTCACTTTTTTGAAGTGGAGCTACGTCTATTGCTAGGAAGAATTAGTTAATTGTGTCGCGACAGAAAATCTATCTCGTCTAAATCTATCTTGCACATTTATAAATCTACCATTCGTCTATGCAATTAATTCTGTGGCCATAACTCGTTTTGTGCTCTTGCTGTACATCTCGAGATTCTTGACAATTTTTTTAAAAAAATGGTCTCTAATGTAATCGATCCTGACCAGGCATTTCGACTTCAATCATTTTCTCACTAACGTGACGTGTCTTCCCTCTACCAGTTCTACAAATATCTTCATCGTAACTGTATTGATGGGCTTCTTTCCTTGGCGCGTAGACTACATGAATTTAAACACGCTACTAGACAGGCAAATTAGGTCTCACCGTTTTATTGATGAACTAGCTAAATGCAACGGCCACTTCTATTCTGACAATTTCTTTTCTCACACTTATCACCTGTGGAACTCCCTTTCGATTTCTTCCTTGCACGTCACCTTCATTTTTCACAGATTTAAATGCAATGTCAATCGCTACCTTTTTTTTAAGCATTTCATCCCAATCAAAGCAGGAGTACCACTAGCACGCAAGGGATTATACAGAGTTCGAACAAGAGGAAGGAGAAGGATGAAAGTAAGAAGAGAAGAACGGAGAATAGATCAAGGCATCTGGAGTTATCAATTTACATTGCATTTGAATATTTGAAGACTATAACTGCCAGGGAAGCAAGGAAGAGGAAGCGAGTTCCACAGACGAGAAGTGAAAGACATGAAGCTATTGGAGTAGAAGAGACAGCTACATTTAACAGTTTCGACAGTGAAAGGGTGGGACTGAGATGCCAACATCATAGCACGTTTGAATTCATGCCGTTTAGGAACCAATGAAAGAAGCTCATCGGAGCAGTTACTGTGAATGTATTTGTGGAAGACAGAGGGGTGCACATCTGTGAGAAAGTGACTGTAGACGAGATGCTAGATCAGGGTCAGTTATATTGCATATCTGTCTGTGAATTTTGTCGAGGACCTTGTGATGAACAGCGGGGGCTCCAAACCATATATGGTAGCAGTATTTCATGCAAGGGCTAGGTTCCTGAATTTTTTTTTTTTGTCCTTTCCTTATTCCTCCCCACAAAAGTTTTCTTATTCACTTTTAGTTCCTGTAAAGAAAATGTGGTGAAATGATTATTTTTTTCTAATAAATATAGTACTTTTAAATAGACAAATAATATGATTAAATATGAAATTTGATCCCCTTGCCGTCAGTGAAGACGATATTTACCGTACTTCTTACTGTCATTCATATTATTATCAATATCATTCATATCATTATCAATACTATTCGTTGGTTCCTTTTTGGCTACAAGGTTTGAGCTTTTGGCAATTTTGAGAAATTATTTTAAACAGGGTTGTCTCAACGCCGCTAAAGTTGTTCAGAAAAATTACAAACGTAAATATGCCGTCTTTTGATGCCATTCTTATGGCACATTCTGTATTTAATGTAAGCATATCTTATTGATTGATTCATTTATTTCACACGGCTAATAAATCTTTTGCAGGTTATTTAAAGCCAGAAAATATTTTTTTGATTCTAATAATTCTTTGAGATGATAACTGTTTAGTAATACGAATCTTAAAAATTAACCCATAGCTGGGGAGACAAGCGGTGGATTCCTACATTTCCCAATGGTATATGTGCGTAAATGTATATAAGGAACCCAACGGAAATTAGAACTCAGTTCTCAGATTAACAATTCCGAGCCATTATCCATTACACCACCCTCACACCCAAGCTTATGGCACCTGATATTCCCAAACGGTAGCGACCAGGCTCAACGTTGCTTAACTTCGGTGATCGTACTGGGACCGGTGTGTCGCCGTAATTACGTGCATATATACCACTGGTATAAACGGATCACAGACGTTTGCGCAATTCTCAATTAATCAAAATTACTATTTTAGTAAACGGTTAAAAATAATCGTATTTTCAACGGGGCCAAATCTCAATAACAAACATGACAGTTTCATCGCCAATGTTTGGACAACAAATATAACAACAATGTTTATTACATGCCCGGCAGCTCTAGAGGCTAGCTAATTCCTACTGTTGATTTCTATACTCAATTTCTTCAATGCCAAGAGGGCTAAATTGCGATTTACACTATAACTATATTGCATGACCAATTTTTATCGTACTTGTTACTATCATTCATATCATTATTTATTCGTTGGTTCCTTTTCCGTCTGGGAGAAAGTGGCTGTAGACGAGATGCCAGAACAGGGCCAATCACATTGCATATCTGTCTCTGAATTTTGTCGAGGACATTGAGAAGAAGACCGGGATCTCCATACCCTATATGGCAGCAGTATTCCATGCAAGGGCTATATTTAAGAAGACTACTGAATGCTAAATGATATATTAATTAATGTTACTGTCTTACGAAAATCGTGTATTACCGTTACTTCGATCTTAGGAAGTTACTCTAATTAATCGTTGTTTTGCATTAATGCTATTTAATCCGTTGGCGAATTCCAATACTGTATAGTAAGCAGGTAGCTAGAACATTATAAAAATAAACATGAATCACGTGCCATGCGGCTTGAATAATGCCAGTACGCTCAATGCCTCGGACACGCTGACTTGTGACTTGGTGCTGGCATAGCCATCGACAGTTTTCAACTCGTTTTATCAACCTAATTTTACTGACAAGGTTTCGATCAGTCAGTGGGGTAGAGTTTACAGTCACTTCCCAACTGTATCGCAACCTGGGATTCTCTCCCTAATTCTATATTATCAATTTATATTATCAAGTCACCTCCTTGTTGAAGTTTGAACCCGGATCTCATGGTCTGAATGATAATGTTCTAGCTACCTGCTTACCATACAGCATTGGAATTCGCCAAGGAATTGAATAGCAAAACAATGATTAATTACAGTAACATCCTGATATTCGAAGTGACGGTAATACACGATTTTCGTAAGACGGTAACGTTAATTAATATACCTTTTCGTATGCTGTAGTCTTCTTAAAACTGATCTTGTTGAGATTTGAACCCGGGTCTCATAGCCAGAACGCTAATGTTCTAGCAATCAATCATGTGCCCACTACGCAACCATGGCTATTAACCATAGATTAAGTAGAAGTACTTGCATTATTTGCATTATTTGGACTGTTATCCTCTTTTTCATTTTCCGAAACGAAACGCTTCTGCCTTCTTCTGGTGAATGGAATTTCGATTCGAACCCTTTATTTCGTCCACCGTGGGGGGGGGGTAGATTTTTCTAGTTCCACGTGCCGTACCTCTTCAGGATATCACAGTTATTACCCTTTAACTTGACTCTCCAAATTTTGTTTAACCACTGCTATGGCCTGGTATTGAACTCACAACTCTTTGGGTCTAGTCACTGGATCTAGCCAACGTCTTTATCTAACCACCTGAAGAAGGCTGGAGCGTATAACAGCTGAAAAGTTGTAAATATGGCAATGAAGATGATGATAACAGTCCGAGTAATGTAAATAATGCAAGTAATCATACTACATCATCTCAGAGACATAGACGTAATTCGTGTAATGTGATGAGTACAAAATAAGACAGGATTTTTTTATAAAAATGAACGTTAAATAATATTTTTTTAATCATTTCACCACATGCAAGACAACACAAACACCAAGACGTCAAGGGTTGAATGCGAGAGAATATGAGAAAATAAAACATTATTAAGGACAGAGAACAATAAAAGAACAAGAATTAAGAAGACAGAAGATAACGATTGACATTGCATTTAAATTTTTGACGATCAAAGATGACTTGAAAACAAGCTTAATAAAGAGAACAAGACGCAAAGTTGTTGCTGAGTGCGAGAGAATATAAGAAAAAGAAAACATTGTTTAAAAATCACAATAAAAGAACAGGAATAAAGAAGACAGGAGATAACGGCTCACATTGCATTTAAATTTTTGAAGATCCAAATTAACTGGAAAGCAAGGCAAATAAAGTGACTAAGACACAAGGCTGTTAGTGAGTGTGAGATAATGTGAGCAAAAGAAAACATTATTAAGGAGAGAGAACAATAAAAGAACAGGAATTATGAACATAGAAAATTACATTTCATTTACATTTTTGTAGATACATTTGACTAGGAAGCAAGCAGCTGGAATTGAGTTCCACACGCAAGACGTCCGAACGATGAAACTGTTAGCATAGAACTTATTGTTACATCTAGCTATTTCAGTTGTAAAATGACCGTGATTATACAGTGTAAACCGGATGTAAGAGAGTTGTCGGGACCGGAGAAGAAGTATCTTATATCCGGGTTTGGTCTATTTTACTTACATTAACACAGGCTCTAATTTGGGACCAGAGAAAATCTCTCTTATATCCGGGTTTCTATTGTATCCGGGTCTTTTATATCCAGGTTACACTGTATATTAGTGTTTTTGAATATTAAACTGAAGTAGTTTTATATTTTGCCCTCGTGTAGAAGCTAAGAAGAAAAAATAAAACTTTTTTTCTAAAATATTCAAATATCAAAATAGTCCAATAACAAGCAGAAATAAAAATATTAGGTTGGTGCAAAAATATTGTCGTTTTCTCACATAGTAACATATGTGAGAAAACGACATTACTTTTGCACCAACCTAATAGTTACATCCTAGCCATTTCAGGTGTAAAATGACCGTTCCTCTATATGTTACTCTTCTTGAATCTTCTTATTAAACTGAAGTAGTTTTACATTTTGCCCTCGTACAGAAACTAAGAAAAAAAACTAAAACATTTTTTTCTAAAATACTCAAATATCAAAATAATTCAACAACAAGCAAAAATAACAGAGAGTGTAGAAAAGTGAGCAAAGTACATTAAGAAAAGCTGTGCCACGTATTATGACTGCTCGACCGAAAAATACAAAATCCTGACAGAGAAAGAGAGAGAGAGCGATTTGATTTACTGTCCGAGCATAATTATTTGCCAGTCATACCGAAAGCTGCATTGGCAATTTTCCGGGCAATACAGACGAAATAACAATTATAATAAGAAGAATAACAAGGTTTTCGGAAGACTGCAATGTTCGTCTGGCAATTTGTGAGTGATCTTAAAAGTCAGGTGATTGCGATTCACTTTGATGTAGAGATTTTCATTCTGGACTTCATCTTGTAGATGCTTCCAAAAAAAAAAATGGCGGACAAATAAGCGGGAAATATGTAAAAATTACTTGGGATCGATATTTGCGCTAAAAAAAATATTTGTGATTTCTTTCAAAATGAAAGCGACGGAAAGTTAGAAGAAACCATTAGAAAGAGAAAGAATGGAAAATAGATGTATTGAAGTGGAGAAGAAGAAAAAACAAGAAAGAAATAAGAAAAACGTAAGGAAATGTGAGGGAGTTGAAAGTTAAGTTAGAAACGATAAAAGATAGAAGCCAAATTGGATGAAAAATGAAAGAAAAAGATTGAAAATGTGAGAAAAAGAATTCAAAAGGATAAATGAATGAAAAAAATAAATGAAAGAAAAATAGAAAACATAAGAAAGAAAAAATAAAATGATAGAAAATAAGGAAATAGCAAAGAGAAAAGAAAAATAAAGAAAAATAAATGAAAGATAGAAAATGTAAGAAAGAAAAAGAAGAGTACATAAAAAAGAAAAAGAAAAAAAGAAGGAAAAAGAAAAGAAACATAAAAGAAAAGTAAGAAAGAAAATTTTAATAAGAAAAGCTGTTAAAAGAAAGAAAGAAAGAAAGAAAAAGAAAGAAATTCACTTTTGACGCGCCGAAAAAAGAATGGGTTTTAACAAATGTAGAAAGAAAGAAAGAAAGAAAGACAGAGCCGAAAGAAGAATGTTTTTTATTAAATTTAGAAAGAAAGAAAGAATAAAGACAGAAAGAATGACTTTTAACAAATGTAGAAAGAAAGAAAGAAAGAAAGATAAACAGACAGACAAAGCCGAAAGAAGAATGTTTTTTATTAAATTTAGAAAGAAAGAAAGAAAGAAAGAATAAAGACAGAAAGAATAAAGAAATACACTTTTGACTGGTCGAGAGAAGAATGGTTTTTATCAAATGTAGGAAGAAAGAAGAAAGAAAGAAAGAAAAACAGGACCGAAAAAGATTTTTTTATTAAATGTAGAAAGAAAGAAAGAAAGAAAGAAAGAAAAGGAAAAAAAAGGCAAGGTGAAAAGGAAAGAAGATAATAAAATTACCAGAAACAACAGGAAAGCTGAACAGAAAAAGAAAACTTAAAATCAAAATAAAATAAAGAAAAAAAAAGAGACGAGAAAAAAATAAAGGATGACTAAAGGGAACAAGTCTGTAAATAAAAAGAAAGTAAAATAAAAAAGCAAGTAGAACCATGAATGAAAAATAACACACAAAAAAATGAAAGAAAAATGAATGGATAACAAATTATAAAACAAATGAAAATGATAGACAAAATGAAGGAGGGAAAAATTAAAAATAGGACGAAACGAATACAATTTTCTAGACAAAAGTATAAAAATTACAATCAAAACTGAATGAAACTTAAAAAAAAAGAACGAAGACTAAAATGGACAAATGGTAGGACAAATAGATAAAAGTTAAAATCAAATAAGAAATAAAGAAATAAAAAAAAAATGAAGAAGAAAAGGAAAATGAGAGAAGAGAGATTAATCTCAGTGAAAATGCTTTCAGACGATTGAAAGAAGCCAGGTCTCAAAATAAAGCACAGCCAATCATCACATGATGCGTTAAGTTGTCCTTTGAGTTGAAGACAATATTAAATTGATTGCTTTCTTTTATTTGAACTTTTTCTCCGTTTTCTAATCCTGATACCTTTATTTTTCAGCTTTGTTTCCCTTAATTTTTGTTACTTTTTACTCGAATGAACCCCCTTTACACCTTTAACTTTGCTTTTAACATCACTAAAGTCTGTCGGCTGTCTTTTTGAAGAGTGCATTTCCAGTGATTAGTCCGAATTTTATTTTCAAATTCTTCCTGGGATGCTAAAAGCATTTTACAAATGTTAAAGCAATATTTTCATATTGTTTTTTCAATAGACACCCGCTAATTGTGACCTTGTACCAAACTAACCTCGGCTTATTAAGTAAACACGGGATCTGATTTAATCGCCAATGATATACAGCATGTTTAAAAAACAAGAAAAAAAAAATTTTCATCTTTAATCCCGTCAAAGATAAAATTATCAGAAATGACATTATGATAAATTTATACAAAAGGTAAGCTATTTTCATTTTTTATTGTTCATCCAATACAAGGCACAAGAGCCACTCAAGGTATAAGGTTATTGAAAGAGAAGTATGGGATTGTGTATTACCGTAAGAGGAGGCGGTAAGTAATGCAGATGATGAGGATATGCAGGATTCATTGGTTGAGCTGTTTTACGGTCTATCAACCCTTCGTGGTTTATTTAAAGTCGAAACATTTTGGATTGTAATATTAATTCTTTTTTGCGACTGAATATGGCATTAACATTTTTTATAAACATAACTATGATTTTTCAAGATACAAGTCCTACTATTTAACCCATAGATGGAGAAAGAAGATGGATGCATATCTTCCTAAGGATAATTGCGCGTAAGTGAATGTATCATACTCGATTGGAATTCGAACTCGACTCTCGGATATCTAAGAAAAATAACGGTTGACCTTAGACTTGATGATGTCATAATTGTAGCGATTGTGGGCGCACTAAATAGTGATTCTCCGTAAGAATCCATCTGAATGAAATGTCTATCTTGCTAATGGAATACGAAGGAATTGGGGGCAATTCGACACCGTGTACGTCGCAAGGGTGGTGTGAGCTTTAAACGTCCCAACTGGTAGAACTAAGGAATATAACTTGTCTCAAGATTTGCCGTTGAAATAATTTTAAAGTAGTGACAGGCTTGCAAAATTTCGTCTGTGGGAAAGAGGGTAAAAGATTGAAAGAGATTCATTGCCGACAAGATTGCATTACCGCTTTTAATCACTGCTAAACCTGGGAAGTTTAGATTGAGTAGCTTTAGACCAAATATGGCAGTAATATTCCTTTTTTTTTTCTTCTGCTCTGACTCGTAAAGAGATAGGTTACAGAAGGAGGAATCGGCTACTTTCTAGAGGAGTACAAAGAAAAGAACATTTTACCACGTACTTTAACAATGGATCGTATATATGATTACCAGCCGGGTTTGGGGGTAAAACTGAATCCAATATATTTATCATGGCTCGGAATTACAGAACATTTGGACAATTTCTACACACTTTGTGTCCAAAAAATATAACACTTGTTCGAACACAAGCAAAATTAAATAGAATGCTTAATCACAGTACCTTCTCTGTCGTCTTTAATGAAACATGCACAAATGAAGGATACACACACACACACACATATATATATATATATATATATATATATATATATATACTCATTTACCTTAGGCATTTTGGCTTGTAATTGAACACACAAATGCCCAAGGGAAAATAAGGGATAAAAAAGGAAAAAACTAAGACCCTGAAATTGAGGCGAAAACAATCGTCCAGAATCCAAGCTCAGAGTCCAAAGAAAAAAACCTCCAAAACGAGTAAAGCAAAAGTAACTACGTAAAGTGCTCAATATCCTACGTAGAGCAAACCTCAATATGAACGTAAAGAGCCAGGTAAACATACCTAGGTTTCTCCTATACGGATCGTCAGGGTCAACAAGACGATCCGTATAGGTATGTTTACCTGCCTCTTTACGTTCATATATATATATATATATATATATATATATATATATATATATATATATATATATAAGCAGATGCTCGTGAACTACGAAATAATACTATGTATAAAATCTAAATGGACTAGAAGTACTTGAAGTATTAATAATAAAAACCAACAGGCATGTAATCAATGAAATGCACAAGAAGGAATGTATTAAATATATTCAATAATTGATAAACGCAAAAGCCTAATCTATATGATAGTGTAGGCGGCTTTTGTATTTGTTGTAAGCGGCTAGGTTTACCCGCTTCAGCTGCATCGCGTTTCTACAGTCTGCTATGGGGTTTAGAATATTTTATATAACGAGCGAATTGTCTACAAAGTCATGTATGTATGTATATATGTATGTATACATTTATTGTAATCATGTAGATTCATTGTATATTGGAGGGTATGGTCTCATCACGATAAGTGTTGCTGCTGTAGTTTTTTTTTTGGCGGGGGTGATCTCTATATCCAACTAACTTTGGACTCAGTCTTGTAATTCACCTTGACTCGCTGACAACAAAATATGTTTGCCTTGCTATTAACCAATATTTTAACCCCTAGTTTCGGGAAGAAAAGAAGCTGTCATAACTTTCTCAAAAAAAAAAACAAACTCAAGTGCGAAGGCTTTGACTGGAATTTGAACTCTATAGTCCAATCCAAATTTCAACGAAAATAGACTCTACACTAGGCGGCATCTACCTTTACAAGTAAGATAGGAAATTATAATAGCCTTGTTTACGTCGCTCAATATCCTATACGTGTTTTTAATGCCATCTAGATAACACTAAATAATGTATCGTTGTGGACCAAGATTATGAAACATATCAACCCTTCAGAAAACGTTGACAAGGCTGAGAGCTGAATCCCTTTTCCCTTAGATTTACAATTTGCTGAATAACTATGCAAAGACTTTAGCGGCCATTTGTCGCGTTCTATTTATTGTAAACAACGTTTTCCCGACTATCGCGAAAGGATTCAATATTTGTCTGCTTACAACAGGAGTCCACAAACGTTTTTGACGGTCAACGTTTTTAGAGAATCGCTAATCTTTATCGATAACTTTATTTTTAATCGATAAAAATGCAGCCGTAAGTTAAATAGAGACATTATATAGGGTATATAAAGAAGTAATATTTTTCTTATTTAATAATACAACAGATTTTATCACTTTAAATATTATTTTTAGTGGATATTCGTATTTACGTAGACGCTTCGTTTATTTATTGATTAGTATCGTTATTTTTTCGTCTGCCTTTCATCTATGTAATGAATATTGCTGTCACATCAGGTCAGACGTTTCTGCTATGCATTTAGAGATTCTTGATAAAACCCAAAGAAGAATCTGCAATGTTATTGGTACTGACATGGCATATCGTCTTCAGTTACTTTCCTACTGCGGTAACATAACTCCCCTCTGCTTTTTCTATAAATATAATTATGTTCATCCATTGTTTTCTCTCCTTAATAACGTTTTTTTTTCTTTTTATCGTATAATTTCACACTCAGTAACTCATTGAAGCTCAGAGTCTTTATTGCCTTGCTTCGGGTGAAATGATAAAAAAAAACTTTTACTAACATCTCTTACTTTAGTATGTAGTATCAGTTGAATTACTAATTGTTATGGGGTCCTCGCCTTTTTCATATAAGTGGACTCGACCAGAATGTTACTTGCACTGGTGCCGTTAAATACCCAGAGTCAGTCAGAATAGAGAGAGAGTGAGAGTGATTGTGATGGAGTTGGAGGTAGAGTAATAGTGTGAGGTAACCGCTTGTAGAAGTCACAGTTACAAGCACGTAGACTCTAAGGAAGTCCTACTTCGAGACTATATATATATAAATCTGGTGATATATATGTAAAATCCGATAAAACGGATAATTTTTATAAGTTATCTCCTAAGGACTATGATACATTAGTTAGGGATAGTCTAACCAGAAAATACAAAAAAATTGATACAAATAATTTCAACCAAATAGATAGCATTAACAGTATCAGTAAATCAATTACTGATAAATTATTGATCAGTGATCGGGTCGGCAAACTACAAACTAAGGAAGCCTATGTCTTGTTAAAAGACCATAAACCTGAATTCAAAACTAAGCCATCTACTAGGCTTATAAACCCTACCAGACCGGAAATCGGCAGAATTAGTAAGACCATCTTAGAAAGAACCAACAAATCCATAAAAAACACCCTTGGACTACTACAGTGGGTTAACACAGCTGATGTTATCAACTGGTTTAATAACA
>OZ010579.1:100071002-100088502 GCA_963932145.1 Acanthosepion lycidas
TCAATCGAAGTAATGAGAAACGGAAAAATTGTGTTAGAAAGAAAGAAAGAAAGAAAGAAAGAAAGAAAGAAAGAAAGAAAGAGAATACCACGGAATGAACATGTGAGCAACGAGGACGAGGACACTTATACTTAGAATCAGAAAGAGACAATTGAAATTTCTACGGTACATAATGCGGAAAGAGAACTTGAATAATTTACCACTTGCACGACATACGGTTGCAGACTGATGGATTTAAAGCTAAAATTAAATAAAGGAAATAAGTCATAAGTGATGACAACAAGAATAGCTGATTACTTATAAATTTCAAAGTATAAGCAAAACCAAAAAACATATACCATAAATCAGAAGAAATCTGTTTATTTTGAAATTGAAACAACGGAGTTCTATTCTTCTTTTAAAATGAAAGTTATGAAGACAAATATTGTCTTCCGACTGGCCGTGTGTACCTTGTGGACTTTTCTTGGAAAACAAATTTTAAATTTAATTTAATTTCAGTGACATTATTGGACATCTACCAGAGTGGTCAATAATAGTGTGCTGATAAGGTTTTGTATCGACAATTCTAATCGACTCTCAAATCGACTCCCGAGTAATTTTCGACAAACTGAAATATCTTATTGACACTTGGGAGCCGATGTCGACCAATTTCGAAAGCGTGTTTTTTATACCATTACATGGTCAGTACTTCTCTGTTCTTGATTCATTTTTTTCTGTCTTGCTTCTTACGCACCTTCTCAGCATCTTCATGTACTGCTGATCATTGCTACTGAATACTGAGCTTGATCGTCACTGGGTGCCTCATAGAATATTTGAAATTAAATAAACTAACAAAGGTCAATATGACCTAAAACAATGAACATCGATAATTTCTTTTCCTTTCTGTTCAGTTATATTTTTATATATTTGTTTTAATTTTCTAAGTTCTGCTTTCATTTATTTCTTAGGTTTTGTATTTATTTCTTAGGTTTTGTAATTATTAATTCTAATTTCGCTACTTTTTTGTACTTTTATCATTTTATTAGTAATTTTACTCTCATCAATTTGCATTCGTTTTCTATGGTTTTTGATTTGCTTGTTTCTTTCTTTGTTTCTTTCAGTTTTTCTCTCTTTCTTTCTTTTAGACTATTTTTTTTGTTTCTTTCTACATCTGTCAAAATTTACTCTGCCTGTTAAAATTGCATTTCTTTCTATATTTCTGCCTTTTTTCTTTCTTTCTTTCTTTTTTCTTTTACTTTCTTTTTTTTTTTTCTTTCTTTCTTTCTTTCTTTTTTGATAAAATTTGATAAAAACTATTCTTCCCTGGGCCCGTCAAAAGTGCATTTCTTTCTTTCTTTCTTTCTTTCTTTATTTATTTATTTCAACATTTGCTAAAAAATATTCTTCTCTCAGCCCGTCAAAAGTGCATTTCTTTCTTTCTTTCTTTTTCTTTCTTTCTTTCTACATTTGATAAAAAAATTCTCTCAGCCCGTCAAAAGTGCATTTCATTCTTTCTTTCAACATTTGCTAAAACAACATTCTTTTCTCGACCCGTCAAAAGTGTATTTCTTTCTTTCTCTCTTTCTTTCTCTCTTTCTTTCTTTTGTTCTTTCTTTCTTTGTTAAAAACCAGTCTTCTCTCAGCCCGTCAAAAGTGCATTTCTTTCTTTCTTTCTTTTTCTTTCTTTCTTTCTACATTTGATAAAAAAATTCTCTCAGCCCGTCAAAAGTGCATTTCATTCTTTCTTTCTTTCAACATTTGCTAAAACAACATTCTTCTCTCGACCCGTCAAAAGTGTATTTCTTTCTTTCTCTCTTTCTTTCTCTCTTTCTTTCTTTTGTTCTTTCTTTCTTTGTTAAAAACCAGTCTTCTCTTGGCCAGTCCAAAGTGCATTTCTTGCGTGCTTTATTTCCTTATGCACATGTGAAAATCTTTTCTTCTTTCTCTACGTCCGTTAAAATTGTTTTGATTTTTTTCTTTTTTTTTTCTTTCTTTCTAAACACAGTCATATGTGATATTTCATTTTCCTTTCTCTATCACACATGATATCCTCTCTTTCTATATCTTCCTTTTCTTTTTTACTTCCTGCTTCTTTTTTTCTCCCTACCACCTCTATTTTTTTCTCCTCTATTTTAACTCATGTCTCAAAACCATGTTATAAATATATTTACTATGTTTCCTTCCTGCAATGTTTGTGGAGAACACCTGCAAGCAAACAGGCTTAAGGCGCTTCCAGTTGGTAAAAAGTAAATTCCAGTCCAACCAGCATGGCATTCCTGCTTAACCGTGGCATTTTAACACAACTTCTTATACGAGTACATGAACTTTTGCGTTATTGCCTAGAATTATTACTGCGATTGAGGTCCTCCCCGACTCTTACAGGTTTTGGCTAGCTGATGATGGTCAGATCTCAGCTTCTACAAATTGTTTAAAAGCAGTATTGTCACCTGCCTACTCTCAATTAGCGAAAGTGAGAGACAGGTTAGTTGAATATTCTTGTTCTTACGTATATAAGAAGGCAATATTTAAATACTTAAAAAAAAAGATTTTTCATTCACAAAAAGTAACATTCCCCTTCAAAAGCGTGAAATTACAAAAGATCTAAGGACCGTTGAAAGCAAACAAAGTATCCATTTCGAAACATCGCTGAGCATGAAACGGAACTGTTAATGAGGAGCTAAAACAAACATGTTATTTTTATGTGTATATAGATAGGTAAACATATGAACTGCTGGCATAGGAATCAACACTGTATGTTGCCCATTTAAATGAGATCTTCAATAACTTTGATATTGAAACCATTTCTTTACATTTTAAGGCTCACCCAGTACAAGGCCTGGGAGCCACTCGATGTAGAGGGTTACGTTCAGATGCTGTTTGTACGTCTAGGAGTGGAAGATAACTAGACATGAACAGGTTAAGATTGTAATGATCGGAGTAAAATCCAATTGGAAGTCGAGCACTTTCCGTAGAAGTAGCGACAGGACAGCGAGAGGCTTGTCACAACCCACCTGTGAGAGGGAGAGGTTGCCAAGTGGAAAATAATACGTCACCCACAAAGACTTGGAGATGCTTTTGGATATCTACTGAGGCGGGAAAGCGAGGTCTGAGCAGCTACTGTCAAAAAATGACAGCATTACTTCATTTTTGGCCTGATCTCGCATCAATATAACAAATTTTAAACTCTGTCTCTCTCCCTCTCTATCACTGATATTGAGCGCTTTCCAATAAGCACTTCACATATATATATAGAATTTATATATATACATATATATATATATATATATATATATATATATATATATATATATATATATATATATAATATCCATATATAGTTTATATATATATATATATAATATCCATATATCGTTTATATATATATATATAATATCCATATATATTTTATATATATATATATATATATATATATATATATATATAATATCCATATATAGTTTATATATATATATATATATATATAATATCCATATATAGTTTATATATATATATATATATATATATATATAATATCCATATATAGTTTATATATATATATATATATATATATAATATCCATATATAGTTTATATATATATATAATATCCATATATAGTTTATATATATATATATATATATATATATATAATATCCATATATAGTTTATATATATATATATATATATATAATATCCATATATAGTTTATATATATATATATATATATATATATATATATATATATATATATATCAGAAAATCATATATATATATAGAAACGAGAGAAAGAATAGATGAAGTAAAATTCCGCTGTTCGTAGCAAGTACTTTTTAAAAAGTGCTCAATACTAAGTAGTGCAATATAATATTATTTTATTATATTATAACAAGCGATAATAAGCAAAATCAACCTGTTTTTTTTATAATCTCTTACAATATATATATATATATATATATATATATATATATATATATATATATATATATTGATGTAAGTCAGTTAATTTACAATATAATTGTTATTGTTAATGTAATGCATATAATTCAGTAAGCCATTCAAATGTTCCTAACTTGACAACAATTTCCCTTTGCGAAATAATAACCATAAAGAAATATTTCTACTTTAGACTCATTCAAAGCAAATATATCCAAAGATTTGTAATACAGAATGGAAAACGCATCAATGAAATAGCATTCTTCTTCATATTTCTTTTTTTTTATGGTAGCATGAAGCACGTATACGTCGAGTAGCCACTTGTCAGTGTAACAAAGAAATACCACATTAATGCGACCTTGTTGCGTGACAGATAAATATATGAAATAGCATGTTGATTTATATAGGTGAAGATTATCATTTATTTGGTTCTTTTCAGGTGCAAAAACCTTTTAGAATGTAAAACTGGAAGATCACAATATTTAAAACCAACATTTCAAGGAAAGGCGTAAACCAAACACAACTGGCAATGATTTTGTTTGCAATTGCGGGAATTCACAATGCTTTGTGCATAATAAATTGTTCCTACCTTATATGTACGTTCAGGACGTAGGCGATCATGGCTCTCCGCAACTTCCTGCCCCTTGTATCTCTTAATGAACTTTGTCTTTCTGTTATTTCTCCTAAGCCCTGTTCTGCTATCCATTTACTCAATCTCATTATGTATGTCATGCAGTCTCTCTCTCTCTCTCTCTATATATATATATATATATATATATATATATATATATATATATATATATATATATATATATATATATATATATATATCTGTGGGCATCAGATTTTCCAAGTCCATCTTCCTCGTTATATGCCCTAGAAATTTCAACTCTAGCTTCCAGATGTTAAATATTAGTTTCCTTTTTGTTTCCATTTTCTCCAAAATGGTAAATTCAGCCTCATTCTGTGAAACTATATTTCTGCTGCTGCAAGAATTCTCTTCATCTTTAAAGAGATCGTCCAGCACTCATTTCCATACAGGAAGGCAGATATCACATAACAGTTTAGTACACTTTAGCGAAATTTTATTATTTCTCAGTATTCGGCTTAGCTTTTGGGATGCTTCTTTAACTCTCCCAATATGCCTTCGGATCTCTGTCGCTCTTTCTGTTCTCTGTTAGAAAACTTCTCGATTTGCAATTCGTACTTTGGGTTCATCCTTTTGCTAACGACCATTAATTTTATTTTCTTTCTTCTCGCTTTCCTTCACTACCTTCTGTAGGAGATTTTGTAGCTTTCTTTCTGTGTCTGTTATCAATACTGGGGTATCTGCATACCTTATGTTGCTAAGAGTGTGGCCACCAATAATAAATCATTGCAGGACTTCTAGTTCTCTCAGAATCGGCTCGCTGTATAGGTTGAATAAGTCCGGTGAGAAGACACATCCTTGCCTTACTCCCATTTCTATTTTTGTACATCTGTTGAACTCATTTTCTATCCGTATGCAGGTCGTTTGCTGCCAGAATAGGTTCTTGGTTATTTTTATATCTTTCCGAGATCTTTGAACGCACACTATCGAATGCTTTTGTTTAATCTATAAAACATTGGTACGCGTCCTTCTGCATTTGTATTGTTCATTCTGATAAAATTTTGGGCATAAGTATAGCGTTCCTTGTTTCAGTGACTTTGACGAACCCGCACTGTTCTTGTCCTATTCTTTGCCTAATTCCGGTCTGATTCTGCTGCAGGCTCTCTTCATCAGAATTCGGATGATAAATATCGTTATGTCTCTCGTTAAACTGATTTTCAGATGGAGTTCGCTTTCGTTTACAACTGGCTTCTCAGGCAGTTCTATGAAGATTGAGCTACTTAAGTCGTCCGGTATATCACCACTGTTGTAGACTTCATTATTATTATTATTATAATTATTATTAGGTTGGTGCAAAAATAATGACGTAATAATGTCGTTTTTTGACGTATTTTTAACGTCAAAAAACGACATTATTACGTCATTATTTTTGCACCAACCTAATATTATTATTTTATTATTTCATTTATTATTTCTGTGATCTTGTCTATGCCAAAATCGTTTAACACTTCCAGAATCTCTATTACAACAATTCCGTCTGGCTCTGCCGCTTTCTTTCTGTTCGGTTCAGATTTTAATATTACCTGTCCGTCGATATTTCTATGTTTTGCTGGTTATTTTCTTCCATAGTGGAAGGGTTCTATATATTCCTTCCATCTTTTGAGTATTATTTCTTTCTCTAATATCAGCGTTTCGTCTTTGGATTTTATGCATTCTGTTGATGAGCACGTCTTTTGTCCTCTTAGTTCTCTCTTTTTTTTATATATAATTGTTTGCTTTATTTGTGATACTCGTTCTTTCTAATGCTGCACATTGTTAGAAGTTGCAAGTTCAATAACTGACGCTTCACTGATAGCAAGATGATGAAATTTCAAAATCCTTTATGCTTTGTTCATTTAAAATACTATTCCAATTAAATACGGTAGTCATAAAAATGACTTCAAAAGACCTCACATTTCGGGTATATACTTTTTCTCAGAGGTTAGCATTCGTGACACTTTCATTCAAATATTGCTCGTGTATAGGTTGGCGTGTGGGCACTTATAGTTTAATTAAGAGACCTGAGGCGATAACTAAAAAAAATTGTAAAACTTAAATAATTAAAAAAAAAAACAATGTTAAATCTTATAATTGTCTTATATTCATTTCACCCCATACAAAGCAATAACGCCACCAAGATGGAAGAAGGTTACTGAGTGCGCGATAATATTAGGAAAGAAAATGTTAGTAAGAAGAAAACAAAAATCAGGAATTAAGAAGACTGCAGATAAGGATTGACAATTCATTTAAATCTTTAAAAATTACACTTGACATAAAAGCAAAAAGCAGGATTGGTTTGGTTTGTTTTATGGCATATCAACCTCAGTGGTTTATCTAATGCCGACAAGATTTTTATTGCTGGTAATAATTTTTCCAAAAATGCATTGCTGGTAATATTTTCTTTTTCATTTTTCAAAAATCTATAGTTGGTAATAATATATTGCTGGTAATAAATTTTTCTTCAAAAATTTATTGCTGGTAATAATTTTTTTTTTACAAATATTACTGGTATTAAAACATTTTTACACTTTCATAGTGTTTTGACCCCAGTTTGTAGGTTAACTAGTTTCCCATACCTGGGACACTGTCAGGTGCCACCACCGCGGGTAAGGGTAGAACTGGGAACACCAACAATTAAGAGGTGGGTCCACGGTCCTCAAAATCTCCTGATTTGCTGTCGGACGTAGTTTATCGTCATACCCAGGACGAGCAAGAAGCAGGAAGAGATTTCCTCAAGCGTTAAGTGAGAGAGAAGCAACTGATGCATAGAATTTACAGTTACGTCTAACCATTTCAACGGTAAAATGATGTGACCATTCCGATAAACTAGTACGTCTAGGTACCCTAGAAGAAATTCCTTTAGAAAAAAATATCATAAAAATATTTATAGAAAAGGCACAGTGAAGCTACGTTACGGCGCTGGGTAAGTGACCGAAGCCGGGATACCAGGTCAGGACCAATAACATTGCAGATTCTTCTTTGGGTTTTATCAAGAATCTCTAAATACATAGCAGAAGCTTCAGGGCCGATGTGACAGCAATATTCGATTCATGGTAGAATAGCAGACTTATAAATGGGTATGATAGATCATATCGAAAAAAATATCTAGCACATCTTTCCTAGCAGCAGACCTAGCAATTAATTCAATATAAAATTTTGAGTTCATTGTTAACGGAAACCGTTAGCCCGAGAAGACGCAATGAATTGCACTCTTGGAAATTAATATCCGCCATAGCGATGACGGTAAAAAGGGTTCTTTTAAACGTTTAAAAGATATTTAAAGAGAATTTTGTTTTGGATGCATTGAAATTAACAAGCCATTCCTTGCCCTAGTTAACATCAGATTGTAGATCATTTTTGAGATCAGTTGTCAATTTCATCAAAGAGTTGTAAGTAGTTGTGTCATCAGTATAGATATTGAGTTGAGAATTGATTAAAATATCTTTTATAACAATTACGAAGAACGTATTTCTAAGGATATACCCTGAGGACACCTATATTCATGCAAAAAGATGTAAAGGGGTACTGAGAGCGAATTAAACAGATAGGACAATGATAAACAGTATTCAAGGAGACAGAAGATTAAAATTGACATTGCAGTTAAATTATTGAAGATCGTAGATGACAAAAGCAGGAAGTCGCGGCGGTGTTTCACAAGCGAGAAATGTGGGAGAAGAAACAAACAGCATAGAACTTACGGTTGGAACTAGAAATTTCAACATTGAAATTATGTAACCGAGCTGCCAATCTAGTATTGCGCTTAAATACGTGAAGCTGAAACATAAAAAGAAGAAAGCACATTAGAAAAATTATCGTGAAAATATTTATAGAAAATGCACAGGCAGTCTATGAGAAAACGCCAACATGCCAGGTCAGGAGTGGTAACTTTGCAGATTCAGCTTGGGATCCATTACAGACGCACAAGGCCAGCGGCAGCAATGTTCCCTGAGCGGACGAATAAACCTGCAAGATAGATTCTGGCGAAAAAATTGTCTAGTAGAAATAAGAGAAAATTTAGCCGAAAAATATTTCAACTTAGCAGCATGAAAATGGTAGCACTTGAAATTGGTTGAAGAAAGGAGGAATTGAGTACTTATTCAACGGACACTTATAGAACCGCCAGTACTCACGAGAACAAAACTAATGAAACACTCTACGGTTCCTCACTACTTCGTCAGCAAACAAAGACATAACCTCGTTGAGGACACGTTTGCAATTAATACGAGCGGACAGATATGGCTTCTATTGTGATAAGTTGTATTCTGTTCGCATCATGATCGTATAGCTGAAAAAAAAGTTTTTTCTATGGGTTATGGAGGCTGGTGTGACAGACATTTCATTTTTTTATCACCAACTTTGTTTTATTGCTTAAATTAGGGTAGGGGCTGTCCAGACTGATGGGACTGAGTTATTCCAATGTCTTATTTCACCCTCAGTCAAACTGTATATATATCTATGTGCATATACAAGTACGTTCGTTAAATGGCACAGGTACATATAAGTCATTCACGCACAGCGCAAGCATATGCACAGATACTACGTACGCTCATGCAATGGCACACACAGATACTGTGTGAAGGACAGAGAATCAACTCTTCTTTTATAATATTTTACCAAGCCCAACATATCTGTTGGAAGTTTCTCTGCCCGAACAAGCAGCCCTTCTCGAAAAAGTAATATAATTTTAATTTGGTTAGATTCTTCGAAGTACGTGGTTTGATCAAAAATTATCGTGACTGTTGCTATGGTAACGAAGATAAAGTGTATAGAGGGCCGCCGATTGGCACAGATTGACCTTGAACTCTGCCGTGCCTACATACTATGTTTTAACGTTCTCACTCACATCTGTTGTTTATAGCAATGCTTGAAAGGAAAGTGTGTAGAGTGTTATAGTCTCACCACACCACAGTGCTTCCATAAAATGGCCACGGCTTGTTCAGCAGTTGTTTTCGTCAAGCCCAATATTTCCCATATCCGACAACTACCATATTCCCCAGGTCACGATCCTTTTGGTTTTCTCCTCTTTCCAAAAACCTACGTGAAAGAAACAAGATTTCAAGACGTCGAGAAAACGAAAGCAAATGCGACGTAGCAGCAATAGAAACATCGCTGGTTATAGTGTGCGGCTTCAGAAGGGGACCACTTCGAAGGAGATTAAATGTCGAATTGATATGTGTTGTAGTTTTCTCTTTATATCAACAGTCCCGATATATTTTGATCAGACCTCGTACTTTTCAGCACAATCTTTTTGTCCAGGTCTACCGAGCCCAATTTTGAATGTAAGTTATTTTTCTTTTATTATTATTTTTTTTTTTTTACATTGAAACGAGATTTTCACTGCATTGTGCCATGTGCTTACAACAAGTCTTCAACGATCATGTAACCGGCCATAATTCCTGGACAGGAAGTAAAAGTAAAAAAAAAAGAGATTCCTGCGCATGTGCATATCTGCTGTCTGTAGTGACAGCTCGAAAAATTATGATGCTTATTTTCTTCGTCAATACGAGGACAAAGCATAAAGCAGAATTGTTTTTACGCGTGAAGAAATGCATTACGACAAGTTTAAAACTTTTGCCAAAAATGAAAACAAAAAGACAAAAGTCTATAACATTATTCCAAGCCCAGTTTTATGGACATCTTGTATAATATATCCAGTTGTGACAAATTGAAATTCAAAAAACGAAAAATATTATAAAAAATTAAAACAAGAAAAGAATTATGAATATTCCTCATTCCTAAGACTTTTTTTCATGCTGCGAACAAAGCACTTAACGAAGTTAAAACTATTTTTCTTATCTCCGAAGTAAAAAATAGAAAACGGAAAAAATTATTTAATTTTTTTTCTCGACCACACTTAGGCAATAGAAAACAAAGACATTGCTTTTTTGTATTTTGTTGAGAAATTCTTTTTCTGACGTCCTGCGTTCATATCTTAATCGTCTGATCTTTTAGAGCCATGCACAAAAAGAAACGAGAAAGAAAATTCTTTTTCACAGCAACGGTGCGGCATGAAAAATAGGTTAAAAGTATCCGACAGAGAATTTAAAACACAAACACACACGCACGCACTTTATAAATAAATGGAAAATATTTTGGTAACGTCATCATTCGCTAGACGTTGTGCTATTATTTTAGACTTGGTACGTTTTTGATTTTAATTGATTTAAAAAAAAAAAACAGAATTTCCAGCGTTAAAACAAGATGACTCAGTCAATTCCAAATTTTGTTTGAACAATTACGTTTTACTTTGCCTTCTCAAAATTACAACTTTTTGGCTGATCCAATCTCCTGTTTTTGCCAACTGTATAATTCCTCAGCAAAAGTCAATAAAAAAATCCTATTTTTCCGCTTTTCCCATTCTGTGATTAATTATGGTTTGTACTGACGGTGGATTAATGGATAGCGCCTTGGATTGAGGGATTGGAGACCCGAGTTCGAATTCCAGTTAAATCCATTACATTCACTCACGTGCAAAAAGAAATGTATGAATCCTCTTCCCCTCTCCCTAGCTATGGGTAAATAGCAGGACAGACCTGGTTCTTTAGCCTTGGATGGCAACTGGTAGGCCACAGTGAGAAATGTCAACCCACTGCGGGAAAAAAATCGTCAGCCATGTATCGAAAGATACATGATTGTCTAAGCGTGTATAACGTATGGCACATAACTGACTGACTGTCGAGCTATTGTCCATGAAGAAGATTCAGTCAAATTTAAAATTTTCTTCAAACGATTGAACACTTTCATATTCTTGATAATGTTACTGTAAATACTTCGACTTTCATGTATATTATCCTCCAGAAAATAAAAAAATAGAAATGAATCCTCTTTTTAGTTATTCTACTCCTGATGAAGGCTGGGCAATATATCACCCGAAACGTTATTGTAACAACAGGAAGTACAGAATTGAAATATAATTGAAATTTTATTGATTTCTATGGCTTATCAACCCTTTCCAGATTATTTAAAGCTAGAAAATATTTTTAGATTGTAAGACATTTTGTCGGGGTGATAATAATGGTTTAGTGATACAAGTCTTACTAATTAACCCATAGCTGGGGGAATGGAGATGGATTCATATCTTTCCCAAGGTTATTTGCACGTCAGTGAATATAACGAATTGGAGAGGAGATAGGCGCCGTCAATTTAACTACAACCTCACGGAAAGGATAATGAAGCAAGAAAAGCAAAATGTAAATATGAGGCCCGGAATAACGACGATCGCACGTCCCAGTGATTCGCGTTAGGATGGGCGTGATAAGTCGGCTACTACAAAACATAGTATCAAGTCATCAGCAGAAAAAATTACAACAGGAACATGGAAAGTCCGCACATTATACGCCCCCACAAGAACTGAAGAATCCCATGAACTGAAACGTTATCTTTGGGACATTATTGGAATGTCTGGGGTCAGATGGATTGGATTTGGATAAACAATTACACAAGATGGACATAAAATTCGGTTTTCTGGAGATCAGAAGAAGCACCAACATGGAGTGGCATTTATTGTAAGGAAAATGTTATGGAGTGGTTTCACAGTGGAGGCTTGTATTTGTACTAAGTCGGTCCTAAAATAGGTTCGCTGATACTTTAGTATCCGACTAACGGTCGTCCGGCATCGACTGACTGACCGAACCACTGAGCGATATTCAGTCACCCCCCACGAGGGCATCATGCGGCACAAGGATGGTTTAACGTGGGATCTCCAAGCCCGTGATCTCGGTTAAAAATATGGCCTTTTAAAACCCGTATAAACGGGTTCAGAGTCGGTTTACCTCCCCGAAAGAGACTCCGCCCTTCGGCGTAGCCTCTTTTGGGTTCCTCCCCGCCCGAAGGCAGAGAGTTCAACCGGTCAGCCGCTCGTCTGACTTCAGACTGAACTCAGACCGACCTACTGAGCGACGATATTCATCACCCCACCCCCACGAGGGCGTCATGTGGCACAAGGCCTTTTTAATGTAGGATCTCCGAGTCCGTGGGCTCGGCCAAAAATATGCCCATTGAACCCGTATAAACGGGTTCAGGGCCGGTTTACCTCCCCGAAAGAGAATCCGCCCTTCAGCGTAGCCTCTTTTGGGTTCCTCCCGCCCGAAGGCAGAGAGTTCAACCAAACAGCAGGTCGTCCGACTTTAGACTGAACTCAGACAGACTCGCTGAGCGACCTCTCGTTACTATTACTACTCCTACTTATTATAGGTGGCAGAATCTAACTATAGAATAGGTGTGTTCCACTATAACAGAAAGATTACACACAGTGTCATCAGATTTAATCCTATCTCCAACAGACTTATTTCCATCCGTGTATCAGCCACACCGTACAACATATGACCATCATCCAGGCCTATGCTCCAACATTAGATCACAATGACGAGGAAGTTGTGGAATTCTATGAATTATTAGAATTTATTTTAAGAAAATTTCCCCGGAAAGACATCACCATCATACAAGGAGATTGAAATGCCAAGGTAGGACCGGATGCATACACAAACTGGGGCAGGTACAGTTGGAAGATTTGGCAGTGGGGAGACAAACAAGAGGACTCAGATTGCTCGAATTTGCCAGAAGTCATCATTTCACCCTGGCAAACCCATTACATACTACCATAAGCTGTCTCGAACCGCAGCCTAACACTCAACTAATGGGAAGTTGTATAACCGGATCGATTTTATTTTGGTTCCGCAACGCTATAAATCCAGCATTAAAAAAGGCAAACACGAAGTTATTTCCTGGCGAAGACATCGGCAGCGATCATGATCATGTGATGTCGACTTTAAATTAAGGCTGAAAATTAAGCACTGTTCAAAGGACTCACGCATCCGTTTCAACGTTGAGAAACTAAAAGTCCCTGAAGTCACTCAAGTGTTCCAGACTAAAGTTGGCAGCAATTTCGCAGAACATGAATAACAGTGATGTAGGCACTTTTGTAGATCCCATTACAGAAGTGTTACTCACAACAGCTGTAATTTGGGGTAAAAAGCAAAGGAAAATCCAACCATGGGTCACGAAAGAAATCTTGGATTTGTGTGATATGGGGAGAGAACTGAGTGGAAAGAAGCACTCAAGTGGCGAGGTCTATGCACAATGTCACAAAGTGCATAGTGACATGAGGAGAAAAATGCGATTAGCTAAATAGGAGTGAATACAAAATAAGCGCAAAACCATTGAGGATATGCTTACTGGCAAAAGCCAACAGAGAGTAACGGTCGTAGAGGATGAGAATGGTAAATTGTTACTGGATATGGAGGAGGTTCTCCATAGATGGACGTAATACTGTGATGATTTATGCAATTACCAACTTTATCCAGATGACTCCATATTGCAAAGTGACCAACACTCCACAGACCACGAGACCAATTCGTCAATATTGAAAGTAGAGGTTGACTTGGCAGTAAAGAGCTTGACAATCTGGCAAGTCAGCCGAAGGGGATAATATCCCCTCTAAGCTGATAAAACATGGAGGGGAAGAAACCATCAAAGTCATAACACTATGCCAGAAGATTTGGGAAACAAAAAAGTGACCTAACAGTGGACTCAGTCATTGGTAATGACTCTTCCGAAGAAAGGAAGCCTCGGGTAATATTGAAATTATAGGACAATAAGCCTGATCAGTCATCCTAGTAAAGACCTGCTTCATATCCAAATTTGAATCGCTTGAAAATCACGCCTGAAGAACCAGATAAAGTACAATGGAATAGATCTTCAATTGTTGGATCCTCGTAGAGAAAAACCTGCAACATCAGAAGGACGTGTTCCACAGCTTTGTTGATTTCGTTATATTCACTTATGAGTAAATATATTTAGGAAAGCCATGAAACCACCACTTCTCTCCCCAGCTATGGGATAATTAGTAAGACTTTTATCACTAAGTCATAATAATCTCTAAAAAAAAAAAAAAACATTTACAATCTAAAATTTTTCTGGCTTTAGATAAGTTACAAAGGTTTGATAAGCCGTAGAAAACCAAGCAGTCATTTAATCACTTCTCACTCAAATATCGTTTTATATTAGAGACAAGACATTTCCTTCTAAAATATTTGACAATGGAATAGTGCAGGGAACAGTGGATTTATGCCTTTTCCAAGTAAATAGCAGCCAAAAGCGTATTTTGATCTTGGTTTCGTAGTATCTGTGTTGTTAAGCGTCATGTCGCATGATATCTCCAGTTTCATTTGGCAGAAAGGGAAATTATGATGAGGAAATTATGATGTGCCATTGTTCAAAAAGGGTGAGAGTATCAGTCATTTTGATTGATTCATTCACTGATCTGTTTTTTTTTTGTTTTTTGTTTTGTTTTTTTGTTTTTTTACGGTTCATCAACCCTTTGTGGGGCTGTTTAAAGCCGTAAGATATTTTGGATCGTAAGAATACTTCTTTTTTGGTGAGTCTATATTGCATTAATATTTTTGATAAGAACAATGTTTTTTCAAGATACTGAAAGAGACTGATATAAACTTAACAAAGAGAACACTTTAACTATTACGAATAGTTTATTATTATGCAACTATTATAATATATTAGAACCCAATTAAATTGTTTGTTTGGAAATCATACATTATTTTCTGAACAAGCTAATATTTCTTGCAAGTCATACATTACAAAAATAATCTGCAGTTTAAGTGAGCCATATTCGTGATATAATTTTTGTTAAATGCCATGTCCTTTCAAGACGTAGACGATCATAACTCTCCACAGAATTCTTTTTCTCTATTATCTGAATTTTATATGCATTCTACAGAAAGATATTTGTGCTTAGCAATGGCTCACGCCACTGTTCGTCTTTCAGAATTTTCCTTCTCCAAAACTTATTGCCCCGTCGAACCTGCTATTCAGCCCATTGCTACCATGCTGAATAAATATAGATTTATGCTTTTCGTAAGGGCATATGTGTGAAAGTTAACGCAAGAAGCTACGCTGGAACATGAACACGGCATGCTGATTTCCCTTTCCATACATTACACAACCCACACATTTCGCACATCTCTTGCCAATTAAAAAAAAAAATTGAACGTATGCTGCCGTCTTTTGATGTTAAGGGCCTCCAAAACTTTTCATTTTCTTTCTTTTACTTTTTCGAAAATTGAAATGGCGTTCTACTGTTGACAATACAACTGTACACTGCCAGTGCAATTTCTAAGATATTTAACAGAGTGGTCATTGTTCCGGATTTAGTTCAAAGCCTGGGACCCCAAGCACACGTACAACAAGAGAACAAAAGTACTTTTTTTAAAAAAAAACGATTAAAGGTTTTGGAGTCCATTCCCACCAAAATACGTCAATTCACCCTGAATAACATCTCTTTCAGTCTCGGCATTTTAATATGCCTTTGAACCCTAAGGGTATTTTTACCACCTGACTAAAATCTATTCTAGCGCCTTAGGTCGTTCCTTTAATACTCCGAATCCTTAACGCACCAAAAAAAACGAAAACCAAAAAAAACAAATACATACAAGCACACATATACGTGTGTGTGTTTAGTCGCGCAATTAGGGTATAAAATACAGTTGGTTTTACTATGGTTTAGCTTAGTAAAATAAATTTTCATTAACGTTTTTGGAAAAATTAAAAGTTTTATTATTTAACATGCAAAATATTCCCACTATCTTAAAAACAATTTAATGATTAAAATAACAAATATTTAATAAAAATTCAATATTGTTTTTGCATATCTTTGCTTTAGTTCTTTATATGTAGAAGAATCTAGTTTCCTGAATTTGCGAGGAATATAAACAAATCATAAGGCCAAACATTTCAAACACTTTGAATTTGGCTCCAGAAAGAAATATTTACGCATGACCAGTTGTATGTTGTATTCTCAAGAGTAAGAAATCCTAATAATTTATTATTCGCTGTTAAAAAGGAAAAAAAATTCTTAAAACTTATTTTTTACTATGGAGTTCTCTGAAATAAAATTAAAGAAATTATTAAACCACGAAGTAGGATTTTTGTCAAACTATTTTCCAAACGAAATAGATTATTCAAATTTTATCGATTGGTTTGCGAAATTGAACGAAACGAAAGTTTGTAAATCTGGACAAAAAAATTTATCGATAACTTCAACAATACTAAATGATGTGAGGATTTCGACATGCGTCAGCGTCTTGTAAAAACATTCTAGTCAACTTATATTTCTGTTTGTTCTTTAGTTACTTGTTTAGTTAGCTAGTTAGTTAGTTAGTTGGTTAGTTAGCGCGTACGTTACGCCCTGTCATTACCTCAGCTAAACAATTGGCCATTCTTTGATTGCGAGGATAGACGTAAGAAAATATATATCAAAGGCACTGTTTGGTTTTAAGGAAAGGAAGGAAGGAAGAAAGAAAGAAAGAAAGAAAGAAAGAAAGAAAGAAAGAAAGAAAGAAAGACAGAGAAGGTGATAAAACTCTCATATGTTTAACATCGGCTTCAGCGAAAGAGAAAACTTTGTCAATTCTTCTAGATAATAACCTGAATTCCTATTTATGTGTGTTATTTTGTAAAGCTTTGATTGTCAAATATTCACCGATAAAATAGAGGAATTTCCATTGATATTTTATAGTCGCTCAACTCTAAAGGCGCTTATTTAATCATTATCTTAATTAAAATTCACGAAAAAATCAATGTCAGAAAATAAGGAAATTTTCCCAGGATATTTCTAGTTTCAATTAATCTAAAAAAAAACGGATGCCTTCACATTGCCTGCCGTTTAATGGGGTTAATTTTAATGGGGTCCATTTTAACAGTAAAAAAAATTGCGGATTGTGTTCTTAACCGTTCACAATGAGAATAATAAACGTAGACAACTAGGATTTCAAATGTAAGCCTACTTGTTTTATTCTCCTCAATTTCTTAGCTAAAGAAAAAGACTTTTGATATTTAAAAGTCTAAACGGCAAACTCAGTCCTGTTTTCTCTTCAAGCAGTGAGCAGCCATCAGTGAAATTACCGATTGGCTGTTGAAATTGGCGAGAACTTAAATACATAGCGATTATC
>OZ010579.1:100093502-100141002 GCA_963932145.1 Acanthosepion lycidas
GAGGGAAAAAACCCATAATGGATAATTTTTCACGTTGTAATAAATGCTCAGCACATTGTCAACCGTTTTGCATTTAAAAGCATAATGAAAAAAATTACGATAATTGATAACAAAGCACAACTTTGTATAAATACTTATACTAATGAACAAGATATAATTTTGTACCACTTGCACCCCTGAAGATGATCTTGGAAGAAGATCGAAAGGTACTTAAGAAATGAAAATAAAAGTAATTTAAACAGCTATAGCACATTTCTCTCATCATTTTAACATCAATACACGGAAGGTTATTCGTCAGTATGAACGGATTTTGTTAAGAATTATCAGACATAGTGTCTAAAAGTTAGTTTGCTGCCTAAATATATATATATATATATATATATATATATATATATATATATATATATATATATGTGTGTGTGTGTGTGTGTGTGTGTGTGTGCGCGCGCGTATGCACGTATGATGTATTAATTAAAAACTGAGTAGAAATCACTTTATACTGACGCGTTTCATTCCTGGGGGAAATTAGAAACCTGTATTTATTCACAGAGAAAAAAATGGTATCGTTGTAAGGAATAAAGTTACGAGTTCAAATTTGAGTTAGAAAAGATGAAAAGTATTCAAAAAGTCTCTCTACATTATAGGAAAACCAGAAAACAATGGAAGATGCTAAGTGATACAAATTTCGACACTTATTAAACGAAAGTGAATTAATGTTTTTATTATCATTTCTACTAATAACATTATTATTATTATTGATTTTTACGAAATCTGTGTTTTAATAATTTAACTTTAATTTTTGTTTAAGTTTGTGATTTCACATCAGTATGTTAGCGGGAGATAAAAAGATACGAAAGGAGATATCTGAAAAAATACAGGGTGTATGTTTATTCTTGAAGTGATCTCTATTAATGCACTTTCGAGAACTTTTTTGTTTTATTAAGTTTTCTCCTCTCTCTGTCTATCTCTCTCTATGTCTCTCACAGTGTATATATATATATATATATATATATATATATATATATATATATTCAATTATTATTAATGCTATCATGTTCACCCAATTACTATTACTGCTATGATGATGTCATTTTACTTCTACTTCTGCTCCTCCTTTCTTATATAACCTTCCCCATTTTTTTATTATTAACCTATTGCTATAAATCCTTTTTTCTTTCTCACCCAATTGCTATTACTGCTATGATGACTATCCTTATTATCTTTTATATTACCTTATTATTATTATTATTATTATTATTATTATTATTATTATTATTATTATTCCTATTTTATATTAACTATAAGTTTTTTATTTATCACTTATTTGTTTTTATTTATTTATTTTATTTTATAGTTTTATTTATTTTATTTATGTATATATATATATATATATATATATATATATATATATATATATATATAAATGTGTGTATGCATGTTTTATTTTTATATTTGTGTGTGTATGTATGCATGTATATATCAATGTGTGTATGTATGTGATTTATTTTTGTATATATGTGTGTGCGTATCTATATGGATATATATAAATGTGTGTGTGTATGTGCGTGTGCGTGTGCCTGTGTTCATATATGTGGGTGTGTGAAGGAATATATGAAAGAATACAACTAGAAGAATAACAAGAAAATAATAAGAGAGAAAAGAAAGAGAAAAGGTAAGGAAAAACGCAAAAGCGAAAAAGGTCGAAAAAAGAAAGAAATGTTCGAAGGAAAAGAAAAGAAAAAAGATGAATAGAAAATTTAAACGTCGTGTATCGATGAAGAATAATAAGAAATTATGCAATAGAAATTAATTAAGAACCAATGTGCAAAACGAAGTGGCGTTGGAGTTCGATTTCGTCCGGAATTGCTGTGTTGTTTTATGCATTTTCAATGCAACAAGTTTGCTCCCTGCGCCGCGCCAGGAATTTTTGTCTCGCCGGAGTCAATCCTTCAAATCTACAAATCAACCTTTCGCCCATGCATGGAATATTGCTGCCATATATGGCCTGGAGTCTCTTCTGTTTGTCGCAAGATACTTGATAAAATTTAAAGACGGATATGCAATATAATTGGCCCTGATCTGGCATCTCGTCTACTGTCGCTCTCTCACTCTTGTCTTTTTTTTTACGAATACTTTCATGGTAACTGCTCCGATGAGCTGCTTTCGCTGGTTCCCAGACTTCATGAATTTATGCGTTCAACTAGGCTGGCATCTCGCTCTCACCCTTTCACTGTCGAATCTATTAAGTGTAGCTGTCTCTTACTACTCCAATAGCTTCATGACTAGCACTTTTCGCCTGTAGAACTCCCTCCCCTTTTCTTGTTTCCCTAATAGCTATAATCTCCAACTATTCAAATGTAATGTCAATCGATGTCTCTAGATGCCCTGAGCTATCACCTAAACTTTTCTTCATCCTTTCCTCTATCACTCCTCTTTGCTCTCGCTCCAACTCTCTGTAACCCCTTGCGTCTTCAAACACCGAAATCCTCATAGCAATACACGTGGCGGCAAGTACAGAAACAGTAGCTACCTATACCCAACAAACAATACTAATTCAAGCCAAGTAAAAAATAAAAAAATAAAATAAAACACAAACAAAAGAACCTAAAGAAAAAGGCATCTATTTCATGATTCCTAATTCTAAAAATTAGTTTTGCTCGCGAATTTGTATCTCCCAAGAGAATCGTCGAAATTGTGTAGTGTGACACCACGCAGATCGAGTGACCGCATTCCCGAATAAATCGATTACAAAACCCATTTTGCCTTCGAGTTTAAGGCTGGTGATAAAGAAATCAAATTAAATATTGGCGGCTTATTACCATTGTTGCTATTTACTAAGCGCATCTTACTGCAGAACAATGAAACTAATAAGTAACTCACCAAGTGAGAATCAAACTTACAATATTAGCAATGGCATGTTTGATTAGTTTGACAGCGTTCCTCGACTGTAAGGATAATAACTGACCTTTTTACCGGACTATGTGGGTTTCGTATTGGTGTCACTGGTGGGTAAAGTGTAATCGGCATGCCGAGTTCAAATCCCGATGGAATCTGTTTCGTTCAGTTTGCAGTAATTCTTTTGGAAAAGGCACGAACACATCTTCTGTCATCTATATTTTAAATAACATAGAAGACAGGGGTCGCTTATATTAGGAGGTAGCCAGTGTAGAAGAAGTAAAAACTTACTTAAATAATAGGGAAGACTGGTCATTGCAGTTTTTGTATGTCAAGCAATTTTAAACAAGGACAACTCTGAATTCAAAAACATCTTGAAAAAGCAAGGGTTTTATATTTTGCCTTAGACACACTCAAAGTTTCTACAGTTGCAGTACATATTGTTCCCCCTCCAAACCATACACGGAATCCTCTATCGCCTATGTGGGCTGACTATATCAGTAGCTTTATATAGTAAGCACGGGATATACCTGGAGGCTTGCTTCGGCAATTAGTTGGAGATTCGTCTCCAGCTATGCTGTTCGAACTCTCTGCCTTCGGGCAGAGAGGAACCCAGACGAGGCTATGTGGAAGGGCAGAGTCTCATCCGGGGTTGCAGACAGCTGCCCAACCCTGTTTTTACGGGCTCTATGGGGAAATTTTGCCTGAGCCTACGGGCTTGGTTTTAACGGTCTTGTTCCACATCCTGCCTCGCGGGTAGGTAAGGCAAATAACCTTGCATCGGCACTTAGTTGGAAATTCGCCTCCAGCTGTGCCGCTCGAACTCTCTGCCTATGGGCAGAGAGGAACACAGAGCCTCGTTTTGAGTACTACACAGCTAACCGACCCCGTTTTTACGGGGTCTACGGGGAATTTTTGGGCGAGCATACGACCTTTGTTTTAACGCCGCATTAAGAGCGGTCTTGTGCCACATCCTGCCACGCGGGGGGTGGTTAAGGTAAATATCCTTGCTTCGGGAATTACTAGCCTGACACCCGATTCCCTGTTTTTTAATTGTGTATTCTTTTTTTACAATTAACCTCTCTTACCTTATCTACGCTCCATTTCAGCGCCACCTTTGTCTCTTTGTGTCATGACCCGGTTCCTTGTACCACGGTGATAGTCCAAGGTAGAACCAATAAAGAAGAACTCGAACACAGGTATGGAATAACACAAATATATTACAAACAGGAATATATACAGAGAAGTAGAAGTGTTAGTATGAACAATCAGGTTTACTAGAGAGAACAATGTTGTCTCGACCAGTATCACAATTCCCATATCTTGCAGTAATTGTCTGAACGCGACTCTGTTTCGGACTGCCTCTGACTCGACTTGAACGACTGACGATATTCAGTCACCCCCCACGAGGGCGTCATGTGGCACAAGGGCTTTTTTAAGTGGGATATCCGAGCCCGTGGGCTCGGCCAAAAATATGCCCATTGAACCAGCATAAACGGGTTCAGGGTCGGTTTACCTCCCCGAAAGAGAGTCCGCCCTTCGGCGTAGCCTCCTTCGGGTTCCTCCCGTCCGAAGGGAGAGAGTTAAACCGATCTGTCGTTCAAGAGTTGAACGACTGACGATATTCAGTCACCCCACACGAGGGTGTCATGTGGCACAAGGCCTTTTTAACGAGGTCATTCCGAGCCCGTGGGCTCGGCCAAAAAATAGCCCATTGAACCCGCATAAACGGGTTCAGGGCCGGTCTACCTCCGCGAAGGAGACTCCGCCCTTCGGCGTAGCCTCCTTCGGGTTCCTCCCGTCCGTAGGAAGAGAGTACAACCGAACAGTTGTTCAAGTCAAAACTTGAGCGACTGACGATATTCAGTCACCCCCACCACGAGGGTGTCATGTGGCACAAGGTCTTTTTAACGTGGGCATTCCGAGCCCGTGGGCTCGACAAAAAATATGCCCATTGAACCCGTATAAACGGGTTCAGGGCCTGTCTATCTCCCCGAGGGAGACTCCGCCCTTCGGCGTAGCCTCCTTCGGGATTCTCCCGTCCGTAGGAAGAGAGTACAACCGAACAGTTGTTCAAGTCAAAACTTACAAAACCTGGTATTTCTAAGCGGGGAACCATCTAGATACTGACTAAGCTCGATTTCAGTGATCGTACGAGAAACAGTGTTTCTATGTCTCGTGACCGTAAGTCGTTACATTAGCAGAAAATCGATGAATATTATAAACAGAATATATTAGACCGTGCGCTCATCACATAAATAATGTATTTACAATTTAAAAAAAAATAAGATGAAACGAGTGTGGCGAAGAATTCTTCAATGAAGAAAGAGGAAAACTTTCAAAAATGTAGAATCAACACTGGATAGGTTGACCATGAACCAGGCATCAGAACCAGATGGAAGAATAATGGAGACGTTGGCAGCCCTAGATGATTTCGCCGTTGCAACAATTACAGAAATAAATAATATATAGAACAGCAGTTATATACCGGAAGGTCTAAGAAGATCCGTTTTTATAGCGCTGCCTAAGAAGCCAGGTGCAAACGAATACGAATTCGATCGATCAGTCAGCCTAATAAGCCATATAACGAAACATATCATCCGAATATTTATGAACAGAGTGCGTAGCAGAATTGTAACGGAGATAGAAGGTATTGATTGATTGATTTTGCTTAGCGACATGTCAACCTCTATGGATTATTTAATGCCGAAATGTAAATATTTTGAACACAATTTTATGGATTCTTCTAAATAAAGGCTGTTTCATTAAAACGTATCAAATCAGTGTTATTGATGAGAATTTTTATTTATTTGTTGGATCATGTTATTTAAGCTATGACAACTATGTGTGAAAAATAATATCGCCCAAATGTCCGCCAAGGTTCGATGTCACACCTCTACTCGATAGTCAAAATTTTTGATGACGTCACTGCATAGTTGCTCCTCGATCTCACCAATATGCCTTATTGTCTCATTCTTCAGCTGTTGAATTGTTGTCGAATTGTTGGCATAGAACTTACTTTTGAGATGACCCCAAAGGAAGAAATCTAAAGGTTTCAAGTCGCACGATTGTGGAAGCCAACTGACTCTGCTGTTTCAAGAGATGATGCGTCTGAACGCCCATTTTCGTAATAGGCTTCGACAACTTTAACACCTTGTTTGATTGTTAATCTTTCCATGGTTGAATTTACCAAAGACGTAAGTTGGTAAATCTGAAAGAAAAACAACAAAATCATTAGAGGTTTATTCATTATTCACATTTAAAATCGGTCCAAGTTATTTGAACAGCCTTCATATTTTGAACGCAGCTGTGACCTTCAACTACCGATAAACTGCATTGTTGATAATTTTGCTATAAAATGTATTGCTGGTAATCTTTTTTTTTTTTAAAAGTATTGTTAGTAATTATACTATAAATAATAAAATATGGATCGCTTCACGAATTTGCGTGTCGTCCATGAGCAGGAGCTATGCTAATCTTCCCTGTATAAGACAAGAGAAGTGCAGGTTCGTCGAAGACACTGAAACAAGAGATGCAATATTTATGCTCAGAATGATTACCGAAAGTGCGATACAAATGCAAAAGGTGTATAACAGTGTTTCATAGATTATGCAAATGTGTTTTTTACGTTATAGATAACTATTTGTACTCCTGAGTAAGGTGTACTATTTACATTATTCGGACTATAGTCTTCATCTTTGTCGCCATATTTATTACAACGCTTCGGCCGTTGTACGCTCCTGTCTTCTTCAGGTGGTTGGAATGTCGAACTGAACCTTTTATTTCGCTCACTGGGGCCAAAGTGACTGCTGAGTTGAATAACCATCTGAATAGTTCAGTTTCTAATAAAACTGTTCACCTGAGCTCCATAAGGCTGCATATCATGGAAGAGCTGCTGTTAGGAAACCTCTTCTCTCCACTAGCAACATTCAAAAGAGGTTGAAGAGGTGCAGAGATCACAATGCCTGGTCTGCAGACCAATGGAAGCAAGTCATATTCTCAAACAAGTCCAGTTTTTTTCTCTTTACCCAACTTCAGGTCGAGTTTATGTGTGGAGGCAGCCCAAAGAAGCTTACATCCCTAACTGCCTTCTTCCAACAGTGAAGCATGGAGTTGAATCAGTGATAGTTTGGGCCGCCATATCAGGGAAATGTCTCAGTCCAATATTTGCCCTTCATGGTAGAATCAAATATTACCTGAACATTTTGGGAGATCATGTTCATCCAATGGCCAAGACTTTATTCCCTGATGGTGACTGCATCTTCCAAGACGATAATGCTCCAATACATTTAGAATTGGTATTAAGAGCATGAAAGTGAGCTAGAACACATGGAGTGGCCTCCCCAATCTCAGGTTATCAATATTATTGAACATTTGTGGTGCATTTTGGAGAAACAAGTTAGAAGCCGCTATGCTCCACCGTCGTGTCGTAAAAAGCTGGAGAAGGTTTTAATGGAAGAATGACTGGGAATTCCTCTGGATGAAGTCAGGAAGCTGTATGATTCCATTCCTAGACGTATTAAAGCTGTCTGTGAGGCTAAAGGAGGACCAACTCCATATTAAATAAATTTTCTTTGAATTTAACAAGTGTTTCAATTCTTTTGTTCAGCCCATATATATATATATATATATATATATATATATATATATATATATATATATATATATATGCGGTATTTAGTGGAATGTGCTCATTTGATATAGATAACATATGCGGTTACATGGATAGTAGTTTGTAACGCCGGGTTTCACGCTTTCGCGTTCTTCAGACAAATTGTGATTACACTGCATGTATATATATATATATATATATATATGCATACGGAGAAAGAGCGAGAGAGAGATAGAAACCGATAAATTGTCGTGAAAATTGCGTTCAACGTTCAAGCATGGAAGAGACTGCTGCCACTCTGTATTGGCATCAGTGTCCACATTTATATTGAAAGCTATTCTAGCACTTATATTGAGCAATTTTGTCCTGTAAATATAACTTAAAAGTATATTTTATCTCTCTCTCACGCAAACACACAAACACACACACACACATATAAGCCAGCATCAGTATTAACATATTATTGCTGATAAAATTAATGGAACGTTTTTCAAGGTTTCATTGCAAAAATGACAAGTTAATACAGAGCAGGTTGACTACAAGTAAGAAATTTGTTTAATTAAACTCTCTGTATCCCTAACTATCTGTCTATGTCTGTCTGTCTCTCTCTCCCTCTCTCTCTCCCTCTCTCTCTCTCCCTCTCTCTCTCTCTCTCTCAGAGAGAGATACAGAAAGAAAAAGTATGAACTTCCGTGATAAAATTTGCAGTTATTATTCTTAAAATACTATTTCTCTTTGGTGTTAAATTTTCATTAAAAAGGACCAAGGATAAAGAAATTTCAGAAAAAATTGTTTCATTAAAAGAACGTGTAGCTTTCAAAATTAAAGATAAAACATTTTTTTTTTTAATTATTTATGGCCGATTTCGAAAAGAAAAAAAATGTAATTGTTCCGGAACAAAATATGACAGCATTGCAATCTGAATTTTGTTTTTTCATTCGCCATTATTTCCTAAGTTATCACGATGGCAAGCCGGTCGTTTCAAATTTGATGAATCACTCATGTGTCGAGCTGTTACACGAAAACTCGGTGATTTTTGACGCTTGCAAACGAAGTTAAATGGTTTTAAGAGTGTAAATTCTAGAATATTTAATCTTCATCGCGATAACAGACCGTTACCTCACACATAACACCCGAACAGTCACGTAACCCGTCTTCTCGGTAGAATCAGGTAATTCAAACACTCACTCTGGCGGATAGCTTCGACACATCAGCAAGCACCGCACGTCAGGCAATGAAATGGTCTTGGCAGACTGTATTGCTTCGTTCATGAACAATCTTCTGTCGTCAAGCCCTTTATCAGCAAGAAGGACAAAAAATAGCTAGACTAGTAATGTAATGGTTTCCCGTTGAATTTTTCCGCACTGTAGAATACAACTTTCTCCTTTTCTTCGAAGAGTTCCAACTCGAAGCTCGAAAAAACCATTATAACCTTTTATTTTATCTATAGCGGGGTGAGAAATCGTTAATAACTTTCATAAATGCACAACATTTTACTTCTAAAATAATCAAATTAAATTTGAAAAATATATTCTGTATATTTTGGCGCTTATACAGTTATATGCCATGCGTGATACACGCTCATGACTGACAAGGCAGATTTTTCCTGCAGTATGTTGCCATTTCTTTCTGCGTTAGACCAGTTGCTATCCAAGGCTATAGAACCCAAGGCTATAGAACCCATACCTTAGAAGAGGATTCATACCTTTCCCAAGGTTATTAGGATGTAAGTGAATCTAATTCAACTGGAATTCGAACTCGGTTCTTCGATTCCTTAATCTGAGTCGCTATCCAGTACTCCACCATGATGCCGATACACCACAAGTACTTCATGGTTATTCTTTAAATTTGTGGGTGTAGTATAGTGAAGTAATGGATAGCGGTTCAGATTGAGGAATCGAAGAGACGAGTTCGAATTCCAGTCGAATCCATTGCATTCACATCGTGCTAATACCCTTGGGAAAAGTATGAATCCTCTTCTCCCCCAGCTATAGGTAAATAGCAGGACAGACCGGGTTCTATAGCCTTGGATGGCAACTTGTCTAAAGAAAGAAATGCCAACCTATTACGGGAAAAATCTGCCTCGTCAGTCATGTATCGAAAGATACATGATCGCCTAATCGTAAAAAACCCTTTGAGTTATTCAGCTAGAAAAAGAACAGGTTAAAATCATTTTGTGTCAGACCTACTATCTTCCCAAATGACCAATGATGAGACGTAAAAGATCATTCAGTCCTTCAGTAAAGGTACGAACATTCATACTCTGGCTTTCATCTTCAAAGTCCATTCAAGAACAATCAAGAATACGGCAAATAAGATTAAAAAAGGGGGAACATTAAGGAGGAAAACTGGATCAGGAGGTCAAAACAGGAAGAGGGGTTATTATTTCAACTTAGAGCTAAATATATTCTTATTGATCAAAGTAGCGTCCAGTATAGTTATCAAAACCTTTGAGATTTCCAGTAAGATACCTTTAGTCATTTCTAAGACACAACGGTTCAAAGCTTAATCTAACACGGGGACGATTTTGTAGACTGTATTGCTGTTACATCTGACACACACACACACATATGTGTGTGTGTGTGTGTGCGTGTGAGAGAGAGAGAGAGGGAGACAGAAATGACAAGAATATCTTTTATGTCGACCCATTCTTTTTCGTGAGGAATTATATCAAGAAGGCAGGAGTACCACTGGCACGCAAGGGGGTTACAGAGGATTGAGAACAAGAATAAAGTGGCATGTTTGAGGAAAGGATACAGAGAAAGACAGGGAACAAGCTTTTTAGACTAAATGCCAGATCAGGACCTATCATCTTGCATATTCCTCTCTGGATTGTGTTGATGATCTCGAGACCTACTGTGGGAGCACCGGTCCATATATGACAGCAATATTCATGTAAGGACGAATGGTTGATTTATAGATTTGAAGGATAGACTCAGACGAGAAAAACTTTCTGGTACGGCCTTATGATCCAACTTTCCTTGCGGTAGATGAAGTTATTGATTCAATGTATTTATTCAACCTCATATCAATGCTCAACGTCAGATCAAGCAGGTGTAACGAGGCACTCTCAAAGAGTTGGGAATCAGTCGTTCCAAAATATGTTTCGTCTATAAATAATCCCCAAGATATTGGTAAGCCGTAAAAAAGAAATAAATCAATCAAAATTATTAGTGTTTATAACGAGAAAGTTACACTGGTAATCTTAAACGACATAATTTTCTGAACTTTCAGCAACCATAATTTGAATCAGTTTGTTTGAATCTTTTAGATAAATAATCGTAACAGACGATGAACTGAAGGTTCTTGAAAAGGTTCTTGAAACCAAAAATTAAATGTCCTTTGGAACATTGTCACTATATTGCTGGCGAAATTCACCTAGTTCCCTGGAAGGTCGGTGGTTTTAGGTGTAGGTCAGATGGGGATAGTTTCAAGCAATCGTGAGTGATATTGAATGTTGTGTATACGGGGAGAGAAGAGCAGATCTCGTCAGACAAAATTTCGATATTTCAGAACAGAACAATTTCCCAGACAAAGACCAGAGAATAGAGCGGTCGAATTAAGAAAAAGTAAACAGCAAAACGATAAAATCAATCAAAACAAACCAATATGAAAATAACCCTTTAAATACATATTCTTGAAAATTCTGTAAATATATTTACATGTTTACCTCTGAGTGAACTTTTTTTTTTAACTTCGATCAGAGTATGTCTAATGCTAACCAGCAGAAGAACGACCCATTGGGCTTTCTCAGACTAACGTTTTTCGCTGACAAGAAATGGCAAGATTATATTAAATCAATTGCTAAGTCAGCTCCTATTGGTTCACTGTTTCGTGATAGACAATTATTTTACAGCCAAAATATTTCTTACATACCATTCGTATATGGTTCGAATATTGCTGCCACATCTGGCCTGGTGCTCCCACTATATACTCACAGATTCTTCATAAAATACAAATAATCTGTAATGTCATTGGTTGTGATTTGGCATCACGGCTTCAGTCACTTTCCGAACACTGTAGCATAGCTTCCCTATGGCATTTCGCTTAAGACTTTATAGAAATTGTTCTGATGATCTTTCTTCTATCGTATTAAAACATATGCGGATTACTAGATTGGCGGTAAGGTCTCATCATTTTGACAATCCAGGATGTAGCCGCAAGTTCTATGCTAACAGTTTCTTGTCGTAACACCGTGGAAACTTGTAGAACTTTTTTTAAAAAGGAGCTTTTCCATAAAAATTTATTAAAATGCATTAGTTTCATATTTTAATAAGAACAATTAATCTCTCTTTAATTATATAATTTTAAAAAAAAATAAAATTCCCAATTATATATATAATTTTATTAATTTTCTTTTTTACATACATATAAAGATACTGCTTATTTTAATTACCAAATATATTTTAGAAATTTTAAAATAAAAAAAAAAATATAATCCCAGCTTAATATTGGGTTGGTGCAAAAATAATGACGTAATAATGTCGTTTTTTGGCGTTAAAAAATACGTCAGAAAACGACATTATTACGTCATTATTTTTGCACCAACGTAATATATAACTATGCCAACATTGTGATAACCTGATATATTATAATTAAAAATTACGCAACGGTCAGTCTATAGTGAGAACCTGATGATTGTGCCATGCATAAAACGCACAGTAGTGCTAGCAGTGAGAGATTATACATATATATATATATATATATATATATATATATATATATATATATATATATTATAAGAGATTATAAGGAAAACATTTATAAATCGTTACACAAAAACTTTCATGTTTCAATACTATGATTGTACTTCCTCAGACTATGTTAGGTAACTGGCTACTTTGTATAGAGCACCTTTTTAAAAAGTAAATGCTTCGAACTGTGAATTTTACACCATTTGTTCTTTCTTTCATTTCCGTTCTGGATATGACGATAAACTACATCCGCTTCCTTGGTAAGACGATAAACTACGTCCAACAGCAACGCCCCTGATCAGGAGGTTTTAGGGAGCGTGAAACCACCTCTTAATTGCTGGTGTGTTCCAGGTCCACCCTGACCCGGGGTGGTAGCACCTGTTAGGGTGCCAATTATGGTTAAATAGTTAGCCCCAAAACTAGGGTTAAAATACTATGTAAGTGTAAAAATTGGTTTTAATACCAGAAATACTTTGTAAAAAAAAAAAAAAAAAAATTACCAGCAATACATTTTGTTTAAAATAAAAAAAAAACGTTACCAGCTATACATTTTGAAGAAAAAATATTAGCAGAAATAAAAATTTTGTCGACATTAAATAACCCACTGAGGTTGATATGCCGCAAAACAAGAGAAACGAAACGAAACTTTTTCTCATTTGTATATATATATATATATATATATATATATATATATATATATATATATATATATATATAATAAACCAAAGTATTTGTAAAACGAAAGCGAATCTACGAAATAACCAAAGAATATAAAAAATTAAAAACCGAAAACTAATAAATAAATAAAAACAAGAGAATGACCTACAATATCAGAAAGATCGATATATTTGTGTGTGTGTGTGTGTGTGTGTGTTTGCGCGCGCGCGGGTAAGATTGTATTTAAGCAGCAAGATTTTTCTCACTAAGTGCAGCGAATAGAACTAATATTTGATAAGTGACTACTTAACCTACAAAGAAGTGTAGTGCATAGGTGACTTGCCTAATGAGATTTTGCTCTGTATGAGAGAACGTTAGAATTTTTGGATGTTAGAAATCTTGTTGATATAATTTAAATACAAATTAGAGAGGCCATAGATGCACCATATTTTTTTTTGTTTTTTCGCAGTTTGACTTGTCCGTCGTTGAAAATTATTGCAATTAGTGCAGATATTGGAAGACCTCTTTCTGCCCGAATACATATTATAGACATATATATCAAAGTGGAAGACCCTATTTATTGACAACGCTTTCTGTCTTCGTTAGGTACGCGTATTCCGGTCAGAATAAAAGAAAAATGGAAGTATAATCAAAGTCTAACTTACCAAGTGAAACCCGTTGTCAATAAATAGATTTTCGACTTTCTCTGATTTTTTCCCCTTTTTGTTCGGATTCTATATCCAACTAAAGCACATGCATTCATATGCACATAAAAATAATAATTCTGAAGTAAGTATATATAAAATATATAAAAGCTATAGATATTAGGTTGGTGCAAAAATAATGACGTAATAATGTCGTTTGTTGACGTTAAAAAATACGTCAAAAAACGACATTATTACGTCATTATTTTTGCACCAACCTAATATATAAAATAAACTGTCACAACTGCTCTTCATCATACATTGGGTAAACTTGCAGAAATTTTAAAAAAGGAGATTTCCCACACTAATTTATCAAATGCATTAGTTTCCATAGAAATAAATTCAACCACGTTCTAAAGAATGCCTCACTTATTAAAAGAGAAAGTCAGTTTTGTGCCATGCGTGATACACGCTTAGGCGATCATGTATCTTTCGATACATGACTGACGAGGAAGATTTTTTCCAGCAGTAGGTTGACATTTCTTTCTGCGGTAGACCAGTTGCCATCCAAGGCTATATAACCCGATCGGTCCTGCTACTTACCCATAGCTGGGGGAGACGAAGAGGGTCTATACTTTTCCCAACGGTATTAGCACGTAAGTGAATATAATGGATTCGACCATTTCCATTAGTGAAAATTCTCGGGAGTACCGCTGTCGGATCTGCACCACAGATTTTTTTTTTTCTCAAATATCTCCGTTCTTGAAAGACTTACTCTTTTCCCAAGTCAGCATACATGATTATAAAAATGTTAAAATTAAAAGAAAAATTTTGAATTCATAAACTCCAGTTATTTAAAATAGATAATACATAAATCAATCCGAATAATATTAATTGCATAATAAAAAAATGTATAATACTATTTACACACTTTCGTTTACTATATATTAAATTATATCACTTAGCATCATCCATTTACAGAGACTTGAGGAATATTTATGAACATCTCTTAAACCAATAAAATTTTCACTTTTGTTTATGAATACTTGTTGCAAAGTAAAACCCTTATATTTGCTTCCATAAAGTCCACCAGAGAAGGAAAAGCGTCGGGTAAGATAATCTTGCCTGACAATCGCGGTTGCGTGAAACTCGAGTAGCGGTCTGAACTTGTAATACACCTGATTTCAATTAGAACCAATCTAAAAACAGACACAAACTTACCAGACTCTATCCGAAACATATTAGTAGAAAATACAAAAACGATAACCTCATCCATATGTAAAAAATAGATTAAAAAAATAAGAGAAGCCTTAATAATAAAAGGTGCATGCCAACACTTAATAATATTAACTAGGAGCACAGCGATAATGTGCTGTGTTCAAAAAATAAAACATTCCTTTAACTCTAGAAATATACACACAACCCATACACCTAATTCATAAGCAATAATAATATCATCCTTGTCTAAAAGTATAGCCGAAAGCGCTCGGGACTTTTGAACATTTGGACAGATTCTACACACTGTATCTAGAAAAGAAAACACTTGTCCAAACACAAGAAAAATTAAATAAAAAGCTTAATCTTAGTACTTCGTCTGTTGTCTTTAATGACACACACACACACACACACACACATATATATATATATATATATATATATATATATATATATATATATATATATGTGTGAAAAGTGTGTGTATAAAAATATAAATAAATATACATATATGTGTATAATTATTTATATATTATATGCGCGGTACTTATAAGAAAGCGCTCAATATCAGAGATAGAGCTAACATATATGGTTGGATAGATGTGAGCTTGTGACCCTGGGTTTCACGCTTTAGCGATCGTCAGACAAACGCTAAAGCGTGAAACCCAGGGTCACAAGCTCACATCTATCCAACCATATATATATATATATATATATATATATATATATATATATTCACATCCTTATCTGAAACTGTGGATTAAATGCATTGGGGTCTTTTCGCTATTTTATTATTGTCTTCTTTATCTAGAAATAACAGATTCTTATTTTCAGGAAAGCAAACAGTGAAACCTATTCTGTGCTGATTATACCTGAAGATTTTACGATTTTCCTGAAAATATAATATTGCCGTTCCGCCATTAATGTAAATAGCGTTCTGCTTTTTCTTAGATAAATATAATCCCACTGGATTAAATCTATAAGACATTTATTCCCGAAGAAGTTTCTGTAATTAATATCAATTTGCATTACTGACGTTAATATCTTCATGAAAGTCTTGGAACACTTGTAGATCGTAGTATTTGTTTAATCTCTCCCCCCACCAATCAAGGCAATAAAGCAACTAAGATGCAGAATGTTACAGAATATGAGCAAAAACACTTTTAGGGAGAGAAATATAGAACAATAAAACAACGGGAATTAAGAAGACAGAAAATAACGATTGACATTTCATTTAAATTTGTGAAGGTGAAAATTGACTGGAAAGCAAGAAGCAGGAAGAGAATACTAAAAGCAGGCAAGAGACCAAATGGGAAATGATAAGCAAACAGTTATTCTTTTAAAAATATGAAGCTGGATATGGAAGATTTAATTTCATAATGACAACAAGAAACAGTTTTGGTTAAATGAGAAAATAATTTATTGTTGTGGATTCCGGGATGAAATCCGGTACCAATAAATAACAAACGCCAAGAAGGAATATAGGAAAATAAATGTATTAATGTAATAATACAAACTGGTAATGCAGGTTAGTAGTTCCAGGAATGCGGGTTAGTAGCAAAATATATATATATAGTCTTTGGTATCGACGTATCACTGTATGACTTCTTACTGAGTCTAGGTGCTTGCTCACTGTGACTTACTCGTTACGTTCGTGCTGGTTCGTCGCTCGTTCTGGTTCTTCTTCCGGGTATTAACTAGCAGTAGTATATGTATACCCTGGCTGAGTCCATTTGTGTAAAGAGGGGAGAACCTCTCAACATTTATTAAGGATAAAACATATTGAAAGTACATTAATTCCACGATCTAAAGGACAGGGTGCGTCAGAGGAAAGCAACACATAACATAATTAATGAGCTTGGGGAACTGGATGGCAGAACAAGACTTAGTGTATAACAGAAATATGACATTTATTAAGGATCACAAAGGACGGGAAATTGTGGGGATCCATGATCCCCGACGTCCTAAGGGGACATGATACATAAAGAAGAAGGTTCTTTGCTATTGGTAGGAGAGATAGTCTAGGTGAAGAAATACTAAAAAAATATGGTTCTACAGATGGATATTGAGGATGCCATGGACTAAACATGTGAGCAACGGCGAGGTTTTAGAGAAAATGGTAACAAACAAGAAACATCAGGAAGAGACTGTTGACATTTCTAGTCTAATTCTAATAATGAAAGAAAGCTTAGAAAATTTGATACTCACAAGACCGATTGTGGTTAAGAGGGACAGAGGCAAACAACGAGTGAGCTAGTGTAAATAGATGGAGGAACAGGGTATTAGAGAAATAACAAAATGGCAAAGTTCATTAAAGGCAACAAGGGACAGGAAGTTGTGGAGAGCCATGATCGACTAAATTTTGTAAGGACAAGGCACATAAATAAGACCACAGCAGATTTACATTCAGGATCATATAAAATATCTCCTTTTTTTAACAAAAGGTCTGCTATTCCAAGGTGGTTTATTTAAAAGCAATAGCGATGAAATTAAAAGTAAAAACAAAATCCATAAAGAGCTGAATGATGTCGGTTAATTTATGCATCCAGATACACCGGAAGCCAAAAATAAAAATGAATTTAAATCAAAGTTGAATATACAATGAATTTATCTTCATTAAGCAAAAAAACGCTCGTAGATACAGTGGATAAATCTACTGTAGTTTATGACTCGCCCCAGATTGTAGCGGAATATATTAACACTCATTATCATAGCAGACTATCAATAAATTCAAGTGAAAGTTTTACCTCCTAACTGGAAGTAGAAATCCCTTCTCCCCACTGCTGCCTCATACATGTAAACACAGAATCTACGTGGCTGTACCTCCGATGTGCAGGCACTGCCAGGTCGATAGATATATAAATATCCTCCCGAGAGAGTACACTCTCTTATATACGAGAATGTAGGGTCTAAACATAAAAAGAAAGTGGGGCAAAAGACTAAAACTTCTTTGAATCAATTCACCCCAAGTAAGGTAATAAGGTGGCTAGGACGCAAAGTAGATTTTAATGGCTTTATTGTAAGAAGACAGAAAGTATGGTTATCATCAAGTGAAAATGCCCAAGATGGGAGTTACCAATTAGTGATGTCAGCATCAAGCAGGTGCAGTGATTTAAATTCTAACATTTCTAACAATTCTAACTTTGTCAACTGTTATCTTCCCCATATATCCCCATAAACTGTGTGTCTTAGTCTATCACCCTCTACACTGAGTCACTTTTGGGCTTTGTACAGAATAAACATCACTGGAAAAAAAGGCCATTATTGAAAGACCAGTTGGCATATCAAGGACAGCCTTTAAAACTATAGTATTCAAAGACCAAGCAGCATGCCCTTAACAGTGTTTTAAAAGAAGACGGAAAACACGCAATTCGTACACTCATTGGATTAGCGAAAGTACAGAAAAAATCAGGAGTCACAAAGAAAAGACTGCTAGATTGCTATATGATATTGATATGTCCCGGAAAGCGATATATTTGAACGAAGTCGCTAAGTGGTTTTGGCTACTATAACCAAGTAGAATACAGTAGCAGTAATTGACTGGTACGCGTCGTATTCGCAGGTAAGAAGTGTAGATCAATGGCGTAGTCAAATGGGCGTTGTTATAGACTTAGATCTCAGACTAAGGCTTGGACCTACACGTCAGTCAGTATTTATGACGGAGACCAGCCAATCATATTCCAGTGAGGGGGGAACACAGGTGTATGCATATTCCATTATATCAGATATCAATCTTATATAGCAGTGAATGCAATCTCCCAAGGATGAACAGAAAATTGGAAACGACAAAAATATGGTTCTACAGAAGGATATTGAGAATTCCATTTATGGGACGAGTAACCAATAAGATGTCTTAAAGAAAATGACAACAGAAAGAACACTATATTCAAAATCAGAAAGAGACAGCTGAAATACATTGATCTTATTATCAAGAAGGGGGCTTAGAAAACTTAAATCTCACAGGGCATATTAAAGACATGAGAAATTATTGAAGGCAGCAAGCCATCTACTTGACGAGTTATGATGAATGGAGCGCTGAACGGGATAGGGCGTATATTTTTCAGCAAAGCAAGACGAGAGTTCCAAAGCGAGAAGTGCGAGAGAAGAAACAATTAGCATATATCTTATGGTTACAGCTTGCAATGTCAGTAGTGAAATTATAAGTCCTAACTGCGCTTAAATTCGTGAAGTTAAGAGATACTAAATAGGAAATTTAATCAAAACAATTTGCGTGAAAATATTTATAGAAGAGGCAAAACAAAGCTACGTTACAGCGATGGGAAATTAACTGAAGCCGATATGCCAGGTCAGGATCGATGACATTGAGCATTCTTCTTTGGATTTTGTCAAGACAAGATATGACAGCGATATTTGATACACAAATTAATAGCAGACGTAGATATGTGCAAGATAGATTCTGGCGGGAAAAAATGTGTAGCACGACTTAATGAATGGTATTTCCTAGCATCAGGCTAAGCAATTGTTTCAATATAATCTTTCTGGGCCAGTGCAAAAATTAAAACTAAGAAGGTTCAGTGGGTTTGCTTTCCAGGAGGTTAGCATCAGCCACGCTGATAGAAGGCAATAGCAGTTTCTTTAAAATGATAGATAAACAGCAGTTTCTTTTTGGGGTCGTTAAATTAACTTCTTCCCCGAGTCGCAATAGAGTTATAGAAGCCTTCTTTGTCCAAAAAAGAAGGCCGTAGAATAGATCGGCTGTATTTTGCGACAACAAAGAAAAATAACAAAATCGTATTAGTACAACCCAGTATATTCTTGACATGATATGGATTCCTATTCGCTGATGATGGCTTTAGAATATATTGTCTGAAACGGCGTGACAACGAAAAGCTAACAAAGAGAATGAATTTAATTGTCTTACCAACTCCTGGAATTATTACCGGCGACCGACAAACAAGCTTTCAAAGTCGATTATATTGACTACGGGTTTTATTCTTGTTTCAGTTTGAAGAAGATGTGATAGAAACAATAGATAATATCCTTAAGTATGTCTAGCGCTATCCGATTTTCGTAGAGGAAACATCTTAATTGATATTTTGGTTAGTCTATCTCCCCCCTTAAATGTGTTACACTTAACGGAGGGAGAATGGGAAAATACTTGAATGGTGCAATAAAAAATCAACATTAATAATAAAAATGCCTAGCCTAAGAAATTCCGACCACTTAAGAGTATTATACCCCATTAAGAGATGGGTTATGAAAAGAACATAAAATAAGTAGGTTTGGGTGAAATAAATTCCGTTGTTTACCATAGATAGACGAGTCAGTTGTATTAATCTCATCGTCAAAATTTGATTAAAAATGAGCAAAATCATTATTTAATAATATTTAAATGATTGTAGATTAATCAAATTTAATACTAATAAAAAGACTTAGATTTATTTGAAATAATATTGTTGAGAATATTATCAAAAATGTTAACTCCAATGTAAAACCTCAAAAAAACATTCTGTCCTCATATATATATATATATATATATATATATATATATATATATATATATATATATATATATATATATATATATATTGGAAAAGGCAAAAGTTATATGGCATTTTTTTAAAAAGCTAAAAACGAACAAACGATTTCGTCCCAGGACTTATCAAGTTTATTTTTCTGGGATATAAAAATATAAAAGCGTGTAAATTAAATTATTCCATTCGTTATAATATTTTAATTTACACGGTTTTATATTTTTTATATCCCAGAAAAATAAACCTGATAAGTCCTGGGACGAAACCGGTTGTTGTTTTTTAGCTTTTTTAAAAAAATTCCATATAAATTTTACCTTTTCCTAGCTATTGTTAAATTTTGTACCATAAAAAAATTATTTATATATATATATATATATATATATATATATATATATATTGAACAATAAAAAAATATTAAAAAATTAAAATCTTCAGACACACTGGGTTGTAGATTTATATTCTTTCGTTTTTTTATTATTATTTCATTTAGATTCCTATATATATATATGTATGTGTGTGTGTGTGATGCAAGAATAAAGTGCCGTCCCGACACTTGAGTTTGTACACAGATCACCATTTCTATTCTATCCTCTACTACTATAAGGTTTAGTATGTTTACTCTGTCCTCTGTTGCTGTACGGATCGCTATTCTGTATACTATTCACTATACTATTTCTCTATACTGATCTATACGGATTACTATTCGGATCACTATTCGATAGTTACTATTTGATCGAGTTTATCGAGCTAGTACTATTAGTACGAGTGTTATTCAAGGGCGCCTGACACCAGTATTGTTCAATGACGTTAATATATTTGTATCTGCGATTACAAAGTCTCTACTACAACGAGCATTATTGAGAACGAATATTCGTTGACATTACAAAAAGGGGCAACGAGTGTTCGTTGACATCACAAAAGTGGCGACGAGGATTCCTTGAACTTACACGAGGATTCGTTCAAGTTACACGAGGGAAAATAACATTCAGCAGAGTACAGTGGAATGGAAGAACTAAAAGCTATCATGTTTCAAATGTTGGCGCTACAAAAGTAACAACAAAATAATAGGTGCAGCAACAAAAATTACAAGAACAACAACATTGCAGCAACAAAAACAGGATGAACAGGAATTACAATTAAAACAACAGAAATTATTGAGTTTTTTACCAAAACGATGAAACGAAAACCTTCAGATTCATTCACTTCAGATGATGTTGCTAATTCAGGCAGAAAATTTATGTACAATCCAGACGAAGGGATAACTTTTACAGCTTATAGACGATACGAAGGGATCTTCAAAACGAATTATTCGCATTGGGATGAAAAGTTCGTTTATTATTAAGTAAAAATATGAGCACGAAAAATATGTGAATTATATTCTGTCAAAAAACAAAAAAAAAAAAAACTTTTTCCCCAACAGAACAAAACATTGATAGGCTCAAGAATTGGCTATTGAATCAATTTGGCGAAACGGAGTTCAAAAATAATGGTGAATTCTCACTAATGTCTGGCCCCACTGCTCATATACACCTCAAATAAGGAGCAGTACCCAAAGCCAGACATAACCCAATTCCTGTGCCTTTTCACTTGTGAAAAGGGGTATCATAACCCCAGTACCCGTCGGTATGTTCACTGATTGGTGTAGCAATATGGTAATTACCGCCAAGAAAAATGGCAAACCACGAAGAACCATAGACTACCAACACTTGAATTCACAGTGCAAACGGGAAACACACCATACAGGGTCACCATTCTAGCTAGAACAACAAGTGCCACCTAAGCAAAAGAAAACGGTGTTGCATGCTGTTGATGGATATCATTCCATCACCTTAGATAAAGAGTCCCAGCCACTCACCACCTTCATCACAGAATGGGGGAGGTTCATGTACCTGAGGATGCCACAAGGTTACCTAGCATCTGGTGATGCCTACACCCGAAGGTATGATGAAGTAATAAAATACATTCCCCGCAAAGTAAAAATCGTAGATGACACACTACTCTACGACTCTGACATCGAAGGAGCCTTTTTTCACACCTTCGATTTCCTCTTCCATTGCGCAAAAAACGGCATCGTACTCAGTAGAGAAAAATTCCAATTTGTCGAAGACACTGTGCAGTTTGGGGGCCTCCAGATAACAACCTCTGGTGTAAACCCTTCTAAATCCATGCTGGAGGCGATATTAAGCTTCCCAATACCAAAAACACTCACCGATGCCAGATCATGGTTTGGGCTTGTCAACCAAGTCGCTTGGGCATACTCACTGAGTCCAGTCATCCTTCCATTTCGTGATCTCGTCAAACGAGACTCACACTTTATATGGAATAAAAGCCTTGAGGATGCATTCCAGCATTCAAAGAAGGTCATAGTTGACTTAGTTCGGAAAGGCATTGCAACATTTGAAAAAGAACGAATAATTTGCCTCGCCCCAGATTGGAGCAAAGACGGAATGGGCTTCCTACTTCTGCAGAAGTATTGATCATGCACCACCGACAAAGCCCCAGTTTGCTGCCCTGAAGGTTGGCGCCTGATATTTGCTGGTAGCAGATTTTGCATTGATGCTGAACGCAGATATGCACCTATTGAAGGCGAGGCAGCAGCAATTGCGTGGGCATTGGGAAAATGTCGCATTTTTGTAATGGGTTGCCCGAATCTTATAGTGGTTACAGATCATGAACCACTAAAAGGATTATTCGGAGATAGAGACCTTAGTAAAATCCAAAGCCCCCGATTATTCAGGTTAAAGGAAAAAACCCTCAGGTACAGATTCACCATTCAGCACTACCCTGGAAAATGGCACAGAGCCTCCGATGCTGTCTCTCGTAACCCAGCAGACATCTCACAGGCACTCCTAAATGTATTCACTGCTGAACCCTCTCAATCAGACATCATTGAGTCTGACAACATGGATGACTGGGTCAAATCTACAACCCTATTAGCAACATTTGGTGCAAATGACAACCTGGAGCTCATCTCACCAGACGTTATCCGTGCGGCGGGACGCAGCGACCCGCAATACAAAAAACTAATTGAAGTACAAAATTGAATACAAAATGGATTCCAAAGGACGCGCAGCCTCACTGCACCCGAAATACGCGAATACTGGGAAGTGAGGCACCGCCTATGTGTTGACGACGGATTAGTGCTCTTACATCAAAGAATCGTTATCCCAACCTCTCAACGCGCAAAAGTCTTACATAGCCTACATTCTGCACACCAAGGCGAAGTTGGCATGAAGGCGCGTGCCAATGAATCTGTTCATTGGCCCGGAATGAATGCTTCAATAAGTAACATTAGAGCAGGTTGTATGTTCTGCTCAAAAATTGCCCCGAGTCAACCAAAAGAGCCAATCAATTTGACACCATTTCCTGATTGGCCATTTCAGCAAATCGTCATGGACATCTTCCATGTTGGGAACCATGGTTAATTAGCATGTGCTGACAGGTTAACAGGCTAGCTGAATCTATACCACTTGAGCCACGGAGAAAGGATTATTTCAATTTGCCGAGACGTATTTCAAGCCTACGGCGCTCCCAAGGAACTCAGCACTGATGGTGGGCCAACCTTCACATCCCTTACGTTCAAGCAATTTTTACAAGACTGGGCTGTTAAACACAGGTTATCATCTGCTGGTTACCCATAATCTAATGGTCGAGCAGAGCTTGCTGTCAAAACGGCCAAGAGAATCGTAAATGTCAACACAGGAGCCCAAGGATCGTTGGACAATAATCGTGCAGCAAGAGCCATCCTCCAATACAGGAATACGACCATTCAAAACATTGGGCTATCCCCTGCTCAACTGCTACTCCACCGCCGACTACGTGACTACATACAATCCGACCCCACACTCTATAAGCCACACGCGAATTGGATAACTGCAGACCAAAATCGCGAGATAAGTGTGTCCCGGCGGAACGCTCATCTCGTAGAGCGATACAATAGAACAGCACACACATTAAACCCCCTTCATAAAGGACAAATAGTGGCACTACAACGGCCGTCAACCCGCCGATGGGACACAACAGGTCAGGTCATTGAAACCCTCCCCAACCACCAATACCGTATCAGAGTTGACGGATCAGGTAGAATTACCTTACGAAATCGCAGATTCCTCAGGAAACTGGATACACCAACAATTCCAGTTCCAACACCTAATGCCTTACCCGAAACCCCTACACCAGTGCCACAAACATTCGACGCTGGAATAACATCAAACACAGCTCAGCCGTCTACAATAACACGGACAAAACCCCCTCGGGCATTGTCCAGACTACTTCCACACAACCAGCCAGGTTTAAAGGAACTCATCCCTCCCCAAAGGCCACTACCCACACGCGATGGGGGGAAAGGAGATGTAGAATAACAATACAATAAACAGCACTTACCGGCGTAAGGGTCCCAGCTAGCGTCCAGCTGGCAGACAAAAATAAAGCAGGTTGTAACTCAATACAAACCCTGCAAACTAACTGATGAATCAACCTGGTATTTATATAGAAATACCTCCACTCAGGTGCCAGCAGCCAGTCACAGCCCAAGCAATGGACTATTCCACTTTAGCACAATGAGATGATCCATGGGACCATAAATAGCTCTCTTTCTCAAGGTTGAATTAAGCTTGCTCCACAACTGAGTGTTTATCTCGACCACGTGATTTCTCTACAGTAGTTGCATCAAATGCAAGTGATTCGGGTATCAGAGCAGTGATACTACACACATATGAAGACGGAAAAACTAAACCAATTGCTCATGCTTCAAGATCATTGATTGCAGCTGAAAAAGCTACAGTCAGATTGAATAGGAAGTCTCATTTGCCATCATATTTACTATGAAAATGTTTAATAAATTCATACATGTTAGAGGATTCATACTACAGACAGATCATCGTCCATTATTATACAAATATGGATCAAAAAACGGTGTCCCTACACATACAGTAAATAGACTGCAGCGCTGGGGAACTCTCCTATTGAATTATAATTATAAAATGGAATTTCTACCATCCACAAAATTAAGTCATGCAGACAGATTATCTAGACTAATACAAAAATTCTGATAATCACCTGAGGACACAGTAATTGCGATGATAAGGGCCGAAAATGAAATTAATAATGTATTATACAATACTGTAAGAGAAAAGCCCATAACATTGTAGGAAATAAAACTTAAGACGGAAGATGAAGAATCAATTAAGATTTAAAGTAAAAAAATATTACTGGAAATAATGCATTTTCATCATATAATAATCTAATTATGTACACAGAAAGAATTGTGAAGCCAGTGACTTTGCAACGACATATGTTAAAAGAATTTCACATAGGACATTCAGGGGTTTCTAAAATGAAATCTTTAATGAGGTGTTATACTTATTGGCCATAAATGGATCAAGATATCGAAAATTTAGTGAAATCATGCAGAGGTTGTCCTCTGGCAGGGAAGTCAACACCTATCGGAATTCAGCCTAGGCTAAAAAAAAGTCGAGAATATATAGAGATTTCGCAGGACCGCTAAATGGAGCATACTATCTAGCGATAGTTGCTAGTTACAGTAAATAGTCGGAAATATTTAAATGTAGAAGACCGACTACCGCGGTAACGATAAATTTCCCACGCGAGATTTTTGCAAGTTTCGGTTTTCCTGACTCTATCGGGACTCTATTTACGTCTAGTGAATTTAAGTTTTTTTTTTTTTTTTTTTGTTGTTTTTTTGTTATTTTGCAAATCATTAGTAATAGAACATATTACACCTCCCTCTTATCACCCAAGAACAAACGAACAATCGGAACGGTTTGTCGATATATTTAAATGGGCACTAAAATTCGGAGGTAGAGGACTTAGATGAAGCAGTGATTCAGCAATTTCTAAGTGTTTACAGAATAAAATCAAACCGAACACCGGGTCTGAAATGTCAGCTGCAGAGTTGATGTTCGCAAGGAAGATTAAATCCGTTTTTAATAAATTATTACCAGAATGCAAAGGGAAAGCATCAAGAAATAACAATATAAGTAAATACTTCAAACATGGAGATAAGGTATTTTTTTTAAATATAACAACGTGGCAAGGAATTCTGGGAAGATAGTGTTTAAAAAACGGATCGGGAAAAATGACATACATAGTACAGGGAGAAAAGGTGGGAAGATAAGCGCCAACTTAATCAGTTGAAACGGAGATTCACTGATTTTAGTAAGTCTACGAAAAGAGGTACCGATGGAAATATTGTATGACATGTTTGACATAACCATGCCACCAAAAATCAAGACGGTACGGTAAAAGAAAAAGAACAGCAACGGATCATTTGAATATTGAACCGAAGCTGAAGAAATATAGACTCCAGAGTAAGTCATCGCAAAGGGGAGAATGTTATATAGGAAATTTGAGTTTGAATTGCAGGCCACCATTTCTATTTTATCTTCTATTACTAGACGAATTACTATTTCTAATCTATCCTCTATTACTAAATGGATCTCTATTCTCTTTACTATTCACTATACTATTTCTCCATACTGATCACTATACGGATTACTATTCGAATCACTATTCGGTGGTTACTATTCGAGCGAGTATTATCGAGAAACTACTATTAGTACGAGTGTTATTCGAAGGCGCCTGACACCAGTATTGTTCAACGGCGTTACTATAGTTGTATCTGCGATTGCAAAATCTCTTCTACAACGGGTATTACGAAAGTGCCAATGAGTGTTCGTTGACATCACATACACACACACACACACATATATATATATATATATATATATATATATATATATATATATATATATATATATATATATATATGGTGTTAATAGGTCTCATAAGAAAATTTGAGGAATAAAATACAACAAAACGATAAAAATATTGGCAATAAAAGTGATGATATTTATTATATATTACTAGGCCTTTTGTGTGTGTGTATATATATATATATATATATATATATATATATATATAGAGAGAGAGAGAGAGAGAGAGAGAGAGAGATTCAGTGTATGTATACTTGTATGTGTATTTTTGCGCAGATGCCTAGGATGTGTCACGTGTTCATTCTCTCTGATGCACTCCACAGTATTTGCTGACATTATCTTCATGGAAGTTTAGCCTGAAGATCTCCGCCCACACCGTCGGGAATCAGTCTTCACGTGCAGTTGGGCTGATAGACCCGAGATTATCGTTTGTTTGGATCGGTCGACCCCACCCAACTGGTTTGGCCGCCAGACGATAGTGCTGTTCTCGGAAAACACTAGAGTGGAACCACAGGTGAGAGTTTTGCGCCAGATAGGAACAAAATGAAGACGTATAATATATATATATATATATATATATATATATATATATATATATATAACTATACTCGTTTCGAAAAACCTTCGAATTTTTGATTTGCCAATAATCAAATCAATCTCGAGGGAAAAAAGGTTTTAAAAAAGAAAGATCTAGAAACATGAAAGCCAGCTTTCCCTGACGATCCTTTAGGTGAAACCTGGGTAGGTTTGTCTAGCTCACTAGGTTTATCTCTCTCTCTCTCTCTCTCTCTATATATATATATATATATATATATATATATATATATATATATATATATATATATATATATATACACCACAAATAGCGTGAAACTCAGGGTCACAAACTCTGATCAATCTAACTAAATAAGTTAGCTCTCTCACTGATATTGCGGGCTTTCTAATAAGTACCGCGCATATATATATATATATATATATATATATATATATATATATATATATAATTTCAGTATTTTAAAATATATATGCAATTTTATTATTTGTTGTTGAAGCTATATAATTATAAACTTACGTAATCATTAAAGAAATAATATAGTAATCAGACTATTTTTTTCTTATAAAATTATTGTTGGTGTCATATAATCTTCTATAAGCTTATACTGCTAGTCTTGTACAATACACGAAGCGATAAACGATACTGGATGACCTACATTTATTGCAATATTTCAAGCAATCATATGCAAGTAATTGTCTCATGGATATGGGAAGACCGTCAAATGCAAGCAATTTTCCTTTGCCTGTGGCAAATGTCAACAGAATTTCAAAACTCGCTTCTATCTTATGCAAGTCTTTCAACTCTGTCTTTTTTTAATTTCCTTATGCTTGAAGATGTACAGTGTCGGAGGGCGTTGTCTTCATGTGAGCTTACAACTGCTTTGTAAAGACGCATGACTAGAACGGATAGAAGCTTCGTTTTCTGGTCAGGAGATAAGGGTTCGTATCTCAGTATGATTGATCTTTTCAGGAAGGTCAATTCTTGATGTTGTCGGTGTAGCGAGACGATTCCAGCGTGATTAGAAATTGGAAAGTATCTGAAAACTATACTACGATTTGCCCCAAACATTGTAAGTTAGGTATTGAATTGCACCAAACATTGTGAGTCAGGTACTGAATTACACCAAACATTGTGAGTCAGGTATTTTAGACGGTACTGTTCCTCGATAGTTGTGCTGGCACGAAATCACAAGTCATCGTGACCGAGGGCTTCGGTGTACTGGCCTTCTTAAAACTGTTGACCACGCCGGATGTGCTATCTCTCTAAAACTGTAACTAAGGTCTGCTCAGCTTAATTGTTGTATAAACCACAGGAAGTAATATGAAACAGAAAAAACTCGTTAGAAACAAAGAAAAGAGTATTGAACTGTCCCTGTATATAGCAATGAAGGCTGGACAATCTACTCACAGATGAAGTGACATGAAACAACAGATACGCAGTTCTGCAGAAGGATGCTGAGAATACGACGACGTTTTAGAGAAAATAGAAACAAGAAGGGCACTTATAATTAACATCAGTTCACATTTCTGGGGCAATGATGAGGGAAGATTGTTTGGAAAATATGATACTCACAGGAAAGATTGAAGGCAAAGCGGACAGGTAAAAGCGACGCATAACCTACCTATCTAGCTTGAGGAAATGGTTGGCGAAACAAGGTTCAAGAGAAATAGCAAAGACAATTTATTAAGAGCTACAAATGACAAAAATTGATCAGTGCCATGATCACCAAATCCTGAAAGGACACGACCACTAGAAGAAGACGCTGTGAATGTTGAACAAAATATGCCTTAGTAGGAATCTGGAAGGCAGATGGCTAGCCGTCATACCAGACAGGCATTTTTGGAAACGCGTGGTCGGCCATTAGTAAAAGCGGATGCCATGTTGGAGCATAGTTTATTGACAGATGTAGCTGGGAGAACGGATATATTCTAGGATGTCCTTCTTCTATGTGACTCTCCACAGTTCCCAGTTCTTTTGTAGCTCTTAGTAAATTTTGCTTTTGTGTTATCTCTTACACTAGTATTTTGATTATATAACGGCAACATAACGATGAAAAACTGGTTACCATAAAATTACCGGAGTTAAGCAACGTCGAGCCTGGTCAGTACATGGATAGGTGACCGTTTGGGAATACCTAGAACCGTAATCTTGGATGTGCGGCTGGTGTAATGGCTAACAATTCGAAAGTGTTAAGCGTTTTTTTTGTTTTTTTTAATTTAATGTAGATTTTATCATAATAATTGCTACATCTAAAGTAAGAGATTTGTCTCATAAAACTTAAATTTCATTTCTCATAATATTTTTTACATTTAGTGTATGAAATTTGCTCTATAGTATTTATTACATTTGATATATAAGTTGTTTCCCATAATAGTTATTCCGTTTGTCATATCATATTTTATGCATGAAATCTGTCTTATCATATTTATAAAGCTTTAATATGTGCGATCTATCGCAAAATATTTTTCACGTTTAGTATAGCAGTTTTGTCCCACATTATTATATTTAATTCATATTTGTTACATATTACTTGTTTCATTTAATATATGGGATTTAAATATGTAAACAAAATAAAAAAAAAATAAACTCATTTAAATCAAACACTTTATTCAATATTGGAATTTCCAGACTGAAATTAGGATAATTTAATTTACGTCTTAGTAATTTTTTACATTTAAATTTGATATTTATTCAAAGTTCTTTTCCTATGACTAAATGTATATGCCTTATTACCGTTTGACAACATTTTGAATTTGGACTTATTCATTCTTAAATTTGCATTCATTGTAAAATGAACGACCAGCGTTGCTTAAATTCTGTCAACATCAACTTCCGCTTGGCTTTCCGTAGTTTGTTGGATGAAAACTCACGTTATTTAGTGGTAAAAACATAGGAAGGACTCCGTCACTTTATCGCAGGAAGAACATCCACTTTCGATCGGAAAAGTTCCCAAAGCCGTATAGAATGTCCTGATGTGAATAAACAATAATTCTACGCATTAAAGAATCTCTCTTCTCGTGTTATTATTTACAATGATGACGTTATATTGAACTTTCTTCCTAGACTCATCAGATTTAAACTGAATTGAGCATGTACGTGACATGTGAGAGAAATCACCAGATACCGTGAAACTGCACCCGACAAACACAACATAATATTGCGCCATCATTAATATTATTTAGAAAGATATACAGATGCAACGTTTCCAGCAACTCGTAAATTCTATGCCACGTCGTATAGCTGCCTTTATTCAGACGAAGATAACGAAATTTTTGAAGGGACCTAAAGCTTAAAACCACCATCAAGAAAGAAAAGACTAACAACGAGAATAGTGATTACCTTTTTCTTTTTCTTTTTTACAGTAAGGTTCATCCTGTACAAGGCCCAAGGGCCACTCAACATAGAAGGTTACATAATGGGTTAGTTTATATGGATGGGAGGTGGAGATAACGTTTAACTCTAGACTTGAGCATGTTAAGATTGTAGTGATTGGGGAAACATCCTCTTGGGAGTCTGTTATACAGGGCAGTGATTTGCTGGAAGAATGCGTTTGAGTGGATCTTGTTTCTCACCGATGGAATATTGGGGGGGGGGTAATGTGGGTGGTTTTCTGCTATGTAAGTGGCATAGCGGGTCCTAGCCGTGAAGATTAAAACTGGCGGAATTAAGAAATATATTTCATCCGAGCACTTTCCATCATAATAACAATAGAGCAGTAAGGGGCTCACCCCATCCTGCTTGTGGGAGAGTGGTTGTGGGGTGAAACAGGTCTGTCATTGTCAGCGTTTTCATTTTATTTGAAACTGTCTGCGAAACAATTCTTTAATGGAAAAGATTACTTGAAATTATTTCAAAAAGAACCTTCCTATTGCTGATACGACAAATCTCTGTCGATGACGATGATTCATATTTGGTTGGTGCAAAAATAATGTCGTTTTCTCACATAGTAACATATGTGAGAAAACGACATTATTTTTGCACCAACCTAATATAAACGAAGATGTCGGAAATGGTGTAAGTACGAGAGGGAGAAGAAGTGAATAAAAAAAAAAAAGTAGATAAGTAAACAGACAGACAGACCAACATAAATTAGGCGAGAGAAGAAGCAGGATGAAAAGGCGGCATTATTACGATGAGCATCTACCCTGAGGAGGAAAGGCGCGAAAAAGTTGATGGCAGCTGTCACAGATGCTTGCTTAGATAATGGCCAACAAGATTTCGCATCTGGCGCTCCTGTTTTTCAGATAAACGAAAAATGATGCCGAGAAGTCTTCCAGGCCGATAGACAGCAGCTGGAAATATTAAAGAGAAAGGAGAGAGAAAAGACTTTTTTTTTGTTTATTTCTCATCAAAATGTCATTAAACAGTTAGCATAAGCCACTTTAAAAAAAAAATCCTTTTCCTCTTAATATTAACTGTTAAAAATTTTATGCGAAAAAAAATGGATTAAATAAAATATTTTAATAGGAAACAGTACAGATTCATTAAGCCCCACCTCCTGACCAACTTTTGTTTTGAGACAACGGAAATTGCGCTTCTGGCAATTGCCCAATTATGCTTGACAGCCTTTCTGAGTGTTCCGAGTTTAAATGCTTGGAAATCTTGACTGACGACCGCCTGACGGATCTTTGAACGTACTGCCTCCTGAAAAAAAAAGTACTAATTACCGCCCGACAGCAATTTTTACTAATTAAGACTTGATAAATTACAAATTAACGCATGACTTATAATTTTACTAATTATCTCCCTCTATTTCCTTTTACTAACTACCTCGCAACAGATTATTTTGCTTCGGTAAGGGTTAATGTTTCGGTTAAGAATTAGGCAGATTTGTATGGTTATATGAACTAATGCGCGCTTCTAAGATGCAATTAACCGATATCTTCCTGGTATCATTTTAAACTGACACCTTCTAATCCTGGCTCTATCACATTTAGCTTAATAAGGATGAAATGCCTCCAAGAACTATTTATATTAATAATCCTTGGTTCTGTTAAACAGGTATTTAGCAAAAAGTGTATAGAACCATCTTCAAAATGGTGATGGTGTCATTGGCAAGAATTATCTCCAAGACGTTTTGTTCCTGGCAACAGTAAGGGGTCAGTAGTAAAACTTATCTACCTGGTGTCAGTATAAACAATAAACATTATACATTGAATATTTCAGATCAAAATTTAGTTCACATGTTTGTGTCGGGTTACGGACATATCTCTGCACCCCTGCACATGATCGTATTAGTATCGCGTGGGGCTATCATCCGGTTACGCCTCTTCCTACAAGAACGTTCTCCCTCATTCCTATACATAGCAAGCATTTCCTGATTACCCGACAGCTGCAAACAAATTACTTGATAATTATCATAATGGCAAAAAAGTGTTTTTCACACCATTTTACACCCATCCAGCAAACAGATTATCAAGCTTCGTCAGCAAATTACATTAACACTCTTTTTCTCTCTTACATACATTTGTGAGTGTGCACACACATACACACAGTAACTATACTGTTGATAGAGTCCTTAACTGTGGAGTTAATGACCAAACTTCGAAGTCCGATCGATCCAAATTTTCATTTTTGCAGAATATTCTCCATAGGCATAAATATATATGAACTGCTAGAGAAAAAGTGATAAGAGAGGGACTAATTATCACTTGTAAAAAGACAGAGTTTTCAGCAACAGGAAAACTCCAAGATCCGTACTACAAATTGGAAATACCAAAATCAAGCAAGTACGGAAATTTAAATATCTGGGAGTGATTTTAACAGAGAACAGAAAATGTGACACCGAATTCTCATTGGAACAGCAAAAGATGCCTTCCAAATGCTAAGTATAGTATTAAGAAACAGGATATTTTCGGTAGATGCACAGAATAGATATTTCGGCCCTCCTATAAGACAGTGAATGCTGAACAATTTTACACAGATTACAAGAAAACTTGAGGTGACAGAGATGTGGTTCTGCAGGAGGGTGCTGAGATTACCATGGCCTGAACATGTGAGTAACGAGGAAGCTTTAGACAAAGTGGAAACAAAAAGAACACTTATACTTAGAACCCGAAACAGTTGAAATCTCTTGGACGCATAATGAGAAAAGATTGCTTGGAAAATTTAACACTCTCAAGACATATTGAAGGTAAGACGAACAGAGAAAAGCAGCCAGTAATCTACCTCACGAGCTTTCGCAGAAATTGATGGCATAACAGAAACTGGGGGAGTGTCGAAAATGCTAATTTTACTATTGAAACACAATAAGAAGAAGAGGGGGGTGAGAAGAAGAGGAGGAGGAGGAAGAAGCGAAGAAGAAGAAGAAGAAGAAGAAGAAGAAGAAGAAGAAGAAGTGGAGGAGGAGGAGGAGGGGGAAGAAGACGAAGAAGAAGAAGAGGGGGAGGAAGAAGAAGAGGAGGAGGAAGAAGAAGCGAAGGAGGAGGAAGAAGAAGAAAAAGAAGTGGAGGAGGAGGAGGGGGAGAAGACGAAGAAGAGGAAGAGGGGGAAGAAGAAGAAGAGGAGGAGGAAGAAGAAGCGAAGGAAGAAGAAGAAGAAGAAAGGCATCATGACGACCTGATTTCAAATACGGTGCTAATAATTGCGTTCCCTTTCGCACTAATATCCATAGGAAATGTATGCATCCGTCTATTCCGCCATATAACTACGCGTTAAATAAGAAATTAAACAAAGTACTCTAGCCATTGGAGGCAACCTATCTGAAAGAAAAACGTGGGAAATTAAATCGGAAACCATATAGCTATCTTTCCCAAGAGTGCGTTGCAATTCAAAGATAAATAAGCAATGGAATCTGTAGAGATCGTCTTGATCCATAAGAGACATGACTGTTTAAGATTGAAACGTAAACTAATGGCCTTGTGCAAATAGATGGCAATTAGGGACTAAGATGGATAGCAAGATAACAGACATTAGTTAGAACTACAAAGGAGTGGACGTCGTTGAGAGCCATGATCTTCCACATCCTGACGGTAAATGGGGCATTAAAAATCCTCTACCCATACCTCAGAAATTAATGTTTTCATATATATTTTTGCAAATGTTTTCCTTTGTTCTCTTTGCCTTCAGTATGTCCATAGAAGTGTCAAATTATCCAAGCTCTCTTTCCTCGCTATGTGTAAGTATAATTTTGTTCCCTTTTTTCTTTGAGAATTTCTCATTGCTAACACGTTCGTTCCACTGTGTTCTCAGCATCCTTCTGTAGAACCACATCTGTTACCTTAAGTCTGTTCTTCATCTGTCATGAAATTACCCAACATTCACTACCATATATAAGTATTGAGATTATATAGTAGTCATTTTTTTTTCTTTTCTTTTCCTAATGGAATTCTATATAATTTGTTTGGATTTTGTAAGGCATCTTTCACTATTCTGATACGGCTTCGTATTTCTGTGTGACATTTTCAGTCTTCACGTAAATGCTATATTTAGACTTCACCTTATTATAGGCTTGTTTTTCAAGAAGATCATCAAATTCATTAAAAGGACTTTGAATCAATGACAAACAACAAAGTGACATTAACATTAAAAGTTTTATTTACCGAGTTTACCACAGAAATTTGCAGGGATTATTTTATCCAAATGTTTTTTACTGCACTTGTTTTGTGATGTCAGCGAACACACATTGCCATTTTTGTGATGTCAATGAACACCCGTTGCCAGTTTTCTCGTGCCAACGAATAATCATTGTCACTTTTGTAACGCTCGTTGTAGTAGAGACTTTGCAATCGCAAATATAACTTACAGTACGCCGTTGAACAATGCTGATCATTCGTACGAATGGTAGTTGCTCGATAATATTCGTTCGAAAAATAACCACCGTATAGTGATCTGAATAGAGAAATATATAGTGAATAGAGTAGAGAATAGCGGTCTGTATAATAATAGAGGATAGACTAGAAATGCAGATCCGAATAGTAATAGACGATTGACTAGAAATGAAGATCCGAATAGTAATAGAGGATAGAATAGAAATGAAGATCAATCTAGACGTCACACAACTTCCTATATATGCGTTTCCTTTATGGTCTCTCGAACCACTTAATTCAATAATGGGATCGCCTGTGTTTGCACACTGGCGATCTGTGTTCAAACTAAAGTGTTATATAGATAACAACTTCATATATCTATCCATATTCAGGAAAACAAATTTTCACTAGTTTTTTACTTCTATTTTCTGTGTCACTTCAGTGCGTGTACAAACATGGCTCTCCACAATTTCCTGTCGTTTGTAGCTCTTAGAAACATTTTTTCTTTCGCCATTCATTCACGCAAGCTTGTCAGGTAGGTGGCACATTGTCTTCCTCTGTTCCTTTTGCCTTCGATGTACCCTGTGAATGTCAAACACTCCAAGCCCACTTTCTTCATTTTGTTTCCAAGGACTAAGGCATACATGCAAGCTTTACTTACAGAATAGGGTTCAAGTACATTCTCTGTATGTTGAAATACGGTAAAATATTTGCGGGTATTCAGTTACTTTTTGGAAGTTTTTCGAAAAAAAAGTAAAAGTTTTTTATAGGAATTTTAAACCATATCCACCTGGCGTCAATGTAAACTGACGTCTTCTTTTTTTTTCCATGTATATAAATTATAAAAAGTCTTATTTTGTAAAGGGAAGATTTCATTGACATACGTTGAAAAGTTTCTGACATTTTAACTGTAATCAAGAAAATATGAATTTCTGCCAGAGTTACTATCTAAATTTATTATAATTTTCACTATTTCTGTCCGAAGCGGACTACTGTTCTCAACTTTCTTGTTATTACAACGTTTCGGCCGTTGAGCACTCCGGACTTCATCAGGTGTATATCGATCTAGGTCACCTACAGAGAATTCCAAACGGAAGTCTTTATTTAGTCTACGGAGTTAGACTACTCTCGTTTCACTGTCCGTCTCAACCCATTGTCCTAAGGGACAATATCCTAGTTAAAGTGTTGTCTCGTGAATTTAGTAACATAGCAATTGTGAATTCAATCCCTGGGCCGGTCAGCGTGTACTTGGAATCTATGAAAACAGGACAAGCAATAACTGAGCAGTACTAAAAAATATGAACTAGGTGAGAGGTCTCTTGACATTGGCAGTGGGATCTACTCCAGTAGATTAAATAAAGGTTCACTTCAGAATACTCTGTAGGTTAGCCGAATTGATATACTCCTGATGAAGGTCGGAAATGACAACCGAAACGCAGAGATAACAACTGCAAATAGGAGGACAATAGTCCTTTTGTAAATAGTGTAAATAATATGAAGTTTTGGTCATATTTGGTGGGGGAGTAAGTTTAAACCACATCTTCCATTTTTTTTTTGTTTGTTTGTTTTTTTGCATATAAGTAAATTAGACATGGTCTTTTTCCATCAAGAAAAATAGATTTTTACACGATTTTCTGGATCTTATTCCACGTGTTCGTTTTCTTGTTTCTTTTGCAGTGAGTCCTGATAAAAATAAAATATATAAAGAAAAGTAAAAAGAATAAAAATAAAGTATTTGCGCTTTAAAAGCCTTCTCGCACACACTCACTCATTCTCTCTCCCTCTCTCTCTCTCTCTCTCTCTCTCTTTCTCTTTCTCTCTCTAAACTTATTTTCCTATATTTCTCTCAAACTACGAGAAGTTAACCCTCAAATAAAAAGAGAAAGATGAAAAGACTGAACCCGGCCCCAAAACACCGTAAGTTTCCAAAGTCAGTTTGGTTCCACGCATAACTTTCGTTATAAATGAAAAAGAATGGAATAATTTTGCCAATCAAAACAGTTAACACAAAGAGACGTTTGAGTAAGCTGAAACCATGTTCCTGCCAAACTCTGAGTCTATTCAAAGGATATAAAAACCTGACACCTCTAGATCAACGGACAGAGGAGACCCCAGTAAATTTCTGGCCTGCTAAGAACCGATAGAAAACGCAGACCTAATTTCTCGTATTAATACTATCCCTACCGTGGTCTGACTTCTAACTACCGACACGGACATTTCTTCAGATTGCTAACAATATCCAGCACCCTGATTAACGGACTTTTTGCTACGATCGAATACCAAAGGACTGACTCATCACTCTAAAGATTATTTATTGTAACACACGAGTCATTTCATTTTATTCGCAAATTTTCCGATATAATAAAAATTACCCTACAACCTATCAACACTGGAAACGTTTAGAAGTGAACACATATGCTACACATTTTTCATGATGTTTTTAACCAACATAAACTGGTTTCCTATGTCACGAAGTCTTGTTATGTATGTGGCAGCCCCTATTAATTTTAACCGCAGCCACCAGGATAGCGACGTAAGCATTCTCTTTATGTAAGCCTTCTGTCCATTTCTACAGTTCCATATTTTCTATTCCTTCGTTGCTATTTCCGTGACAATATTGGTTGCGATTTTGTGATGAAGTATTTTCACTATTGCCTGTAATTTTGATTTTTGATTTAAATTCACAACTTCGTTAGACTGGCAAACGGCTGCAATAATTACTTAGAGAGTTCGTTCACTCTTACATCAGGACGTGGTGAACACTGACTACTGAAAAATAGACCTAAAAACAAAACAGAAGCTTTACGATAAAAAGCATATCAAAAATAAAGAAACTCGTCAAATATAAAATACAAAATAATACTAAGATACAAATGTGTGGAGCAATGAAAATATTTAATGACAGAAGTCCTTCGAGAGTATTTCCGGTGTGTATTTTGAGCGCATGCGTGAAACTTGCTTACGCTGAAGAGCAGACCATGATGTACATTAATGAGCGTGTTTCTGCCTGAGCTTAGCGGAGAGAGGGAATCAATTTCAGCGAATATGAATGTGCGCCTGTTACGAGATCTTATGGCAGATGTAGTCAAAGTTAATTAAACATAAACGCCCAGTAATTAGCTGTTATCGTAATAAGCTTTTAACACCGACACACAAATTTTCCATTATTCACCATCTTGGCCAATATGCGACTAACCCGCTTCCAAACAGGAAGATGTGCCAATTGTGAAGCAGGTTTTACCTGACTTACTTTACGAGGAAGAATATATCTTTATCTTTATGCGGGATATGTGTAGGTGGATGTACGCATGTGTGTATGTGTGTTTGTGTGTATCGGTGTATGTGTGTGTGTCATATTTAAACGTATTCATGTATTTGTTAGTGAGCATATGAAGATGGGAATAAATACACTTTACACACACACACAAACACACACACATATATATATATATGTGTGTGTGTGTGTGTGGATTCTTGCATATATGTGCATGTAAATGTAGAAGTGTATGCTACATATTTTATACATAACTACACAAAAGCTTGTGTGTGCGTGTGCGTGTGCGTGTTTATATATGGGGACATAAGTATACGAGAAAGCCTGCGGATAGTATATGTATTGGTACACACATACACATAGATAGATAGATAGATAGATAGATAGATAGATAGATAGATAGATAGATAGAAAGAAACAGGGTGGACACAGGTATCAAAACTGCATAGTGACTGTCAGTTTCACGCTTTACTGCGATCTTCAAACCAAGGTACAATCACTGTATAGTGTTCCTTCGGATTTCCATCTTGTATTTATCAAGAAACGCCATACTTTCTCATAAATATAGTAATTTTTTATCGTTTATCATATATATATATATATAATCCAGTCAAATCCATTACATTTACTTCGGTGTTAATAAAGGAAAAGGTATTAATCCTCTTCTCCCTCCACGTATGGGTAAATAGAAGAACAGACTGGGTTCTATAGCATTGGATCGCAACTGGTTTAGAAGAAGGAAAACTCTGAATTCAAAATATGCGGAGGGTTGTTTGGGGACCTTGTGGCATGTACAGCACCAGGTCTCTGTATTCGGCCCTTCAAAATGTGTGTGGTTAGTTCTGCACAAAACCTTCACCACTATAATCAAATCATATATGTTGGTGTCTGGCTGGCTATTCTTAGGAGCTGAGCCACTTGACAAATACGACAAGATGGCCCATCACATCTTTCATCTTATTACTTCATGCAAGGCAATAAAGCCACTAAGACACAAAAGAAGATAAACTTTATGGAGCGATAAGAATGGAAGAGTAAACAGTAAAATAGATAACGACATACATTGCATTTAAATTTTTTTAAATTTGAAGTTGACTGGAAAGCATGAAGTCAGAAGAGAGTTCCACAAGCGAGAAGTACGAGAGAAGAAACTGTTAGCATAGAACGTACGGTTACATCTAGCCAGGTCAACTGTAAATTGATGAAATTTGGACACAAGTCTAGTAGTGCGCTACAATTTAAAAACGTCTTGGTATCATAACGAAGAGCTCATCCGAACAATTACCATGGAAGTATTTACAGAAAAGACCATGAGAAGAAATTAGTGAAATGACTATCTATATATCTATCGTTCGCTCCCCCTCCTTCTCTCTCTCTCTCTCTCTCTCTCTCTCTATATATATATATATATATATATATATATATATATATATATATATATATATATATATATATATATGTAGAGAGAGAGAGATAAATGTTACTTCAGACGTTATTGGATTCAACCCCGGCCTCCAGACAACTTTGGAATCTCCTGCAACTTCTTCTGGGCGATCTCCTGGTTTAAGTTGGTGAACCTTGCCATAATTCTTGCCTTTTGTTCATATTTGGTGTTATAAGGAGTTTTGTTAGTCTCTCGCTCAACTGCATCCCACATATAATAATCAAGTGGCTTATAAGAATGGAGAGTTAGGCAGCCAGATGTAAGGGATGATGTGGTCGCAGAAATTGTCTGACAGCCATGACTGGGTTCTCCTGCTTATGTTGCTGAGTCCCTTCCCGAGACAAAGGGTCTTCCAGTAGTCACTGTCTTGGCACAGGGTAGCACTATCTCCTCAATGTACTTGATGTAGGCCTCAGTGTTGAGTCTCACGCCCTGTGAGATGATGAATGGAGGCATACCGACACAATCACTAGTGATCACTCCAAACACCATGTTATATATATATATATATATATATATATATATATATATATATATATATATATATATATATATATATATATCATCCAAATCTTATTAATAATCAACAGGAAGAGGAAAGAGTAATCGGAAGGACCGCAGAGAGAAATTGACTTTGCATTTATCTTTTGCAAAATAAAGTTGGTTGGAAAATATGGAACAGGAAGGGAGTTCCACAAGCGAGAAGTGCGAGAGAAGAAACTGTTAGCATAGAATTTACGGTTACATCAAGCCAGCTCAACTGTAAATTGACGAGATCTTGTAGTAGCTTGTTAATAAGAATGGACCATTTGTAGATGGCTGTTTAAAGATGCGTGAATAACATGACCAAACGATTTATATTTAACGTAAAATACCACGAAACATGAAATACAAGTAGGAATAAAACCGCTTTTAAAACAATAGCATTTATATATTTATGACAGGATCGCAGCATCTTGGTGGGAAACTTGACTTGGTCACGCACTGGAAAAATATTTGAACGTGGGTGGATTGCAACGCCCGCTTGTGTGTACTGACCAATTAGAAGTTGATCTTTCCTTTCTGTATGAAGATGAATAAAATTTAACATTGATAAAAAAGTGGTAGCGGGATGCTAAAATCTCGACGCCAGGCGCTTAAATTTTTAAAAAAGTCTAGGTACCATATGGAAGAGCTCATCCGAACAATTGCAATGAAAGTATTTATAGAAAAGACACAGGGAAGATGACTTGCTTTCAACACTACAGCCCCTTTCCCCAGGGTCGCAAAGTTAGAAAATTATCGTTATTTCCCTGACAAATGTTAAAATGAGCTCCACTCTTTATTCTACCCAGTTCACATCTTTACAGTTACGACTAACCATGCTATGTCCACGGAGTAAATCACCCACATTTCGTTCGTATTCCAATTTTCAGGTTAAAAATTTCAGTCAGACAACACTGTTTCAAGAATTCCTACTTTACAAAACTCCCGCTTAGGCATTTTCCTGAATCCTATAATTTTACACTCTTAACATCAAGGCTCAATTGCTATCTATCTTTTATAATATTCACTGTCGTTTGCCTCGGCATACATTTAGTAATTCTCTACCCGGAGAGGCTTATGAGCCTTATACTGGGCAACCTTAAAACAAGAAAAATAAAAGAATATCGACCCACACATATAGGAGTAACTATAGAAGTAGAAACTGATAGAGAGAGTATCAGTAAAATAAATTTGATCAGTAAATCGTGTTCAGTTACTAGTGGTCTTGAAAAGAACAGGAAAAACTTGCCTCTGCAGGGTCCTATCAAGAATCATCTGTAATAGATTTCCTCGTTACTGGCATGTCATAGAAATGTGAGTGATCAAATTAGGAAGCACTAGCATTAAACAACTCCCATCTAGAAAAATGTCTGCTACACCTATTTAAATCCATGACAACTACCACACACTCATATCTATGCACACATACAGGTAGTCTACATGAACGCGCATATATATATATATATATATATATATATATATATATATATATGTGTGTGTGTGTGTGTGTGTGTGTGCGTATCTACACAAGAGAATCCGTGAATAAGTTTAATCTATGTAAGTATATAGGCATTTATTTATATACGTGTGTATATATATATATATATATATATATATATATATATATATATATATATATATATATATATATATGTATATATATATATATATATATACTAATTTATTTGGGGGTATATATATATATATATATATATATATATATATATATATATATATATATATACATGTGTATGTGCGTGTGTGTGTGTGTGCATGCATACACTAATGCATTTTGGGGCATACATACATACATACATATATATATATATATATATATATATATATATATATATATATATATACACACACAAATAAATTAGTATATATATATATATATATATATATATATATATAATGAAATCTTGAATGTAACAAAACAGTATCAAAATAAACCTTACCTAAGCCGCCTAAAAGATAAAAAATGCATACTCGCACACACCAGCCCACGCGCACTCGCACTATCACACACGCACGCACACACGCACACGCATACATATATATATGTGTGTGTGTGTGTGTGTGTGTGTGTGTGTGTTTCTCTGTCCACCAAGTTATTGTTTGTAACATAAATAAGATAAACAACTCCAATATCTTTGATGAAGAAGCGAAGAACGTTAAAGGCGGGAATGTTTACTCGGTAAATAAATGCTATTTGCTTTTATTTTTTTTTTATTCATTCTTCTTTCTTTCTTTCTTTCTTTGCACCTAACATTCATGAGTAACGCTGTGCCTATGGGAAACAGTTAAGTGGTTACAACATAAGATTTGACTTCTCAAGGGCGATCATGTACATAATTGATTCCTACGTTTTCCCTTCTTCGCTCTGGCTTTTTTTCTGTTTCTCCTTTGAATGATCAACTGCAGGATTATTTTTTAAATTACTCATTTTTGAGGTTATCACCACCGAAAATGGATTCAGCGACCCATCTTAAGTCCGTTGCATTCACTTTCATACAACTATCCTTGAGAATGTCGCCAATACATTTATTATCCTTGCACTTATGGCAATATTAATATTAGCTGTTTCCTTATAAGAAAGCATTTGGTATTCATTGAGCTAACAGCCAGTACTAATGTCTCTTGAAATTTATAAAATCTTTAACTTAAAATATTTCTTCAGGAAAATCACTGTTATAGTTTTTTAGAATTTTTAATTTATCTGTTGTAGTTATGGTTTCTTTTAGCAAAACAACGGTTTCAATGTAAGAGAGTTGACTAGAAATTGGCAGAAATGTAGAAATATGCATTTTATATGTTGCTGCTATATTCATAATAAATTCTGTTTAGTGTTGGTTGGTTGATTTTTATATAGGGAATCTTGAGAATCTGTTTATAATTTTCGTTGTGGATTATATTGTTGTTGTCGACAAGTATTTTCCTGCATTGTGACGATGGGCAGGAATGTGTTTTTAGATATTTTGCAAAAGAACTTGGATCCGACAAATGAAGTGTAAGGCGTTTTGAGATAGACAGATAGATAGATAGATAAATATGTACAGAATGATATATATATATATATATATATATATATATATATATATATATATATATATATAGAGAGAGAGAGAGAGAGAGAGAGAGAGAGAGATAGATAGATAGATATTAATAATCATCCTCCATTTTAGAGGTTTTGTTTTTAATTCTGCTAAACGTCACTCTGCATATCAGAAAGAGCTCGCATGGAAACCGGTCACGTTGTTGATGACCCAAGCATACAACAGATAGTAATGCATTATACATAATATAGGATAATTGTTTTATTACACCGGCATAGTAAAAACCTCTCACTTAGCAATCCAGACCACTAAGTGTGATGGACCCTAAGCCTTTCATTAGACATCCGTCGAGAAGATAAACTCTGATGTAACACACACATCAGTGCTAAGCCTGACATCTTGTATCTGCATGTCTCTTAACATTGTTGATATAGATCGCTGCGGTGTGGTTTGATTGACTGATTCATTCGTTTGTATGGTTTATTAACCCTTTGAAGTGGATTTAAAGCCAGAAAATATTTTAGCTTGTCACAATCTAAAATATTTTCTGGCTTTAATTTTGTATGGGTGATAATGATTATAATAGTGATACAACACTTACTAATTAACCCACAGCTGGGTGGAGAAGAGGTGGGTTCATGCCTTTTCCCTAGTGTATTTGTTCGTAAGTGAATATAACGAATCCAACTGGAATTGAACATCAGTTCTCCGATTAACAATTCCGACCTTTTATCCATTACACCATCGACACGTACAAGCTTACAGCACCTGATATCCCCAAGTGGTTACCCATCTAGGAACTGACCAGGCTCAGCGTTGTTTAAATTCGGTGATCGTATGGTAACTGGTAATGTGGCTGTAAACATTGCGTTGATGTGTAAGCCGTACGCGACAATCCTCTCATCACGTGCACTGCCGCCATCTTAATATCTCACTTTTCAGGGATGATGAAACTCGTTTAACGAGCCCGCCGTTATCATGTATGCGATAATGATTTTTTCAACAACTTAGGATTTTGCCCAGTACCCGGGTTGCATATTTTTGGGTCCCAAGAAGTATTATTCAGGTTTCTAAACCCTTAGAGCCTTACGTTCCTGGACAATTTTAGCCCGTCTGCCTGAGCTCCTGAGTCAAAATTCGCAAATAACTGGTATGTAATGTTCCACGTTAGACATAAAAATAATTACTAGTGTTTACCCACTGTTCAACCGGTGGTTGAGCATTAAGTTATTTTTCTCTACCACTGTTCAACCGGTGGCTAGGCATTACGTCATTTTTCTCTACAACCGGTAAAGCGGTGATCAGGGCTCAAAGGGTTAATCAACATTGATCCTGGCCAGTACCTTGATGGGTATACCATGTACTGTAAGCCCCTGCAAAAATTCATTGCGCTAGCGCGTTGAGGTAATGGCCCATTCTTCCACAGGAACGATATAGAGAAACATCTGGATAAGGTCCACGTCCAACAAAGGACTTACACATGATAATTAAGATAAGATTCTCCATTGAATTACTAATTTTTTCAGACCTTTCGCAAGGTTCACATTTATTTTTAACCCTGTGAGCCTTACGTTCCTGAACAATTTTAATCCTTCTGCCTGAGCTCCTGAGTCAAAATTCGCAAATAATTGGTATGTAATGTTTCATGGTAGATATAAAATTAATTACTAGTGTTTACCCACCGTTCACTGGGCATTAAGTTATTTTTCTCTACAACCGGTAAAGCTGTGGTCAGAGCTCAAAAGAGTTAAACGGTTATATCATGTTTTTAATGCTTGAGTCTAATAAATTGAAAAGGAACACATTTCATTATGACCAATAATTGGAAAACTTGAATACAGTATAAAATAAGATTCTTAATATATCTTCTATGTTTTCTCTCCTTCTTTAATTGTGTAAGCCACACTGACGTCAGTAAATTAAATGTGTAAGGTTTAAATAGAGTTACTGCTAAAGGTATTACTTATGAAAAAGTCGTGTAGGCTTAAACTTATTTTCTGTCTGAAGTTTTTGGATGTGGGCTTATCATTATCTACACTATGTATATTCGGACTAATGTCCTCATCATTGTTGTTGTTATCACAAGGTTTTGGTCGTTGTGTTCTCTAGCATTCCTCGGGTGTGTATCGATCTCGGTACTTGCAGGAAATTCTGAACTGAACTGTTTATTTAATCTGCAGGAGTAGACTGTTCTCGTTCCACAGAACCCTTTAGTCAGTGTATTGCATCGTAGATAGATATTTGTGAACAGACGGCGATAGATAGATAGATAGATAGATAGATAGATAGATAGATAGATAGATTCGCCAATTGTTCGGTTCAAACTCCACCCGGTCTTTTGAGGAGTAGTAGAGTTTTATCGCATGTTTCCTATTTAGCATTAGGTTTTCGTTTCCTTCTAAAGTTTTCTCATTCTCTTTCACTGCAAGTAGCTCCTTGAGTCTTAATGGCGATATTGCCTTGCTTAAGGGGAATTGATTAAGTCATAGATAGATAGATAATTAATATATTGAGGGAGCGATAGATATGAACCTATTGAAATACAGATAGATAGATAGAGAGATAGTGAGATAATGAATATATTGAGGGAGCGATAGATATGAACCTATTGAGATATAGATAGATAGATAGATAGATAGATAGATAGATAGACAGATAAAAGAAAGAAAAACAAGGAGAAAGTGAAAAGAAAAGAAACAAGAAAGAGATAAAATAAGAAGAAAGAATAAACATTTTTAAAAAAGCCGAAGATGTTCAAGAAAAAAAAAAAGAATAGGCCGAAGGAATGTCGTAATAATAAAGTTACATCTGCAGAATTACATGTCAGAAAATGAACAGCTAACGTGTGTCGATACGGAAATGGACACGTGCATTGAAGGCAGAAAAATGGGCGTGACGATTTCGAAGGAAGGGCCCTGGACAGATAGTGGGAAGGAATAGTAGGAAAAGAGAATAGGAAAGAAAAACACAAGACCGAATAGCCGGTGTCGGGGCGTGGAGAGGTAATAATGACAGGAAAAAGGAAAAGGATAAGCAAGTAAAAACGTAACAAAAAAAAAAGAGAAGCAAAAAAAAAGACAGCTATGAAAGAAAATGACAAACGGATAAATTTAAGTCAATGAAAGAATCAACCAAAAACAAAGAAAAGGAATTAGTTAGGGCGCGCACCTAACGACAAACAAAATCAAGAAGAGGAGGTGAAGCCGTTTCTCTTTTGTTTTCCAAGCATTTCTTTTTCGCACCATTTAATGACGACACTCGTTAGTGGTGTTGGTAAATTGATTGTTTGCAAAGAGCGGCGTTTTGGCTGAGATGAGAAGAAACGCGGAAGATTGGAGGAGAAATAATAAAAAAAAATGCAAGCTATTTCTGCGAATGAACGTTTGGACAGAAATACGACACTGCATGGAAATTGGAACAGTAAAGAAACACCAAGCGTAGATGCAGCTACGCATGTGTGCAGTGCAGCGTGGAAAGCTTATATATCTGAAATAAATCAGGATAAACTTAATTAAACAATATTAGACACGAGCAAAAGACACGGATCTACAAAGTAGATAGAGGCAAATCAAAATAGATATGACAAGACAAAACAAAAGCCATAGAGATAATGTTTAAAGAGAAAATTTTAGATAGATAGATAGATAGATAGATTCAGACTATATAAATCAACACACACATATATACATATACATATATATATATATATATATATATATATATATATATATATATATATATATATATATATATATATATATATATAGAGAGAGAGAGAGAGAGAGAGAGAGATTAGAAAAATAATGTCAAAGTGGAAAAAAATGTTGGTATGTCGCGTTTCGGTCCTTTAGGACATGAACTAAAATGATGTTTCTCTTGATGTAACTACAAGTGGGAACGAAGGGGATATGACTCTGAAATTTTAAACTGTTATTTTTTTTTTAATGTGTT
>OZ010579.1:100146002-100178502 GCA_963932145.1 Acanthosepion lycidas
CCAACATATATCACCTGAAAAAGGCCGGGGCGTACAACGGCCGAAACGTCCTAAAAAATGATAATAAAGACTGCGACAACAGTCCGAACAATGTCAATAGTGTAAATACCGAAAATAATGTTTTAATCGTTGACGTTACATAAGCCCGGTGCTTGCCTCTGTCGTATTGTTTCCCAAATTGCCACAGAATTTTGTCCACTGTTTCAAAATCTAAATAATATCAGAATGCTATTTATACAAAATAAGTACAAATTTAACTATACCGAATTCCTAGAAATTATGGAAAGCAAAAAGAATTAATAGATTCATAGCTTTGTTAGATGCTGGAAGTCAATTCACTAATGATTCCCTCAAAGAAACTATAGATATAATATTAATAAATCAATATAAACAACTTTCCATTTGCGAATCACTGAAAATCATCATTGATTATAACTTATACGAAGTCAAGTGCGCCCTAAATCATATTTTTTGTGTCTAGACCGTGTTTTAAGATTGCATAGATAGTAAACACTGGAAATTAAGATCCTCAAAGCGGTCACACGCTGTCTACAAGTAGGATGAAGAGGAAATGAATAAATAAATAAATAAATCTTTCGGGATCAAATTCCACTTGGACGGAAGTTAGGAAGTTCTGGTTGTAGGTTTATGTCAGCATTTAAACATGGAATTAGTTTCGAAACAACTTTTTTTGAGTCACGAGCCACGCGTCGTGATGCAGACGTGGATCGGAGCGTGGTAAGACAGGTTCTCGCTGGCCAAATAGAAGATCTAGTACGTCCGTCTGTCATGACAGGAGTTGGCACCAAAGTTGTCCCACGTGTCACCTATACCTGCGACGTGTGAATCACTGAATAAATAATCAAATATACTGGGAACGGGGTTCATGTTTGCATTTCGCACCATTGTGATATTTTCACCTTTTTGTTCCCTTGTGGGTGCGCAACAAACCTTCAGCCATTTTTTCTACGCTCCGTCGCGTGCGAGAAGCGAAAGACAAAAGAGAGAGATTTCTCCATCCGACCACGAAAATTTTCCTTTATACACACACACAAATATATATATATATATATATATGCTAATCCTTAGATAGCAATCCTTCATTTATGAATGTTTTATTAAAAACAACAGAAAAGGTACTACGATTAAGCTTTTTATTTAATTTTTCTAGTGTTCGAATAAGTGCTTTCTTTTTGGAAGACAGAGTGTGTAGAAACTGCCCAAATGTTCTATAATTCTGAGCACATTCGGCTATACTTTTAGCCATTATCAAGGATCATTTTATTTTATTCAGTTTAATTGGGTGTGTGCGTTATATGTATCTTTTTAGTGTTATGGAGGTGTTTAATTTTACGAACACTGTTAGCACATTGTGGCCGAGTTCGTAGTTAATATTATTAAGTGTTGTTTTTTTTTCTTTTTTATTATTAAGGCTTCCATTAATTATATTTATTTATTTATTTATTTTTTTACAGGTGGATGAGGCTATCATGTTTCTATTTTCTACTAGTCTGTTTATGGAGTCTAGTAAGTTTATGTGTGTGTTTAATAAACTAGAAAAATAGGGCTTTGGTCAGATAGATGTAACGTAAGGCCTCTGGATATGCATGTTGTTGTATGACCGATGTAATTATTTATAAATTCAGTTTGATCAGAAATAGACTTCCTTCATAGGCAGTTGAACTCATACATGATGTTCGTTCGTTATAATTTTGATTTGCTGGTTGTATTGTTATTTTTGAGGATAAGGTTAGCTGTTTTAAATTATTTGTAGTAGATAATTAAATTGATTTTATTATTCGGGTTAATTAGGGGAGTTTATTTCTTTATAATATTTCTAAGTTCTTGTTCGTAGTTAATGTGCATTTGGTTTTTGTAGAAAATATTTGTCATTTTTGACTGGATGTTCACTATCATAGCTATTGTCCCAAATGAAAACACGTGATCGGATACAAGAAAAATTAAATAAAAAGATTAATCGTATTACCTTGTTTCTCGTTTTTAATGAAACACACATTATATATATATATATATATATATATTAGGTTGGAGCAAAATTAATGTCGTTTTCTCACATAGTAACATATGTGAGAAAACGACATTTTGCAGCAACCTTATATATATATATATATATATATATATATATATATATATATATATTAGGTTGGTGCAAAAATAATGTCGGTTTTTGACGTATTTTTTAACGTCAAAAACCGACCTAATATATATATTTGCTGATAACTCACAACGAGTTGACTGAAAACCTACACAATTTTTCGTCCCCGAAACTTTGGTGTAGAGGTACTGAATATAGCACCAATCAGATCAGTAACAAATTTTATATTTGTATTAATCATATATATATATATATATATATATATATATATATATATATATATATATATATATATATATATATATATATATGTATGTGTGTGTGTGTTTGTGTGTGTGTATATATATATATACTTATAACTAGCAGCATTGCCCGTGCTTGATTCAAAACTCCTACGATTCATACAACAATCGCTATCACTTGACTTAAAATATTTTTGCCCTTCCTTGCCTTTAAGGGAGTGCCCTTTGCCGTGCTGATGTTGATACATGCCTTACTTCTTGCCTATCTCACACTGCGAATTTTTTCTAAGCTCTATACTAAATATTAAATCTGTTACGAAAAAAGAACTAAACAAAATGAACACAAAACGATCAGCTTTAAAAAAGGACTCGTAACTGGAAAAACCAAATGAAAAAAGAATGTTAACAACAAATACTTTTTCACACCAACCCAGTTCTGCGGAATCAGAATCAACGTTGAGTTTAAGCAAGCGAATGAGCCAAGTGGAGTAAAGTGCCATGCAGATTTAAATTTTTCCCACTTTTGACGAATGCAGCTATCGATTTTTTTGCATGCTAGAATGCTAGTTAACATTTGTGTCAGTCAACTGTTGGCTCTCACGCTGGCCAATAGAATCTTCCTGCCTATTCGTGGCAGTAAGCTATAGGTTCACACTCTGGCCAGTAGAAAATGGCCGCAAACTACATGAAAACTGCCGTAGAAGCGTGAAAAAATCGATTATTTCCACTATCGTCTTAGCCTTCCCAATAACTTGGGGCATGTGCATGTAAATTTTGGTGCTAATCCGTCGAAAATTGCGGCCATGCATTCGTTACACACACACACACACACACACACGCACATCCTGCCTTTTATAGATAGAGATTAATTTTATATTTTTAACACATATTTTTAGTATCTTAAACGTTACTTTTAGTGGATACCCGTGTTTGAAATAGAGGATTGTATTTTATTTTTCAAAGTTCCTTAGTTCCACCAGTCCTAACCATCACGATTAAATCTCGCTATGTCACGCATATTTATGCAAACCAACCTCATGCCCTTCATGTCCCTTTGGTGAACACTCGAGCAGCTTCTTCCCACTAACTCTGGCCTAGTGGGGCCTACTCCCAAGAGGTTGCTTCCCCGATCACTATAATCTAAATCTATTCAAGTCTACGGTTAACCGTTATCTCCAACACATATATGCATAAATTGTGCGTCTTATCTAGTAACACTCTACATTGACTGGTCCATGGGCCTTCTACAGAGTGAATGTCATTATAAATAAAAAAACTTTAAACGGTGGTGAAAAGGTTGCACCAACGTGCCCATGAAACGGGTAATAAACTAGAAAAATATTTTTTATAGTTTTATGCTTATTTTCACTTTAAATATAGCCCCAAACAACAAAAACAATATGTTCACTCTTTTATACTATTACAATTAATAAAATGAAACTGATAAAAATGTAAGGTACCGAAATTTTTAATAGTATAATACACCTCGAGGCATTCCACGCACAATAAAATTTTGCATTCTTTGCCAGAAATTCTCACTATTTCGACAGTTTTCTCTTTAAGTATGCTGTTTCTGGCTTAATATTTCAGTTTGGTTTGCAGACAAAAAAAAATACTTCAGGAAAAGACATCCGCTGAATTCTAGTAAAAAAACAACTTCATGAATCCTACAGTTGCCAATTAGTCATATTAGACTCGACTTGTAAATGGATGATTTCCGTATCGATAGAAAAAGTTTAAATCCTCAATTGATAATATCCGCTGATCTCCAATAATGCATCAATTGATCACGCCCGCTGTTTAAGTGTTACTTACTACCCTAATTTGAATTGTTTTTCTTGTATGTGTGTGTATGTGTGTGTGTCTGTGTGTGTGCGTTCACTGTCATACTTAGGATTTATTCGGCACCATTGAAATCGATCAATTCGTTCGTTAAAAAAAACAGAATTTTATCTAAATTAGCATTCATTATACCTTCAAGAAGCAACATTTGTTAGAATCGAAAAATATTGATTTTTTTTATCTTTTTAGAAGTGAGAATTGTTCATAAAAATCGAACTCTGACTTTTTAAAGAGTTTTCAGAATGTTTTTGTTTTAATTGCAAATGTCAAATTTCAGACAGTGCTAAAGTCATTGATATAGATACACAGCTGATATTTTCATTTTCTTAATAAATAATGTTCAGGCAAAACAAATTGTCTTTTTTACAAAATCATTTCTTTTAAATAAAGAAAAATATTTTTATAAAATAAAACACATAAAAATATGTATATCCGGTTGGAATATACATATTTTTATGTGTTTTATTTTATAAAAATATTTTAATCAATCATTTAATTATCATATATACTCGTGTATCATGCGACCTTTGAAAACCTAATTTTGAAGCTAATTTCACAACAGTAAATAGATATAGTTTGGTCAGCGGCGTATCTAGAGTCAGAACTACATACGCTAATTTTATATTAAATTACCTTAAAAATTACGGTTTTTTTTACATTTATATTTGCATACTATGCACTGCAATGATTATGCATTAAAAATATAGTGGATTGTTTTCTGTTCAGTTCTCCACGGTAATGAATAGTTTTCTTTTTTTTAGACTGGTTTCCAGCCACGGTTATAAAAATCATTCTGCAGTAATATTTAAATTGTACCTTGTCAGGGCGAGACGATGAATTGGTGCCTTTCTCTAATACATTAAGGCAAACTGAACAGAAATTCTTTCAACTGAAGTTGATCTCGATTTGTCGCTTCCATTTTCTGAGCGCTATTAACTACTCGACTATCCGAATATCTTATCGATAGGAAATATTAGGTTGGTGCAAAATTATTGTCGTTTTCTCACATATGTGAGAAAACGACATTATTTTTGCACCAACCTAATACATATCACGCTCACAAGGACGCCTCACTTCGATGGGGTGATTAGTGGGCTAGTTTTATTGACCGTTACTACTGTACAGGATTTTTTTAATCAATTTACCCTAAGTAAGGCGATAATGCCACTAAGACACAATGGGTCATTTTGAGTGAAAGAAAATACTTTAGAATGAACCAGAAACCCAGTTCTAAACAGGAATAAAAAGTTTAAACCCTACTCTTAAATAAAAACAAAACGTGGAGGAAATGAACTGAACTATATAGAAACATATTTACTCCAATTGAGGTGGGGGGAGTAAATAAACAGTAAATAAAAAAATCAGAGTTTAGGCGGAGAAGTTAGAAGTATAGAGTTGATATAGATTTAAGAAGAAACCGGAAACGCAATATTACACAGGAAACAGGTCCAAAAGTCTAACTCCTGTTGAAAAGACAGGTGATGAGTGCTAACCCGATCATAGGTGAAACTGTTTACTGCTATTAAGGGAAAAAGTAAATAATCGTAAATAAACATATACAGTTTAGGTGGGAAAATTAGAATTATAGAGTTGAAGTAGATTTTAAAAGAAAGCTGAAACTCAATCCTAATTAAGAAATAGGGGCTTTATTTATCACTGATTACCCCTTACATGCAGCCATGAATCTACACTTAGTTAAAATAAACTATCACAGCCACTAACACTAACTTTGACAATGAAAGATCGCATCAACCTGCCTTCGTCTCTTTCAATCAAAAGGGCCTTTGTCTTACAGTTAAGGATCCAGACGTGAAACAGTGAGATTATTTTTGTAGCTAATTACTTGCCTAGACAATCAGATTGAGAAATACTGGATTTTAGCGAAAGCTGAATACCAGCGTCTGATACCGACAGCAAAGATGTGTGCCTCTTTCTGCAGCAACGCAGGTCAATGAAATATTGTACTTAAACTTAACTGTTTTTGTTGTGGATTCCAGGTTGAAATCCGGTACCAATAAATAACAAGCGCCAGGAATGAATATATGAAAATAATGTATTAACGTAATAATACAAACTGGTAAAGCAGGTTAGTAGTTCCAGGAATACGGTTTAGTAACAAAATATATATACAGTCTTTGGTATTGAAGTATCGCTGTATGACTTCTTACTGAGTCTACGTGCTCGCTCATTTTGACTCCTACAACGCTGTTACCTCACCCTCACTCTTCCGGTTACCTACAACCTTTTACTCTGTCACTCTAGACTCCATTCGAGTCCTGCTCTGTCTTACTCTCGTCTTACTCCTGCAGTAGTATATGTATATACTGAGTGAGTTCATTTGTATAAAAAGAGGTGGACCCATCAAAAATTTTTAAGCTAGCCAGAAGGATTATTTTGAGTGAGTGATTGATTGATTCGTTTTTACGGCTTATCAACCCCTTGCAGGTTATTTAAAGCCATTAAATATTTTTAAATTGTAAGAATTTGGGAGGAGGGTAATAATGGTTTAGTGACACAAGTCTTACTAATTAACACATAGCTTTGTGGAGGAAAAGCGGATTCATGCCTTTTACAAGGGTATTTGCACGTCAGGGAATATAATGGACCCAACAGAAATTGGTACTCGGCTTACCGATTAACAATTCTGAGCCATTACAAAACCTGCACATGCAAACTTACATCACCTGACATTCTCAAACAGTCGCCCATCTAGGTACTGACCAGGCTCGACGTTGCTGCACTTCAGTGATCGTACGGGATCGAAAGCCATGCTAGAAGGAATCTAGTACTTTCTGGAGCAGTAAAAACGACTAAGTATGTTTCCAGCATCTTTAGCTATGGATCATATATGATGCCTCCTACGTCGTAGTCGAGCATGACCATTAAAAATATCAAATTACAATATCAAGCAATACCTGTGCATGACATTTTTTTTAAACTGGGGGAAGACTTTGCATAGGATCAATCCCAGGCTTTAAACAAAAACAACATGTAGAGGAATTAGCGTGAGAAAATCGCAGAAAAACAATCCTCAAACACGGCTCTACATCTTTAAATAAATTATATTAGGGAATATTCGTTTTATTTCAAGTTAAAAGAAACGAATTACAACGATCATTGTGAAATAAATCCAACAAAAATATTTTTGTTTTTGTGTTTTACAACACACAAAATAAATAGCATTAATATGGTAGGGAAAACAGGAGACATAATGTTACATAAGGATAGTGTCAAGTATTTACGTTGTTCGATGATGTGTCTAATTTTCTAGAAGTCAGCAGATGAGAAAGCTGTATTAAAACTACTACTAACGTTTACAAAACTCCGTATATCTCAATTGTGCTTAATTTACTTTAAAATCACTAGGCTTTGTAAGAAGTTACTCGAATACAATATGTGAACAAGTTGAGTAATTAATTATACAAAAAATTTGAGAATTCAGCTTGTCCACAACATCGAACAACCAACCCAGATCAAAGGTTTACGAAAAGCTGAAACCGAAAAGCTGAAAACTAACTTAACGCCACGGATATTTATAGAATATAGATAGGCTCTAAGAATGTAAAAATTAGTTTACTAAAATCAAAAGTTTGTTAGTTAATAAATATTTTCCTGTTTTTAAATATTTATTTTTTTGGAGAGAAAACCTTGATGATTGTTTTCTAGAGTTATCTCCCAAATTTCGTAGCAGACAATAAACGTTTCTGTTTGATTTTTCAAGGGCTTCAACGTAATTGAAATAACGTCGCTTATTGATTAACAATTGTGAATGTAGACATTCAAATCAGAAACTATATTTTGTACAAAAATGAGCCGACTTCTGTGTGAGCCGGTTTGTGCACAGAATTAAGATTTTTAATGATATTACTTAAATCTATTGAATATTTATACAATTTTGTAACGTGGTTCCACAAGCATGTACCCCAAATGTACAATCATTCAATCTCATTGGATGCTGTCAATTTGCAGTTGTTAAACCAGAGTTTTTCCTATCACCAGTTATCATAAGGTGTCCAGCACTCCCAGTGGACTAACCGTGCGCCCGGGCACCAACCTAGGTATTCCTACATCCCCTCATCTGTACTAAATAGCTGCGTTGACATTGTTTTTAATCTAGCTGGGTGTCTAGCTACCCTCCTCAATAAAAAACAGTCTAGTGGCTGAACCGGTTTAGTCGAAGATAATCCGACCATGCGGCAGGTGGTACGCGTGTCACTTGAAATTAAGTTAACGTACCTGGTAATGGAATGTTTATTATGTGCACTTTCAGTACTTGTACGTAGGCATTTTTAAACGATTTCACCCCAAATAAGGTAGTAAAGCCTCCAAAAGCGGGAAGACAAAAAAGCGATCAGATGGACAGTAGATAGCAATTGACATTGCATTTAAACATTTGCAGATTAAACTTGGCTGGATAGCATGGACCCGAAAGGAAGTTGAACTATCTCACAGACGTGCCGTTGCCTCCCTCTGTCTTTTTACAAATATTTTCACGGTAACTACTCGGATGAGCTGCTTTCGAAGGTTCCCAGACTTCATGAATTTAAGCGTTCAACTATGCTGGCATCTTTCTCTCACCCTTTCACTGTCGAAACTGTTAAATGTAGCCGTCTCTTCTACTCCAATAGCTTCATGTCTCACATTTCTCGCCTGTTGAACTCTCTCCCCTTTTCCTGTTTCCCTGATAGATATAATCTCCAACTATTCAAATGTAATGTCAATCGACGTCTCCAGATGCCCTGATCTATCCCCTAACCTTCTTTTCATTCTTTCTTCTATCACTCTTCTTTGCTCTCGCTCCAACTCTCTGTAACTCCTTGCATGGTAGTGGCTTCCCGCCTTGCTTGGGTGGAAACGCTTAAAAAATTTCTTTTTAAAATAACATTCGCGGCTTTATCTAGCTAACTCAACTGTAGATTGATGAGATCTCGACCCTAATGCGGCGCTTAAATTCAAAAAGTCTAGATACCTTAGCTCATCCAAACAATTACCCTTACTTTTTTTATGGAAAAAGGCATAGGGATGCAACCTTACGGTGTTTTGAAGTGACCGAAACCGAGCCGACAGATCAGGACCAATAATATTGCTGATTCTTGTCTTTTCTTCTGTGCTAGATTGAATGTATTTTTGTTTTCTCTGATGCAATAAAAATTTTCGTCCATCTGAACTTGGTGAGATTTCCACACACCCACAAAATATCGTTACTAGCAGCAGATAAAAATCTTCTGTTTTTTTTTATTATTATTATTAGAAAAACAAAATACTTCAAAGAAAGAAAAAAATGATAGCGTTCTGCCTTCTGTTAGATTAAGAAAATAATAATTTCCGATTTTCTCTCAATTTTATTCATCAACAATTAAAGCACAATTTCATTTTATCTGCAATTATCAAGCACCTAATCCAATACCTTTTGAGTAAGACTTACGGCCATATCACGTTATAACACAGGTTCTCGTATGATAACCGATGTTAAGCAAGGTCAAGACTGGTTAGTACTTAGATTGTTGACTTCTTTGGATGGTTGGTTGGTTGGTTGATTGATTGATTGGTTTTGTTCAGTGGCATATCAATACCCTTATGGGTTATTTAATGCCGAAATCTAAATATTTTGCATTTTTTAAAAGATAATAATGATTCTAGTAAGAATTTTAGGAAGAAAATATTTTTAAATTGTAATTTGGGGGTGGGGATAATAATGATTTCATGATACAATTCTTGCTAATTAACCTATAGCTCGAGGGAGAAGAAGTGGGTTCATATCTTTCCCAAGCGTATAACGAACATAAATAGAATTAGAATTCGGCTCCCTGATTAAAAATTCCGAGCCATTATCCATTACACACCCGGCACATCCATCCTTACACCACCTGGTATTCTCAAGCAGTAACCCATTTAGATACTGACAAGGCTGGACATTGCTTAACTTCAGTTCATCGCACGGTAACCGGTGCATCAACGTGATGTGGCTATAAGCCGGGGTAACGATTGGGATTGACATGAGCTGTAAGTAGGGATGTGCAGGTGGTGTAACGGATAATGAATCAGAATTGCTAATTGGAGAGCCGAGTTCCAATTCCATTCGGGTTCATTCTATTCACTAATGCGCAAATGCACTTGGAAAAGGCATGAATCCACCTCTCCTTCCACAGTTATGGGTTAATTATGGAACAAGTAGCAGTAAATCATTATTGTGTCTAAAGAAATTCATACAATCTAAAATATTTTCTGTCTTTAAATAGCCTGTAAAAGGTTTATGAGCTGTAAAAACATGTAAATATGTGTGTATGTGTATGTGTGTGTGATAATTTTTACATATGGACAAAACATTTTACTCACTACAAAGATGCATTCTTGTTTCGATGCCCATGCATCTCGACTGGTGAAAACCAAAAATTGTTATGAACAATTCTATTTACAAGCATGCCGCTTGTTAGATTCCATAAACGGCTTGCTTGCTCATAACCATTTTTGGTTGTCACTAGTCGAGATACATACGCATCGAAACAAGAATGCATCTTTGTAGTGAGTAAGTTGTTTTTCCTTATGTAAAAATTATAAATAATATGACAGCGAAAAATTCCATGTAAAATATTTTCCATCTAGAAGACAAAAGGCGTAGCACAGTATTTTTCCACTTTGTCATTCATTTGAATAAAATTGCACTGTTATATAAAAAATATATATATAATATTCTCTCAAATATTCATATTCGTGTGTGTGGGGGGGGTGCAATTATACAATATGTATATTAATTCGTATTCTTTAGTCCTTTCAATATCGGAAAAAAACATTGGTTGTCTTGGAGAATAAGGGCGTGTTACATGTCCATGCTATAAAAGGATTGCCCCAAGTTATGACCCCACTCGCATATCCTAAAAGGACAATTTTGACAGTCCTGTCCATCATCGCCAATGGTTTTTAGGGGGTTGTTGTACATATAGATTGTGGAGAGATATGAAAAGGGCAGATGAGAAAATAAAAGGAAGAAATGGCGGAAGGTTAAGAAGAAAAAAATAATCTATGGTATTGGAAAAAATTGAAAAGTGGGAAAAGTTTCCTTCTCGTTTTTATTGGGGAAAGTAAAAAAATAACGAAAAGAAATAATAGAAGAAAGAAAGAAAGAAAGAAAGAAAGAAAGAAAAGAACGAAAGAAAGAAAGAGAGAAAGAAAGAAAGAAATAATGGAAAGAAACCAAAAAGAAAATAATGGGAACAAAAAAAAAGAAAAAAGAAAATAATAGAAGGAAAGAAAAAGAAAGCTGTTAAAGAAGGTAAAAGAAACATTGACACATTATACAGACTGGCGGACAAATAGAAGGGAGAGTAAATGGCGCTCAAAATATACAGAAAGAAAAAAAATGAAGATAATCGTATGAAAAAAAAAATGAAAAAAAAGGAAAATCATAAATGAAAACAAAAGTAGCAACGTTTCTTTTAGAATTCCATCTTTCATGGAGTCCACGGCTCTCTCTATATATTTTCCTCGAAGCCTTTTTCTTCCACACTTTCTCCTTTTACCGCCGCCGAAAATACACATAACAGGGGTTGTCATGTAACAGTCAGATAAAACAAAATGTAGTCGAATATGGCGTCCATAAACGAACGAAAATGTTTCTTGTAAAAAGTAACAAAAAAAAAGCATGCATGAAAAAAATGCAGCAATCTGAGATGCTAGTGTTTTAAATCAATACGGCTAAAAGAAAACAGATACAGAGAGCTGAGCGTAAATGTTGGCGCTTCAGAAGACCAACCCCACAAAAAATTAAAAGAATTGCAACCGTGATGCAAGTACACGGCGGGGGAAATGTTCATAAATTCAGTCTAACATCCAAATTAAAAAAAAAATACTTGGCAACTGATGTTAGTCATGTCATAAAATATGTCGTACTGTAAATGAATGAAATGTTTCCTACAGGGCAAATTACGACAATGAAAAAAGAAAAAAAAACAGCTGCACACATGTAGATCTTTCTATTATCAAAGCCTGCTTTTCAACAGAACTCTGTGTCATTTATGAATCATTTTGATGCATAGACACACATAGGAAATGTCTTTGTTTAACGTAATTCAACAGACCGGCAACGTCCTGCAGATTGAAATACAACAGTGAATCATTTCGGGAGATTAGCATGTTAATTATCTTATAACGGCAGATACAAGTAAACATACATATATATTAGGTTGGTGCAAAAATAATGTCGTTTTCTCACATAGTAACATGTGTGAGAAAACGACATTATTTTTGCACCAACCTTATAGATAATCACTGTCGACTCATGAAACGAGTATGACCATCGCTGACAAGTTTGATCAATGTTTTTTTGTTTTTTTTTACAAATCGTGAGAACGACAATGATTTTTGAAGCCGGCAAGTAACTTGCAATTCCTTTTGCCGGCGCCACAAACTAAGTTTTTCTGTAAAGGTTCTATTCAAGTGGGCTTTCATGACATGGGTGAGACCTTAACGGTTTCTGTAACTTTTCTAAAACACTACGCTTTTATTTCCAGCGTAAACGCAATTTATCAAATATGACATCTTGTGGTTAACAAGTCCTATATTGGAGAGACATACTCTGCCAGATTTATCACCTGTAAATTGCTAGATTGCTGGATCAAAGATTTTTCCCCTTTCCTCTTTGCACGCTTGACATTTCCCCAATTCATTGTCGGTTCTTGGAATATCTTCATGAATTGTATGCTTCCACTTATTTCGATCGTAAGCTATAATAAAAATGCACACCACTTGAAGACTTCCAACTGCAGCAAGAGCAAAATAGAATAACATGTGCAACTAGAAAGACAAATAACGATATAATCAAGATTTTGGTATTCCACATTACAATAAACAAAAAGAAAGGAAAGAAACGTCCATGATTGCCAGAAAGAGCGATAATAGTGGACTTGAGAAATCTATTTTTCTGAAAAGGAGGAAGATTTTATAAATTTCAACTGACAGCAATGCTAAGAGTTCGCTCGTTGAAAGCCGATGCTTCCTGTCTGGAAACGCTTAATCTCTATATTTCAGTTACTAGAGACTCGGATATGACATCAATTATGTGAATATTATCGAAATTTCATATTATTAATTAGGATTGGTTTGGTGTGATTTGGTTTGTTTTACGGCATATAAACCTGAATGGGTTATTTAATGCTGACAAAATTTTTATTGCTGGCTATATGTTTTTCTTTAAAATTATGGTTCTGGAAATATTTTCCTTGAAGAAATCTATAGTTGGGAATATTTTTTTTCAAAGAATGTATGGCTGTTTGTATTGCTAGTACTTCTTTTAAAGTATTGCTGATAATAATTTTACCTTCAAAAATTATTGCTGGTAATATTGTTTTTTTTTTATTACAAAGTATTTCTGGTATTAAAACCTATTTTTACACAAGTTTGGGTGTCAACTATTTGCCTATAGCTGGGACCCTAACAGGTGCTACAACCCCGGGTCAGGGTGAACCTGGGAACGCCAGCAATTACGAGGTGGTTCCACGATCCTCAAAACCTCCCGATCAAAGGCTTAGCTGTTGGATGTAGTTTATCGTCTTACCCAGGACGCGGATGTAGTTTATCGTCATACCCAGGACAGTATTACTTAGGAAATTTAATGACACTCTAAGATGTAAATAAAATTATGCTAAGAGAACGTATGCAAGGCTTTTGAAAAAATGTGTTATTGCAATGAAGGTAAAGTTATACAACAATATTAATTTGAAAGTTTTCCTCCATTTTTTTTTTTAATTTTGGGATGAATCATAAATAATTTCCGTCTGTGGGGAGCTAATTGTAATTATAAATGTATTATAATAAACACTATTCATACGCGACAGTTAAGAATAAATTTGGCCTACGCTAACATACCTTAGGCATTGTACGAAAAAATGGTCTTCTCACGAGTAATAAAGAACCGACCCGATATCAAAGACACTTGTAACATTTCCCTAGCATCGTACAAACGAACATATATATATATATATATATATATATATATATATATATATATATATGTATATATATATATACATATATATACATATATATACACGTACACGCACGTGTGTGAGTTTGTGTGATTAAGATGATGACAAAGATATATTTTTGTATATTTTAGGTTTTTTTATTTACATACATGTGGAGTACAATAAAGTTGACTGGGAAAACTCGGCTACTCATGGAAAACTCGGCTACTCACATATATATATATATATATATATATATATATATATATATATATATATATATATATATATATAAACAGAAAGAGCAGTCAGATTTATAATCCAGTGTTATTTTACATTTCTTTTTTAAAAACAGTGCTCGACACACAGTAGAATAATATATATATATATATATATATATATATATATATATATATATATATATATGGGTGTTGCTGTGTATTGAGTATTTGAGCAGTATTCCCTCTTTTATACAAGTTTAATTAAAAGCGACTGACAAATTACTGCGATTAAACTTTTTATTCATTTTTTCTTCTATTCGTATAAATGTTTCCGTTTCTGTAAATAAAGTGTGCAAAATCCGTCCTAATATTATATAATATCCGAGCGTTTTCGTCTATTCTATTAGCCATTATCAAGGACTCTTCTTTTGTTCATTTTCTTTTTTAACTGAATGTCTAGATTTTATATATTTTTTTTCAAAACACGGTCAGCACATTGTGTCCATGTTCATAGTTGATATTATTGAATGTTGCCTGTTTTCTTTTTTCTTTTTTTTCTTTTTTTTTTTTTTTTTTGGGCGGGTTAATTATTAATTTTACGAACACAAGTAAAATCGAATAAAAATCTTAATCGAATTACCTTGTCAGTGGTCGTTAATAAAACATGTAAATACGTGTATATATTTAATATATTTTCTGTTTATATGTTGTTTTTATAGATATCATTCATTTAAATTTTTAGTTAAACTGTATAAATTACATTTGCCGGTCAGAATGTAGAACAAATTTCGTAGAAAGTATGCTTTCTTACACAGGAATCGGACCTGAAATCCTTCTTATGGGAACCGACATATAGCCTATCGTGCTGTTACCATTCAGCCACAGACAAGCGTCTGGTTAGCAAAGTCCGGATTACTGTCTATGAATACAAATCTCTGTGGCTGAAGGTAACAACACGACAGTCTATATGCCGGTTCCCATAAGAACGGTTTCAGGTTCGATTCCTGTCGGAGAACGAATATTTCCTCAGAAGTTTCAGGGCGATAAATGTAATTAATACTGTTCAATTAAAAACAGATCATTTAATTAAATAAATTATATCTGTATATATTATCAACAGAAAATATATTAAATAATTGTCATTTCATAATACACACACACACACACACATATATATATATATATATATACATATATATATATATATATATATATAGTCAACGACGAAATTATTCGTACACCCATCAATTTTGAATATTTTTATCCATTTCTCGGAATCTAATGCCCGTATGATGCCAAATGTTTATATTCTAATAAGCCCAAAAATGGAATATAAAACTCAATTTTCAGAACAATAGATTAAATACAACAAATTTGACAAGAGGGTTATGCAAAATAAGAAAAGACAAAATTATTCTTACAGTAGAAAATATCATTTTAAATTGATGAATTTGTATAAGTAATTTCATTATTTTATCGATGAAACCTTCTAGACTATTTTATTCAGTAGAATATTCGTCTTAATTATAACAAAGAACATCACTTGGTACGTACTGTCACCATTGTTATTCTTACGTTAACAACACCATGGAGAAGACGGAGCTTAGCGTTGACTTGAGGGAGAGAATTATTAACTGCCACAAGTCGGGAAATAGCACTATTTCATACCGATTAGCTATCCCTAGATCTACGGTACAGTCTGTTATAAAGAAGTTTAAACAGTATGGGACGACAGAGAATTTGCATGGGATGAGGAAGAAAGCCCAATTTTCACCGAGAACTGCACGAAAACCCAAGAGTTGTTTTAAAAGTTATCGCGAAAAGTTTTGATCGCACAATACAACGTTGTTTTAATACAAATATGTTGTATAGAAACCGAATATGACGAACCCCTCTTCACAAAACATGTCACATTGTTGCTCGGTTTAATTTTGCCAAAACGTTCTTGGACAAAGAAAATTGATTTTGAGCAAGTACTATGGAGTGATGAAACAAATATTGAGCTTTTTGGGCATAATGATCTACAGAGGATTTGGCACTAGAAAGGTGAGGTTTTCTTCGAAAAGAACACAGTATAAACATTAAAATATGGAAGGGGCTCGATGTTTTGGCGATTTTCCACTATAAGGCGCACAGGACAATTAATTGCATTAAGAGGGAAAATTAAATCTGCAGACTATATCAAAATTCTGTATGAAAATCTAAAACTATCAGCGCAAAATCTTCATCTAAGTCGGCGATTTACCTTCCAGCAAGATAATGATCTGAAACATACGTCTAAATTAGTGACTGCGTGGCTTCAGAAAAGAAAGATTAGAGTTCTGCCATGACCTTCAATAAGTTCTGATTTGAATCCTATTGAAAATCTATGGCAAGAATTGAAAGTTTGAATAAATCGTCGGTCATCAATAAACCTTCAGGAATTAGAACGTGTAACCATTGAAAAATGAAAGAAAGTCCCAGAAATGACTTGTTCAAATCTCATCAAAAACTTTAGAAAACAATTTCAGCAAGTTATAAATAGCCCATGCTATTGACTATTAATATTGTGAAAATTGTTCATTTTTTTCTATTTATCATACTGCACGAATAATTTGTATTTTCACATTTTGCATAATTCGCTGCCTATCGAATTTGTTGTAACTTATTGTTCTGAAATTTTACATTCCTTTTTTTCTGCTTATTGGCATATGAAAAACCTGGCATCATACGGGCATTAGATTCTGAGAAATGGATAAAAATATTCAATATTGATGGGTGAACGAATAATTTCGTCGCTTTTTTCGTGTTTTTCTTATGTGCTATGTTTTTTGAGTTTCTTTCGTTAAGTTTTTATTGCGTTTCTGTTTCTTACATATGAACAAGAGTTTTATTTTTTGAACTTAGCGAATACAAAAAATTATTTTGCTTGGCCTATTATCTTACATTATAGAAAAAAGTAACCTCATGTCACGTAAAAAGAAAAACACAATAAAAATATCTTAACAGAGCTACACTGTAAGTCATTTTAAGGAAACACATATTATAGATCGATTGCTGCCCCCACCCCAAATAATTATAGAAAGACAGATAGAATAGAATAGACAGAGTTGAGTAACTTGTACATTTTTTTAAGTTAGGGTATCTTTTTTGCGTGTATAATTGGCTTGTGACAATAAGGAAATTCGCGTGTCTATTCGGTTCACATTTTATATAACTGATTCAATATTTTCATTTCCAACTTCAACTTTGCAGCGAAATCATATACATGTGTATATATATATATATATATATATATATATATATATATATATATATATATGTATGTATGTATATATATATAACGGTTCGTAGCTATAGGCGTATGAGTAATTTGTTGATATGAATATATATGAAAACCTACATGGCCCTCTACGTATATGTCGAAATGGATATATCTTTTCTCATATTTATGCAAATATATACACAAAGAACTTTATATAATTACTTATAACTGGATATGAACGCACATAGGCATGCACAAACGTATACACACACATACATACATACATATATATATATATATATATATATATAGATAGATAGATAGATAGATAGATAGATAGAAACACATATGTCTGTGCGTGCATCTGTTATCGTGTACGTTAGTCGTAGCCAAGATTATTTTTATGAATGTGATTTCTTCGATTGTCTAGACAAATATCAGCACGAAGTAATCTTAGTGAAGCACAAAAGGTTATTTAGATATTTGTTTATTTTTTAGTGCGATTTGTTTGTATCGAGTGCTTTCTACTGAGCATGTACTCATCTTTCCTCAAAGCTATATATATATATATATATATATATATATATATATATATATACTATTTCTTTTTCTTCTGTAAATTTAAATTCGTGACGTTTTTACAACTCTAGAAGTCTGGAGGTCATATCTCAGTTTATGCCAAATACAAAATATTATATTCTTGTTGATAATGAATTTATCCATTCGGGTATTTCTAGTTTATTTGCTTGTTCGTTTATTATTCAATATGGGCTTTTAGTATTTGCTCTCACTTCGGGTTAAGATAGGGCTGTAATAAAAAAAAAAGAAAAAAAAAGAATATTCAATTCTTGTTGAATAAGAGACTTGCACATGTGTTTTGTCTAACAATCAGTATTTGTGCAAACGTATCACGCACAGAAATTTCAATTTATAACCCAGTCAAGGAAACTATATCATTCTCAGTTTCGTCTAGATATTCATTCGCAGACAGCCGAAAGCATTTGACAAGAAAGAAAATATGACTTAAAAATAGAAATGTTCCTATGAACAAAAATAAAAATTACAAGCGAATCAAAATTTCCCTGAAAAAAATAAGTCTTTGGGTTCAAAAAAAAATTGTTCATTCGAAAAAAAATATTTCCAAGAATGTATCCAGATGTTTATATATGACTTTTTTGCCGAGAAATATTAGAAAGATATATAAAGTGAATCGGTATTTGTACATGCGACGAATTTATCAAAGTAAAGCGACGGAAGTGGGAGAAAAAGGCTTGTGGTTACGTCTCCCTGAAAGTGGTTGCTTGTGTTGACAATACAATTTTCAGATGGAGGTTGCAAGTAGGTTGAACGAAACCAGTACGAGAAAGTTTTTTTTTTTAATTTTTTCACCAAGAAAGCTTATTGATGTAATAAAAATGCATACACCTGTGTTCCCTCTCACAGTAATATTATTGGCTGGTGTCAGCCATAAATACAGACTGATGTAGAGGTACATGGTCTACGCCTATTGTCTATGCCTATTGCCTACCACTACGACGAGGACCAATCCATTACGGTTACCAGCTAGATAGTCCTACCCGGTTACAGTAGTCAACAACCACTTTGCTACTTCGAACAAATATATCCCTTTCCGGGACATATCAGTAATAAAGCTAAAAAAAATGCATGGAGTTATTGGGGATGAAAAAACAGATTGAAGTATTTTCCCAAAAGGGAACAACGACCTGGACGAGAATATGAATTCGTATGTAGATGTGCGGTTAATGTAATAAAAGCTCGGAATACATATTTTGTTGTTATATCTGGGGGGAAGCTGCCCAGACCTCACCTTCAAGCTTTGGCCATAAGAATCTATGAGTGCAAAAGCGTCTCCGAGTTCTTTTGACGGAAGAATTATTGTCCGCTCTCCCACATCTCTCTCTATCACAGGCGAAATGTCGCAACCCTCTCGCTGTTCTGTCACTACTACAACGGAATATGCTCGGACGATCCCCATTCCCTGGTGCCGCCAGTTCAAACCTTCCCCGCAAGGACACTTACATTGTAGCAAACCACCCATATTCTTGCCGTATTTCATCGTTAAGATGCAAGTTCCACTCGAGCAGCTTCTTCCAGCGAACTGCTGCTCTGTGGAACCGACTCCCAAGAGTATGTTTCTCCGATCGCTACAATCTTAAGCTGTTCAAGGCTACGGTTAACCGTTATCTTCCCCTATATCCGCAAAAATTGTCCACAAACGTAACCCCTGCCTAGACTTCTCCCCCACCCCCGGGATGTCAAAATCTTTATGTTGTTAAAAACATCAAAGAATATTTTCTTTATTAAATCATATTTTTTGTTCCTTTTTAGAACCTTCAAAATTTTGGTTAAAAATGTTGTTTCTCTTGCGTTAGTAGGTAACCATAAATTACCAAAATTTTAGTGTCATTTGCGGTGCAAAACACAATGATTTGCAAATTCTTACAAAATCTGATAATTGTCTGACTTTAATGAAACTTTCAGGACTTACTCAAAGCTGAAATAAATTATTTTTTAAATGTTTCTTTTTAGGAAATCACTCATTTAATTTTATGAACTTCCAAGAAATTATTGTCTTGTAGTGCTTAATGTTCATATTAGTTTTAAGGACAAACCCTCGGAGAATTTAAATCATTATTTTTTTTTTACTTAATCAAGACCACCGTTACAGAAAATCTGCTCTGAAATGGAAAATATAAGATGGAATAAAACTAATATTTTTTTAGAGCTTTTCATAATTTTTTACTTCCTTATCGATAGTTTCATTAGAAGAATTGTCTGATAGCCTGTCATTAAACGATTGTGAGATCGGCTTGATTATTGTTGGAAGGTGTTTGGAAGATGTGTACATCTAAAGTGGTTTGTTGTTAGGTTTTTGTTATGGTGGATATGTACCTCTTTTTAGGTTAAGTGTGACGGCTAGAAAATTTACTTCTTTTAAGTTTGGTTTTTTATGTCTATATCAGATCTTACATTTTTTAAAACATTAGTAATTATCGTCGAGCTACCGCCCAATACGTATGGCCTATAAATTACGTTCACACATGAAAGGAACTATCACCCTTCCATGTTGACCTCAATAACCACTCATACATATATGTGTGTGTGTGTCTGTGCGTGCGCGCGCAGGCGTGTGTGTGTACAAATTCATCTATAACTGAAAATGTATATGTAAAAAAAAACAATATTAATAAAGACAGAAAGATAACTTTACTTCACCGGCGCATTTCGTCCTCTCATGAACTTTACTTTTTAAGGATCCTTACATCAGTGGATGCCGGCTAAAAATATTTCCTTTTGTCTTTATATATATATATATATATATATATATATATATATATATATATATATATATATATATATATATAGAGAGAGAGAGAGAGAGAGAGATAGAGAGAGAGGGAATTTAAAGAAATATAGGCAGCTGTGCGCATTGTGGCATGCATAAAATCTACATGTATAAAACAAAACATTTGCAACAAGCGGACTACTAAAGTATCTACAGTTACTCTGTGCCTAAGTTAAAATAAACCTATCAACACCCAGAACAAATATAAACGCTCCCTATATATAATTGAGAAGAAACTATTTGTCTATTACAGTGTACATTGCCAAAACATCCACTTCAAGAATAGCCTTTCAATTTAATAGATGTACTAACTTGACTAACAGGAGAATATTTTTGTGTAAAAAAAATATTTTTATTCATTGTATCGAAAGCAGAAATCTACAATCGTTCTTATTAACAGACACTATTTTACAACCATTCATTGTAAAAACGATATAAATTTTATTTTCTTAATTAATCTCTGGATACAAAATATTAATTTTGTACTTTCAAAAAAATCTACGTCGTTGAATAAAGTTTTCACAAAAATATATTTACTGCTTCTCTTAGGATGTCTCCATTAGAAATGTTTAATTTGCTTTTATTTCCCGCTACTAAATGCATTGTACAGTTATTGTAGATTACCAGCTTCGCTGAAAACGAACACAGAATCCCATGTATAATGGAGCAACTGATCTTCATTCATTTTATATATAATAATATTCACCCCGTACAAGGCACAAGAGCCACTCAAAATAGATAGCTATTGTGCAGTGTTAGAGGAGAGTAAGAAAGCACAAGAAGTTCATCGAGTTATGCTGGGAAGATAACAGCCAAACCTAAAGTTGAAGAGTTCAATATTGTAGTGATTGGGAGAACATCCTCCCGGGAGTCTGTTCCACAAAGCAACACTTTATGGAAGAAGCTGTCTGAATGGTAATTACTCCTTCCTAATGGAATACGAAGGGAATGGAGATGATTCCCTCTTGTGTACTTCGCACGACGAGTCCCATTTGAAAAGCTGAGGGGTGATGAGGACTACAGACTGTAATACTTCAAAACACATGCCCTGGAAATAGTGATAGAGCAGAGAGAGGCTCGCAAGGTTTTATTTGTGGGAAAGACGTAGTAGGGCGGAGAATAATTCATCACCCACAAGGCTGCGTAGACGCCTTTGAATACTATGCTTCTTGTAAAGATAGAGTATAGCAGGGTAAGTCAGAATCTTTCTGGAACGATATACCAACAATTTTTCCGGTATATTTAGCAATAGATCGGATATACGAGTTTAAATTGAGGTCTATGAAGAGCTTTTTCTAATGAATGTTCAAGGCAAGGAACCTCCTTGAGAGAAGACACATACATCATGAGAGGTGGAATTTCAGGTGGTCGAACGTTACTAGTTTGGTTTTGGTTCTATTGAATTTTACAAGTCAGTCCTTTCCCCATTGACAATAAAGAGTGTAAAAAAATGACTCTTCCTATTCATCTAATTCACGATAAAATTATATAAATCATTTTGTGTTAATTCAAGTTCCCCCAGTGCTCTATCTTTGGACCTTTTCTGATCTCAATTTTCATCAAATACCTTCCTGATAACATCACTCTGATCGGTACTATAAGTTGAAATTGACAACTGAGCTAAAAACAAAAACTAAATTCTTTGTTAACTGGTGCAACGAATGGCTTGTTAATTTTAACGCCTTCAAAATGAAACTTCTCTCTAACGATCACCTGAAAGACCTCTTCCTGCCTTCCATCAGCATCACTAGCACTAATCTCCATGACAGTGATTCGTTACGCTTCCTCGAGCTTATATTGAATCCTTTGCTAAGTCTGTTGGTAAGATGGTTCACTGTTTCATGCTAGACAAGTTTTCTTTCCAGAATCTATGTTACATATTTATAAGTCTACCATTTGTCCTTGCTTTGAATATTGCTGCGACATCTGGCTTGGTGCTCCTGCTATATATTTAGAGATTCATCATAAAATCGAAAGAAGAATCTGCAATGTTATTGATCCTGACCTGGCATCTCAGTTTCAGTTCTTTTCCTACATCCGTAACGTAGTTTCCTTGTGTTTTTCTTTTTCTTATCAAAACACGAAATAAAAGTTATTCTGAACGGCCATTATTTAGATCAGCTTTTACTAATGTGTATGTCCCTCAAGGCTCCTAGAACTTACTTTGATCTTAATTTTCATCAATGATCTTCCTCAACTTGATATCTAGGCTGATGACTCTTGTTTTGATACTAAATTTGATCGGTTCAATAAGGTCAAATTGGCAGCTGATGCAAAAAATAACGTATTCTGTTGTTAACTGGGACAATGAATGGCTTGTTAATTTTAACGTCTTCAAAATGAAACTTCTCTCTATTAAAGATCCCTTCCTGACGCTCATCCGGAAGGCTGATACTAACCTCTATAAGTGATTTGTTGTACCTTGGGCTAACATTCTCAGCTGACATGAAGTGGAAAGATGATATTGAATTCATTGCTAAGAACAATCAGCAATATTATTGATTCTGATCTGGCATCTCAACTTCAGTCATTTTCACATCACTGTAATGTAGCTTCTCTGTAGCTTTTCTATAAATACTTTCATGGTAATTGTTCGGGTGAAATCTTCGCGATGGTACGTACATTTTATTAATTTCAGCCTAGTACAAGATTGGCAGTAAGGTCATATCAATTCACAATTGAATTGGCTACAAGTAAGCTATATTCTATGATAACAATTTTTTTTCTCGCAATTCTCGCTTGTAGAACTCTCCTCCAGCTGCATGTTTTCCAACAAACTTTCTTCAAAAATTCAAATGCAATGTCAATCGCTATTTATTGTCCCTTTGATTTTTCTTCTATTATTCTTGCTCCTTAATAATGTTTATTTTTTTTCTTATTCTTTCACACTCAATATTTCCACCTTGTGCTTTTACTGTCTTGCATGGGGGTGATATGATTTAAAAATGGATCAGATTAGGATTTAGTAGCACTAATAACTTTATCAGTTTCGTTTGAATCTACCAGAAACAACACTTACAATGTGCACGAAAAAAATGTTCACATATATACATACATATATATTTTCATGGCAACTGCTCTGACAAGCCTTTTCCCTGGTGCCCCGATTACATGAATTTGAGCATGCTACTAGATTGGCATCTAGGTCCCACCCTTTTACTGTCGAAATAATTAAATGAAACCGGTACTTCTTTTCCAACGATTTCTTTTCTCGCACTTCCCGCCTGTGTAACTCCTTACATTTTACTTGCTTTCCTGAAAACTACAATCTTCAAAAATTTAAATGCAACGTCAATCGCCATCTTCTATCTTGTTGGACCCCGTCCGACTTTTGTCCTTTCCTCAATGCTCCCTATGCTCAGTCTTTTCTCTCACTCACACTCTGTAACCGCCTGTGTACTAGTGGCGTTCCGCCCTTGCTTCAGGTGAAATAATTCAAACAAAAAATTATATATATATATATATATATTACGAAATGGACAAAGTCCGACAATTTATTTATTAAAGACATTTTTATGTTTAACGTTCTTTTTATAGATACAAGTATTTAAGTAAATGCTCTGTTTATAATAAACAGTATTAAATAACATTTACCGGCCTGAATATTTAATACTGTTTATTATAAACAGAGCATTTACTTAAATACTTGTATCTATAACGTTAAACATAAAAATGCCTTTTATATATATATAATTTTCTTGTAAATATATATTATTAAAAAATATTTTATGGATATCATTTTATTGTCATTTATTTTTAATATCCGAACACCTTTTAGCAAATATGTAAAAAAAAAATAGCCAAAATTCAAATTCAAATGTTTCAAGCTTTCGACCGTCAAGAGAAGAAAAGAAATTCAAATGTAATTTAAGTAAACGTTTCTGATCATAATTCCTATGACCAATGAATATCTTCGTTTTGTTTTATTTTTTGGGGGTTTTTTTTTTGTTTTTGTTTCATAGGAAAGGACACTTTTCTGGCCATTACTTACCTGTTGTGTCAAACTGTTTGTTGTGAATGTGGTTCTTTCTGCTTGGTGGACCTAAGATGGAAACAGACTTGCATCCTGTCTGTTTTTGTATCGTCTTGGCTGAGGAGGAAGTCACGTAGGTCGTTAATGATTGGTCGCTTGTAATTTCAAGATCAGCAGTGGTAGTTACTTAATGTGTCCATTTGTTGCGTGCTTGGCGGATTTTTTTGCTTCATGATCGCCTGCCGGAATAGTACTTTTTCTGTAGGGTCTCTTGGGCGAACAAGTATGATGTTGCAAGACCCGAAACTTGGCATGACCCCAACTCATAACATCACCGACCAGGCGATCCTGCGCACTCGTTGGAGTCCTTACATAACAAGCAGCCCAATGCTTTAAAATGATCATTACTATTATTATTTTTTTTTTTTTTGAAAGTTAAATCTAGTACATTAGAAAGCAGTAAGCCAGGTTCCCACGGTGTACTGGCAATGTGTGATAACGTGTAATTTTTTATACATTAAAGAATATGATGTTTTAGACTATACTTATTTTTTAGCAAAGCTTTGTAGCTTTTGTTGAATGTAAATGCTATCAATGTTCTTAAGTCATTTTTGGTAGCGAATCATCCTCATTTCCTTCATATTCCATTGGTGAGATGTAAGATCTACTCAAATAGCTTCTTCCCACCAATCAATAATTTGCGAAAACGATTCTCTGATTTCTGCACTCTTTAATTATTCAAATATGAGTTAGCCGTTATCTTCCACACATATCACTATAATCTGTGACCCTCACCACTTACTCTGCAACCCTCTACCTCAAGTTGCACTCGAGCCTTGTAAAGGGTGAATATTATTGTAAAAAAATAATTTCCTATATAGGCGGTAGTGAGAAGGCGAAACGGACAAGAAAGGACTAAACATCAATTGCAAAAAGATTCTTCATTGGTGAAGAATCTGTCAACGGAAATGTTATCGTACAAAAATGTACTAAGAATACTGTGGGCTGAACATGTGAGCAACAAAACAAAACTATGGGCTGAACATGTAAGCAATAAAACAAAACTATGGGCTGAACATGTAAGCAATAAAACAAAACTATGGGCTGAACATGTAAGCAATAAAACAAAACTATGGGGTGAACATGTGAGCAACAAAAGAAAACTGTGGGCTGAACATGTGAGCAGTAAAAGAATACTTAGGATGAACATGAGAGCAAATAAGGAAAACTGTGGGCTGAACATGTGAGCAACAAAAGAATACTTTAGTCTGGACATATGAGCAACAAAAAAAAACTGTGGGCTGAACATGCGAGCAACCAGAGATTACTTTGTGCTGAAAGTGTGAGCAACAATAAAAACACTGTGGGCTGAACATGTGAGCAACAAAGGAAAACTTCCGGCTGAACATGTGAACAACAAAAGAAAAATATGGGCTGAACATGTGAGCAACAAAAGAAATATGTGGGTTGAACATGTGAGCAACAAAAGAATACTTTAGGCTGAACATGTGAGCAAAAAAAGAAAACTGTCGGCTGAACATGTGAGCAACAAAAGAAAACTGTGGGTTGAACATGTGAGCAACAAAGGAAGACTCTGGGCTGAACATGTGAGCAATAAAAGAAAACTGTGGGTTGAACATGTGAGCAACAAAAGAAAACTATGAGAGCTAAACATGTGAGCAACAAAAGAATAAAAGTATAGAAATAAGAAGTTGGCTTATACTTACAATCAGAATGAAATCTGAAATTTCTATGATCCATAATCAGGAAAGAAAGCTTGGTGAATTCGACACTCACAGGACATAATGAAGGTAAGACAAGAGTGAAACAGTGGGAAAACTACCTAGCAAGCTTATGTGAATGGGTAGCAAACCGAGCAATAGAAAAATGGTGAAAAGACAAAACCTATTAACATCAACACAAGATAGGAAGTTGTAGAGAGCCATGACCGACCAGGCCTGTTGAGGACACCATGCAGTAGGAAGAATATACCATATATACTCGCGTATCTTGCGACCTTTGAAGACCTCATTTGACAATAATAAATACATATAAAGTTTAATCAATGGCGAACACTGGGCCAACACTGCATATGCTAATTTTAGATCTCGTGTATGATCCGCCCCCCTTAAAAATTAGCTTCAAAATTAGATCTTCACACGTCACATGATACGCGAGAATATACGGTATTTGTATATATTGCTATATACATTAAAATATTTACAAAACATATCAAACATAATCACACAGAAAGAAACACGAACATGGAACCTGTTTTCCAAAGGAAATATGAGTCGAATTCCTGTGTTTGATCCTAAGTATCTGGTTGTATTTACCTGGTTTCCTTAGCAATTAATCAATTCGCCAACGTAGAGCTGTAGGTATACATGAAAGAATGTCGGTAGGCAGGGAGACAGCTACCTACCTACCTACCTTCCTATCTAACTACTTATTTACCTACCTACCGGTCACAAATTGATTGTATCTGTTTCAGTATGTGTTTACCTATCTGTGAATTTATCTCAGCTCGGTTACACCTACTAATTAATTCACTTCTCTCCCTGCATAGTCTATTTACTGTGATTAGCCTAGTTTGTCACAAGGCCTTAAAGAGAGAGCACTCAGAAAAGATTCAAGACTATAGTGTCGTAATAAATAGGAAGTCCGGTTTCTAACACTGATTCGAGGACAATTCGCTTACGTAATATATCTTTTAACTTGTTCATTATTTATCTAAGATTAGATTTAGGATCAAAACGGGTTAAACTTACAATGCAGTTACACATTTAAGATGTTTCGCTATTTAATTAGCTACATCAGAAATTTATTGAAATTGAAATATGCGGAGTTATTTGATTTTTAAATTGTATTTTGTGTTGTTTTAATTTGCTAGCGAGACGTCAGATGCCAGTCTATGTATGTATGTATGTATGTATGTATCTATCTATATATATATATATATATATATATATATATATATATATAATACGATAGGACAGAGAAGAAATAGGAAGCCTTTGTAAATTTTACTAAATCTTCATCAGACAATGAAATATGAAGGAGAATACGAAGATTTTGATATTTTTAGTTTTTATATTGTTGGTTTTTCATTGGTTAAGCAGACATCACGTGTATCTCTATTTTTAGGCAGCGTCCGTGTGTATAATTCATGTGTATATATGTATCATAATTCTTGTTTGTCTATTCGAATGATAATGTGTACCCGTTTATGTGTGTATGTGTGTTTGTAGTAATAGTTGTAACACCAGCGGTAGTCGTAGCAGTAGTAGGTATTTTTTTTTTATCTCTGTTTGGTGTTTGTCCGTATGTTGTTTTGGTATTTTTTTTATTTTTTTTTTTTTTTTTTTGGTTGGGGGAGTGGGATAATTTAAGTTACACCTGTTTTGATAACAGGTAGACATGTTCTTCATTCTTTAAGTATGGATTTTTAAAAAGTTGTTGCTATAATAAAATGTTTTTGGCCTGTTTTATAGATACCAAAATATTTATCAGAACTCTTTCGAAGAGTTTCGTGCGCAAAGAATTATGTTCTTTTCTAATTAGAGTGTCAGTTATAAAATCAAAGTTATGCCCTGTTTTATTTATGTGTATTACCACCGAGTTTGAAGGGTCGTCCCAACTTAGGTCTCTCTTATGTTCGTAGATGCGGGATTTTAGATCCGTCGATGTTTCGCCAATGTAACTTTTCCTACATTGCTGGGATTTTATTTCATGGCTACCAACATCTGATTTAGTATAGGATCTATTTTCTTCCTAACTATATCTCTGACTGTATTAGTTTTAGTGGTAAAAGTGTTGACGATAAGTAATTTAATTTCAAATTATATTCTTAGAGTATAAGATTATGAATCTTGTGATTTTGTTGTCAGTGATTGTACCTTCACCTCTGGACGCTGAGGATGAAATTACGTGGGTAGTGAAATTGTCTAAATGTTTTTCAATGTAGATTTTTATATATCTATCTTTGTTCAGTAACATCAATTAACACAGCCAGAATAATAAAAACATTACATCACTCGAGCTACATATATAAAATATGTGCACATTTAGCCGAAAGCGCTCAGATATATAGAACATTCGGACAGTCATTACACAAATGATATCCAGAAATGAAAACATTCAAACGCAAGAAAAATTGAATACAAAACCTGGTCGCAGTACCTTGTTATTATATATATAGCTGGCTACTCGTATTCGAGGATACACGTCTACTAAGGCGGCTATACAATCCCTATTGCAGACGCTTGCTCAAGCGCATTTGTATTTATTCAACACCTACAGAGCCCACCTGTTCTTTCTACTGCAATTTTGTTGAGAAGACCTTAGTTAGAGTTTCTGGGGGAGAGCGTGTAGTCAAGCGTGATGTAAACAAGCCAGCACCCTCAAGGCCTCGGCCACGATGACTTGTGATTTTGAGCTAGCACAGCTACCGTCTACGCAATTTCACTCACAAGGCTTGGGTTAACCCGTAATATGGTTTTCAGGCATTTTCCAAAGGGTTCCGCACGCTGGGATCGACCCTTCCAGTCCGATAATATAAAGACGTTCTAACCACTCGATTGCGTGCCCTTATATATATATATATATATATATATATATATATATATATATATATATATATATATATATATGTATGTATGTATATATATATATATATATATATATATATATATGTATGTATATATATATATATATATATATATATATATATATATAGAGAGAGAGAGAGAGAGTGAGAGATCTGTTTCGTAACATTGAGCACTGTATTTATAACACCTGAGGAAGAAATATATTTATACGTACGCGCAAGTATTTGTGCATGTATGTAGATTTTCTATTCTACCCAAGCCTTCATATATATATATATATATATATATATTCAGGAAAACAACAATGAATTCAAAACCAGCGGAGAGTCGTTTGGGGAGCTTGTCGCACGCAGTGCACCAGGTCACTGTACTCAGCCCTTAAAAAAAGTGTGGCTGTTTCTGCCCAAAGTTTTCACCACTATAATCAAATCATATGTGCTGGTGTCTGGCTGTCGGTTCTTTGGAACAGAGCTGCTTGACCCTCATACGTCAAAAAAATGACATCCGCAGATTGTACTGTTTCGCAGCTGCTTACTGGGACTAGATACTCGAACGCCTCAAGCCATGATTGAAACCCAACCGACCTGCTCTCAGTCAGAGTTGCTACCATTGAGCTATCATCGTCCTACAGAATACGGTAGCTAAATCTAGCGTATCGTTTTTACAAATGTAAACAAATTTCAATCAGCTGGAATTCTCCATTCATTTTACTGAAGAGCTTCGTATTAATACAAGTGGTTGTTATTCAACAGTATATTTATATATATATATATATATATATATATATATATATATATATATATATATATGTATATAAGGTAGGTGCAAAAATAATGACGTAATAATGTCGTTTTTTGACGTTAAAAAATACGTCAAAAAACGACATTATTACGTCATTATTTTTGCACTAACCTAATATATATATATATATATATATATATATATATATATATATATATATATATATAGGTAAATTAATAATAATTATTACCGACCTCTGCGTTTCTATATCTCACTGTTCCCTCCCTACACATATATAATTCCATCAACAAAAACATTACTTTAGTCCGATACAGAATTTTTGCCACTTTGTCATTCATTTATTTAACATTGTCCTGATATATAAAAATTTAAATATAATTTCCCCCCATTCATGGGTACTTGTAGGCTGATTGTATTTATTTACTTGAACTTTTATTCAATTTTCTGCTCATCTTGAAAAACTAAAATTAAACCAGTTTGAAAAAAAATCACCTAAGGGCCCCAACCTCTGTCCAACATTTTTGGTTTCACGCCAATTTTAGAATCTTTTCTTTTAGAACTCTCCCCTGACCCCCTTCTTCTTTTTATGCACCGTGTCCTTTCAGGAGGTACGCGATCATAGCTCTCCACTTCCCCCTATCCTTTGTGGCTCTCACCAGGTCTTGTGTTTCTGTCAACTCCCCCAGACTACGCACAGCCATCCACTTGCCCAAGCCCAATGTCATACGCTGCTTTCCCCTGTCTCTTTTTCCCTCTATTCGTCCCGTGAGTATCACATTCTCCAGGCCTTCCTTTCTCATCTCGTGTCCCAGAAATTTCATCTGCTTCTTCCTAATGTTAAGCATAAGTTTCCTCCTTGTTACATCCTCTCCAAGACCTCATTGTTGCTCACATGTTAGGTCCATGATAGCCTCAGCATCCTTCTGTAGAACCACATCTCTGCCACCTTAAGTCTCTTCTTCATCCTTGAGGATACCGTCCAACATTCACTGCCGTATAGGAGGACAGATGCATCCTTGGCCATCACACTCCGTCTTCGGATCTCATCGCCGTGCCTACCGTCCTCGGTCAGAACACTTCCCAGATACTTAAACTCCCGCACATGTTTGATTTTGACATCCCCGACCTGCAACTCGCATTTTAGGTTCATCCTTTTACTGATGATCATGCATTTTGTCTTCTTGTAGTTTATGCTTAGTCCTTTCTTCTCGCTCTCCCTCTCTACCTTCTGTAGGAGGTTTTGTAGTTTCTTTTCCGTGTCTGCTATCAGTACCGTGTCATCTGCGTATCTTATATTGGTAAGGTCGTGGCCGCCAAAGTTGAATCATGGTAGGATTTCCAATTCCCTCGGAACTGCCTCGCTGTATAGGTTGAATAAGTCCGGTGAGAAGACATATCCTTGCCTTATACCTCTTTCTATTTTTGTATATTCGCCGAGCTCATTCTCGATGCGAATGGATGCTACTTGCTGCCAGTATAGGTACTTTATTATTCTAATATATTTCCCGAATATATCAAGAATGGCTGACAGACACCCTAGTGCTCTGTGAAAAACTTAAACTTCTCACTCTCCACAGAAATATTCGGTCCCTGGTTATCGTTCTCTTTATCGAAAGGATTCTAATGTACAAATACATGACCTCGGTGTTTACATCGCCCAATGGCAAAGGAAATCAGTTAAGTATGCGGATTGCTCATATGTGCCCATCCGATTTTCACTCAGTTGTTTCTTCTTCCTTTATCGTTCCACTTCTAAGTACTTTTGCTTTTGACAGTGTTTGGCGATTTCCGTGTACACGTCAAGTGGCTTCATATACATACATACATATATATATATATATATATATATATATATATATATATATATATATATATATATATATGCGCATTACTTATTGGAAAGTGCTCTATATCAGTGACAGAGCTAAAATATTGACCAACTGGGTCACTAACACACAAAAAAGACAATGTCTACAATCCAGAATAATTAACATCGAAAAACATAAGAAAAATTAATTCCTTTTAATAATATGTAGAAATTTCTACCCTTTGCCTGATGAAGGTCGCGAGACCGGAAACCCGTGTACCAAAATTATGAAAAATAACGCATAGTATATTTTTTAAAAAGAAATTCCTCATTGCAACCGTTTGCGGTTTCTCTCTT
>OZ010579.1:100181002-100213502 GCA_963932145.1 Acanthosepion lycidas
ACCCAATTCATCAGACCTACAAATTCAAAAAGAAAACAGAAAAAAACCTACCCCGGAAATAAAAATACAGGTAAAAGCATATACAAGCAATCATGCACACGTACCTATATACTCAGCAAAATGCAAATATAAATACACTAATAAAATAAGAGAAACCAGCTATCAATATTTTACATACACAAACATATAGATAAAAAAGGAGGATCAAATAAAGGTAAGAAGTGCAAATTCATGCATATATAAATGCATACATATACGTAGTTGAAATACTCATATCAGGCTACAGACTAAGAAAAGAAAAAAGACATATATACATACACATACCCATATATATACGAACACACACATACGCATACATATACAAAAAAACGAACAAATTCACATGTCCAAACAAAATATGGACACAAACAATATAAAATATATACCAATATAAAAACTCATACGCGTATCCACATATACGCAAATATTTGCATATATATATATACAAATATACACACACATACACACACATACTTATATATATATATATATATATATATATATATATATATATATATATATTCAAACGCATTCACTCACATACATACATACATATACGCATATACAAGCAAATACACAGATACACATGCACAAATATACGTACCCAGATATATACACACATATATAAGCCGATGTAGAAACAGCCATACATAAAAACATACATATATACCCAGATACCATAATGAATTCAGAGTTCATGTAAAATTAATGCATAAACGATCACAACTATTGAAAATCAACTTAACAACCTATGTCAGATTAAATCGATAGCAAATAATGGTAGGTTATAATTAACGTTGATGATCTGGCTACAGTATATATATATATATATATATATATATATATATATATATATATATATATATATATATACAAAGAGAGAGAGAAAGAGAGAAATATAAAGTAAGGAACCAACAAATAATAATAATACAAACTTACAATACCATTCTATTATCATTCATATTATTACTCATGTTGCAAAGAGGTGACTATGTCTACAGTTAACAGTAAGTTCATTCCTTTGATTTAAGAGATTAATCCTATTTGTAAATCTAATAATTTCCAATTTTTAATTGAGACATATATAGCATGGTGCGTACAGGGAATTACAGGTTCGAGACCTCCTAATTAATTTCCATTTAACTGTATGAGTTTTGTTTTTCTCTTTTAAACTCCAAAATACTTGGAGAACGAAGTACTATTTTTATAAGTACTTTTGTTGAAGGATAGTACATGTTGGTATCAACGGGTTTTAGACGATTTTTTAGTGCGTCCAGTGTAAAATCTTTTAAATATTTTGCATAATTCACCTATCAAATGTGTTGTATTTAACCTATTTTTCTGAAAGTTGAGTTTTATATTCCTTTTTGTGCTTATTCACACATAAAAAAAACTGGTATCATATGGGAATTAGATTCTGGAAAGGAATTAAATGATTCAAAATTTAATAATTTCGTCGGTGATTGCATTTGCACTTCTTATCTTTATTTGATCCACCTTTGTATCTATATGTTTGTGTATGTAAAATAATCTTAAGTTTGTGTTCTTTTATTAGTGTATTTGTGCTTGAATTTCGTGAGTCTGATTGTTTGTATATAGGTACGTGTATGTGATTGCTTGCATATTCTTTTATCTGTATATACATGTGTGTTTGATATAATTTCTTTTGTATTTGTATTTTGTATTGGTCACCATAGGTTACGTAACAATGTTTCCCCGCCTGAGTGGGTTGGTTGGTTTTTGATCTCTTAAAACCTTTTATTTTGCAATCTCATGCCATCACTTGATAAGACAACAGTCGTTTTGAAAGAAAATTGCAATTTTTAGTGATGTTATAAGATGCATATGTTATAAACTTTGAATATATATATGTGTGTATATATATATATATATATATATGTGTGTGTGTGTGTGTGTGTATGCATATATATATATATATATATATATATATATATATATATATATATATATATATATATATATATATGATCATTGACGCTATAATAATAACTTTCCAGCAAAGCAGTGTCTGAAGTATTTTTGCGGTAACCTTACACTAATTCTCTTAAATACGTTCACAATTTACCATTTTACGTTAATAACAAAGACGAGAATTGTAATAAAAATGTATTTAATCGATGCAATGAGAATATATATTATTTACAATATCGAATCGTGTTGTATTCATTCTAAAAATTGTTTCATGTTTAAACAAGCCCTATAAGCTTTTTAACACCTTTATAATAGAAAATATATTTTATGAAACTGTTTCTCGTTTTCTGTCGTTTTTCTTTTCTAGTCATATTTTAAATGTACATGAACGCACAGATTGGTTAATAACTAACTAAAGCCCTTTGTTAAGGCCTTTGTTTATTTCAATATTTACGACCATTTTTCTGCTTTTTTGGTAAAAGTTTAAATATAAATTCTCTAACTTCTGCGTACTTTCACTTTCATAAAGCCATTATCATTGTGTTCTTTGTAATAACTGGACGAAGTGTTTGTGGTGTTCATCTTTTACTCTTCTGATTTGTTTTTAGGAAGAATTTTTTCGCGAAGGTGGATGATGTCTTCTTTCATAGCTGCTTGGTCACATTTTATTCAGGTATTTCTATTTAGACAAGTTTGGTTAAAGGCCATGAAAATTAAAAAAAAGAAAAAAAAAAAAAATCCATAACAAAGTAATTCCGTTGTACTTTGACCAGAACTGGGTGACTCAAAATCCTGTTCAATTTCCTTCAATTCGATCGCATATTATATATATTAGGTTGGTGAAAAAATAATGACGGTTTTTGACGTATTTTAAACGTCAAAAACCGTCACTATTTTTGCACCAACCTAATATATCCACGTACATGATTAGGTCCCATCGTTTTGCTGTTGAACTAGAAAGATGCAACCGTCACTTCTACTGTAACAGTTTATTTTCTCGCACTTTTCACCTGTGAAACTACCTTCCGAGTTTTTGCTTCCCTGATAACTGCAATCCTCAAACATTTAAATACAACATCAATTGAGATCTTCTGGCTTCTTGAATCCTGTTCCTTTTTTGTCCTTTCTTCAATCCTGTCTATTTTCAGCCTTCTCATTCACTTTCATTCTCTGTAACACCCTGCTTTCTAGTGACATTACCGCCTTGCTTGGGGTGATATTTAAAAAAAAAAAAAAAACATTTTTAAATTTCTTTTTTATTTCATTCGTCGGAGTTCTTTCTCTTTTTTCTTTCTTATTTTTTTCTCTTTCTCTCTCGTCATTCATAATAATAATCGAGACTACTTTTTCTACTATTGTGAACACTCAGTAAAGGTGTTGTTATCTGGGGAATGGAGACTAGTCGTACGTGTCCCTTTGCCGATATAAAGTTTATGTGTGACATATATTAATATTTACCGACATACATGACGGGCGAAGGCGGATACATCAAACCGATCGCCATTGGTCGTGGTTAGTTTACAGTTCTGAGGCGTGTCCAAAATGAAAAATGGCGTCGCAATAGTTTATTTAGCAACCTCTCGCGAATTCTCGTCAAACGTGACTATATTATACGTTAACAGAACAGTGACTTTCCTATCGTTTTCTAATATATTTTCTTTTATATATTTTCTCTTTTATTACTGATATATTCTGTTTATATTCTGTCCATGTCTACATGTAGAACTGTGTTGTTAGTTTTATGTTGCTAAATGTTATCTTTCGCTTACCCAAGTAAATATTATCTTGCATTATGTCTGACACGTAAGGACATACAAACATGAACTCATAATCATTTAGATTCACACGCATTAAATATTAAATGATTATTGAAGCCATGACTTGTTTTTTGATACAGAATAAAATCTGTTTAAATGCAGCAATAGTTAAATTCATGTGACGAGAATATAGGAATATAAAAAGTTAACACTGTATTCCATTCTTTAGTCGAAAGAGATGCCAAATAAAAATGTATTTATCAGAATTGATATCTTCAGTTAAAGGTTTTATCGATAATGATGTACACCAGTCACTTACATTTCTTCTCGATATCAATCAGCTCATCGGTTTCCCCTTTTCTTCCCCTACTCAGGCTCTCCTACCTCCATAATTCCTGTAACGGTTACTTCTTCTGCCATATCTTCCACCATGTCCCGCTTAACGTCTTCTCTCTGTTTTTTTCCGTAACTTGCCAATATCCGACTTATAAACTGATACGTAAATAGTCTCAAAAATCCTGCGAATTTTAACATTAAAATTTGTAGGTGAAAATGGTCATTAATTAAGGGTATCTTAATTCCAATTGTAAAGAAAATGTTGCTCGGTTTAATGAAAATAAACATTGAGCGCTCTTCTGTGAGTTTGTTTTAACATAGTTCATATTCTATGTTGTGTTAATAGGACTCACCTGGATTATACCAACGGATTAGTACCTGTATATATATATATATATATATATATATATATATATATATATATGATGATGGACTCTCCCGTCGACTTCGACGTATGAGGTTCCGACAACTTTTTAATGACCTTTATGTTTGAATCCAGAGTGACATTTCAGATCTGCCAATGACTTACAAAGAAAACCACAGATTGGGCAAGCGTGTGAGCAAAGAGGGTTCACTTCTCTGGCACCCTCTGAGGCTTTTTTCCTTTCTCATGCTTCACGGAGCTTAACAACGTTTGCCGCCGAAAAATTCTTGATTCCAGTGTAAGTTGCACTTTTCCACGCTTTGCGATCCAAGGCAGTATTCTCCAAATCAGTGTGTGCAATATTTGCAGCTGCAAGGTTACTTTTCAGCTTATCTTTAAACCTGAGCAAGGGCCGACCAACCTTCAAGCTGGCTGTCCATGAGAATCTTTGGAATTCTATCATCTTGCATATATATATATATATATATATATATGACAAAGCGGAAAATTTTTCTAGTGACGCATTTCGCCCGTTAGGATTTCATCGAACTAAATCTTTTATGTTGGTGCGACTGCGCATAAGCATCTACGATGGATCCTGGAAATGTTATTTTATTTTTTTAATCTAGCCGATTTCATTTATATTTTTTATGCTATTATATATCCCGCACTATGATAGGAATGGTGGAATGTTGTAAGAGCCAGGGTGCAAATTTACTCGGGATGACTTTGCGATCAAGGAACTCTCTAGACATTTTCGTCGTAGATAATTAGTTTCCCTTTCATCAATGTATCAATTGTTTTATGTGAAAATTATTTTTGTATAATTTCTAAATTTAAAATTCCCACCATTTGTTAGACATATTCCGCAATATTCTTCACACACACACACACACACACACACACACACACACACACATATATATATATATATATATATATATATATATATATAAAGAAATATACAAAATTACCGTTGAAACAGACTATACTCATGAGGTAATTTTTGAATTCTCTGTTGTGTAATTTATACGCTCTATTATAATAAATTTACCTGTACTATATTCGGACAGTTATTATATAATTTATCATCAGAAAAGAAAAAAATTATTAGGTCGCATGAGTAATGGTATAAAAAAAAATAAAAGCACCTTGTCTATCGTTTTCAAAGAAATATGCATGAAAGAAAGATTTCTGCCTAAATACACAATATATATATATATATATATATATATATATATATATATATATATATATATATATATATTATGCTCTCGATAATTTTGGTTGAGCACTGTTGAGAGAGAGGGTAATTCCAAACAGAAGCCGTCTCCGGTAACGCTCTTTATTAAAATGAATCGATCACTGTCTGGTGTTTGTTTACATTTGTAAAAAAAAAAAAATAATAATAATGCTTTAGAATTTCCTTTTCCTTCTGCCGTACGGTGATAGCTCAGGCGTAGAAACTCAGACTGATGCCAAATTGGTCGGGTTTCGGCTTGAAGCAATCGGATGTCTAGCCGCACTGTTGATCTGTGATCTAGCGAAACATGGCTGTATGTGTAATAGCATTATATAAATATTAGACATTTTATATCAATCTATATTAAACCCTTCATTTCTTTATCTAATTATCTATCTACGTATGATCCGCACTGCCTGTTCGATTATCGCATTTGTGGAGAAGGTACGTTTAAATGTAACTAAGTTTAAATTCGTTTGTCAAGGACATAATCATCTTTTTCCGTAAATCGACAAAACTGACTATGAAACAATTTTTTTTATTTTTATTTGTTCTTAAAAGTATCTGAAATTATGCACGAAAAGAATTCTGATAATAGTGAATTGACCTCATCAGCACATTTAGAACTTGTTATTTTTTTAACACAATGAAAGTTTTCAAATGATCTGAATAGCGCTATGGTCGATTCTCTCGATTTCATTTACTCCGGAGTGCTGACTTGCATTGTCATTCTGCTTATGTATTTGACTAGCATTATGGATGACGTATAGAAAGAAGCACACAAAAATTACATTCGTATAATGATTTAGATTTACACGCAACAAATTTCCAATTGTTAGAAATGTCATGCTTTATTTTTTTAAGACAAAATAAGAACTCGTTTAAATGCAGCAGCAAAAGTTATATTTATGTGTCGAAAACATGATCATTGAAAACAAGATCACAAAGAGGAATATGAAAACTTCAGTTGAATGTCATTCCTTTATTGCGTGTTGAAAGAATTTGGAATTCCGAATAAAGATTATTCATCGGAAGTGATCTTTTTTTCTCTGCCTTTAAATGTTTTAGCGATAATGATGTTGATGTATTCAAATAACCTCAATTTATTCCTCCATATCTATCTATCTATCTATCTATCTATCTATCTATCTATCTATCTATCCCAGTCCACTCATATCTATCTAAATATTTATCTATCGATCGATCTAGCTCAGTCTATTCATATTTATTTATCTATCTCAGTCCATTCATGTCTATCTATCTAATTATCTATCTCAGTCTGTTCATATCTATCTATCTATCTATCTATCTAAGTCCACTTATATCTATCTAGATATTTATCTATCGATCGAACTATCTCAGTCTGTTCATATTTATTTATCTATCTCAGTCCATTCATGTCTGTCCATTTATCTCAGTCTGTTCATATCTATCTATCTATTTCAGTTCATTCATCTGTATCTCAGTCCATTCATATCTATCTATCTATCTATCTATCTATCTATCTATCTATCTATCTATTTGTCCCGGTCTGTTCATGCCTGTCAAGATAGGGTGTATCTGTAAATAGAACAAAATAAATAAAACAAGAGGAAAACTATTCTTCGTCGAGGCGCTTCGTCCTTTGAAAGACTTCATCATTTGCCTTCATAAAGTCCCTCTAAGAACGAAACGCGCTGACTTAGAATAGTTTTTCCTCTTGTCTTTATATGTATATATATATATATATATATATATATATATATATATATAGTATAACAAGTAGGAAAAACGTTTTTGTGACGTGTTTCATCCGTTATGATTTTATTGGACTGGGCTTTGTTCATGTTGCCATGTCTCCCCATGCGCGCGAAACGAGAGACGCTGGTAGTTTCAAAATTTTTGAAAGTATATTTTTGAAAGAATATTTTTTCCAGTATCGCCAAATTCATCTATATCCTTTTTTTTTTTTTTCTCCCCATCATCTTTGTCCCTGACAATCTCACATTATGACAACAGAATATCTACCAAGAATGGTGATATATAATTTAAAAGCCTGGACGCAAATTTACCGTGATTGAAGAAGCGCTCAAGCTACTTGGCACTTTCCAGAGATTTTCGTCTAAGTGGATTATTTTCCCCTTTTCACCAAAGTAGTATTCTCTATGTTAAAATTGTGGTCAGCTTTGTTACGGCATATATATATATATATATATATATATATATATATATATATATATATATATATATATATATATATACACACAATGTGTGACGCCATTTGTTTACATTAGATGCGCCATGAGCAGATATGAATGTACGTGAGAGATTCATGGAAGATTGAAGTTTAAATACAGTAAATTCGACTTTGCTAACCGAACGCTCCTTTGTGGCCAAATCGGTAAAGGCACGTCAAGCAAAATGACGGTTGCGTATAGGATACAGGTTCGAATCCTGTCGGAGGACGAATATTTTCTGTGAAAATTTCTCGGACATTCAGGTCGGTAAATGTTGTTTAATACTGTTTATTATAAACAGAGCATTTACTTAAATATTTGTATCTATAAAAAGAATGTATAAACATAAAAATGTCTTTATATATATATATATATATATATATATATATATATATATATATACACGCACACACACAAATAGAAAGAATTCAGTGGACTCAGAGCGTGACTGTGGCTTTGAAATGGTTGATCACCCTCCTTACTTTCCTGATTATCACCTGTTCCCCAACGTGGGCGTTCCATCAATTACTCAATAAAATTTCATTGTAATAAATCTTGGCTTCAGATACTGACAGTCTTTCGAATTTAAGAAAAGAATGACATTCATTTAAGCTTTGTTATTGTTCATAATATTTCTTCCAAGTTAAATAGTTTTAATCGTGTTGCTTTCACTGGAACATTACAATCTAATATTTAGGCCGACACTTTGAGGGAATCAGCTTCCTATTTCCCGCCTTTGCATGACATCGGTGCTAGTAAAATAAAAGACATTTGAAATCTAATTTTCAAAGCATCCTATTCACAACTTCGAAGTCTAAGACAAAACCATCTTCTTAATCCAAGCTCTACTTTTTATCCTTACAACTAACCAGACCATATTTAGACCGACACTTTGAAAACTCCAAAATCCTTCCAACTAATCAGCCCAGCCTTAGTAAATGTATATAATGTTTAATTATTGGTTATTTTCTTTAATATTAATTATCTTAATGTCCTTCAGGTGATTTATTAAAAAAAGAAATTGAATAATATATATATATTTATTGAACAATTACTAATTACAAAGCCGAAATCATTCTAACATTCCTGCAGCCTTGTTTGCTTTTGTTCCTTGTCCTAAATATGGAATATTGTGTAGATCCCAAGCTGGTCTACAAATCTGTGGGTCATGTCACTAGATCTAACCAACGCCTTTATCCACTCTGCCATGTGTCTACGATGCGATAAATATGGCAACAAAGATGAGGACAATAGTCCGAATAATGTAAATAGTGGAAAAATTATATTAAATCAATTACTAGGTATGTTGCTAGGAAAATTGTATCATGTTAGACATTTTTTCTTGCCATATTCTCTATTACAAATTTATAATACTACCATTCCTTTATGCAATATTTATCGCTGCCAAATCTTCTCTGATTTGCTTTGTTTTACGGCATATCAACCTCAATGTGTTATTTAATGCCGACAAGATTATTATTGCTGGTAATATTTTTTTCAAAAATGTATTGCTGATAATAATTTTTTTCTTCAAAAGTTCATTTTTTTCTCTTCAAACGTTCATTAAGTTTTTACAAAAATGTATTACTGGTTAAAATCTATTTTTACACTTACACAGTGATTTGACCCCTGTTTGAGGGTCAACTATTTGCCCATAGTTGGACCCTAACAGATGCTACCACCCCGGAACAGGGTGGTTCTGGGAACACCAGCAATTAAGAGGTGGTTCCACGCTCCTCAAAGACTCCTGATCAGAGGCTTGCTGTTGAATGTAGTTTATCGTCTTACCCAGGACGCTATCTTATCTGGTGCTTCTGTTATGTATTTAGAGACTCATGGTAAGACACAAACAATAATCTGCCATGTTATTGGTCCTGATCTGGCATGTACCCTTTCTATAAATATTTCAATAGTAAATTCTCTGATTAACTTTCCTCTTTAATACATAGACTTTATGAATTTAAGCGCTGTACTAGATTGGCAGCAAGCTCTCACCATTTTATAGTTGAAATAGCTAAGTATAACTTTAAGTTTTATGCTAACATTTTCTTCTTCCGCACGGCCTGTTTATCTCTCTTGGATTATTACTTTTCGTTGAACTTTGATTTTCAAAAATATAAATCCTATCAACTGTTAACTTCTGTATTCTTAATTCCTGTTTTTTTTTTTTTTTTTTTTTAAGCGTTACACCCCAACGAGAAGCCACTAGGACGCAAGGGGTTATAGAAGATTTGGAGCAAGATCAGATAGAAATGATATAGGAAAGGATGAGGAGAAGGATAGTGGATATATCAAGGCAACTGGAGATGTCGATTGACATTACATTTGAATAGTTGGAGATTATAGCTCTCAGGGAAACAGTAATAGGGAAGGGTGTTCCACAGGCGAGAGGTGTGAGACATGAAGCTCTTGGAGTAGAAGATACGGCTACATTTAGGAGTTTTGACAGTGAAAGGGTGAGAGCGGGATGCTAGCCTCGTAAGGCGCTTGAACTCATGAAGTCTGTGAACCAGAGAATGCAGCTCCTCGGCGCAATTGCCATGAAAGTATTTGTAAAATAGACAGAGAGAAACGACGGCGCGACTGTGAGAAAGTGACTGTAGACGAGATGCCAGAGCAGGGCCAATTATATTGCATATCCGCCTCTGGTGCCTATCAAGAACCCCGAGGCAAACAGAAGGGGCTCCAGACCATATATGGCAACAATAATGTATTTGTTTTTTTGTTTTTTTTAATATTGTCTAACATTCAGCAAACTCTTGCATCTTAATGGTTGTATTGCCAGAATAATTGGTAATTTCTATTATCTTATTTTTTTTTTATTGTTCTCTCTCCTTAATAGTAGATTTTTTTCTCAGTAATTAGTAACTTCTTGGGCCTTAGTAGCTTCGTTGCTTTGCTTTTAAAATCAACTACGCCACCCTCCCGAAGGATATTATTGTTTTGTTTTTGCAGCCTTTATATTCAATGTCAGATAGTCTTGACATTTGGTTATTATGGTCTCATATCAGCCAGACAATGAACACCTGATGATGCCCAGGGGATACTTTGCTGAAACGTTTGTTTTTAAGTAACGGATATAACAAGTATACTCTACCGATTAATTTATGAAATATTTTTTCAGTAAGCTAAATGCTCGAAATTCCTAGGAGTTACATTTTCTCCCAATTCAACAACTGGCTGTTTATCCGTGGATTTTTATTTGATATAAAGCGCTGTGTTCGGAATCAAGGACAGTTTATGAAAACGCAACCGTTCTTCTTTGTTACATTAAGAGAACCTGCATGTACAAATATATGTGTATATATATATATATATATATATATATATATATATATATATATATATATATATATATATATATATATATATATATCTGCCGTGATTTTCTTTGAGTTTGAATCATTGATCTTTCACTGGAGTATAAAAACTCAATGAGTTTTACTTGTTGCTGGAAATCCTATGCAGCTATTTTAATCTCCAAGGGACGCTTTATAACCTGCAAAAAAAAAGAAAAGAAAAAACATCGTAAACTAACAAGTTATTACTTTTAAACCCTTTCTGTTTTTAAGTGGCCACAATGTATATATATATATATATATATATATATATATATATATATATATGTGTGTGTGTGTGTTTATGTATGTATGTAGTGCGTGTGTGTGTGTGTATATGTCTGTCTTAATGCTTTTTATTATAATAAATAAATATAATTAAAAGAAATATAATTAAAAGAAATTTAATTCCGTTAAATCAACTCTTTTTTTACCTCAAGTGGTTCACAAGATGTTTCCTATTACCATAGCAACAGATTTTTTTCATTAATTAACTAGTAGTTGGATCAGGAGGTTCGGTGAAATAATGGGTAGAACTGAGGAATCGGAGAGCCGAGTTCGAATTCCAGTCGAATCCATTACATTCACTTATGTGCTAATACCTTTGGAAAAGGTATGAATCCTCTTCTTCTTCCCCACACCCAGCTATGGGTAAATAGCAGGACAGACCGGTTTCTATAGCTTTGTACGGCAATTGGTCTACCTCAGAAGATGGAAACCTACGCGCCAGTCATGTATCGAAAGATACATGATCGCCTAAGCGTGTATCCCGCATGGCACATAACTGACTGAGTTGTATCAGACTGGTATTAATTATTAAAAAATACGAATAACGTTACCGACAGTGATACAATCAGAACTTAGTATGCTATTCACTATTCTACTTATTTGCGAACAACATTTTTTAAGTTACAAATTCTGTACACTGCTCTTTCAAGGACTAGGACTTTACAACTCACCAACCGCAGAGACATCTTGGAACGACCTGCCATTGTCAAGACCCCTCTACGTGTAGTTAGCAATGCAAGGGAGATAACTCTATTATAATTACAAATATTACAATATTTTTTTTTTTTTTTTTTACTGATCCTTAAAACTATAACCGTATGCAAAATAATTCGAAAACTGGCCTCACTTTTATTGGTTTACTAATGCTTAAACCCAAAAGTGAGCATATAGGATTTCATCGTCTCACCCCACTTCGAAGGTCACGTCCGTCAGTTTTTGTGCTTCACACCTATTAATAAGTTCGCGCATCGGCCCAAGCAGCAAACTTGAAGCGTGCGCGCATAACAAACATGTGTTCGCCTGCAATTGGCCAACTCGTGTCAGTTACTGATAAACAAATGTGCACACGTGTAAACATCTGTTTCAATTACCATCAGTAAACCCAGCAAATACTCAAATATACAAATGCAGATTCACCTATAAAAGTATTCACAGGTAACAAGACTAAACACCAATTGCAAGACGACAGAATGTATGGCTGTTGGCAAAAAATAACAACCCAACATGAAAACTGAAAATCGGAGATACCAAAATCAAGCAAGCACAAAAATCTAAATATCTGGGAAGTGTTTTAACAGAGAGGGGAAAGCGTGACACTGAAATCCGAAGGTGTACTGAAATAGCGTAGACATTGTAATTATATCCCTAATGAGTATCAAACTAGTTAAGGGTTATCACTCTACATTGGCGAGTGGTTAGAACGTTCGCATTCTGGCCATGAAACTAGGGTTCGAATCTCACCATGGTCGATTTGTCAGGAAAGAGATTTTTTGATGTTATCGATCCCAGGGTGCCGCACCTTTTTAAGGTCTGAAACCATTGACCCAAGCCTTGTGAGTGAAATCGATTGGGGACCGTCAATAGCTGTGCTAGCACGGTGTCACAAGTCATCTGGCCTTGTTGAAATTGTTAGTCACGCTAGATAACACGCTCTTTGCCAGAAACTGTAACTAAATTGCAGTATAAACCAGAGGTAGGCTCTGTGGCTGTTGAATTAACACAAATGTGCCTGAGCAATAGGAACTGGCTAGCCGTCCTAGTAGACAGGTACCATCGAATACGAGTCAATGGTAAGCGCAAAATGGTAAGGTCAATGATGATGGAAAAATTCATTCAGTCTTTCGGTAATGCTACCAACATTCAACTTCTGGCTTCCATCTTCAAAATCTATTCAAGAACTATCAAAAGAACGGTGAATAAGTTTTTTAAAAAAGAGGGAAGAGTAGAGAGGAAAACTGGATCTGGAGATCCCAACAGGAAGAGGGATCATCTTTTCAACTTAGAGCTAAAGAGATCAATTAGAAAAAAAATCCAACTCGATGGTGAGAGAAAAGGTTCACCTATGACAGTACAAAGAGCAATTGACACGAAAATATTTGTAGAAAAGACAGAGGGAAGCCACGCCAAGTCAGTAAGAAGGTGACTGAAGTTGAGATGCCAAGTCAAGATCTATATCATTACAGATCCTTGTTTTGTTTTTGTCAAAAAATCAAGATGAATAACAGAACCAGATTAGATATGGTAGCAGTAATCAATACACGGGCGAATGGCAGATTTGTAAATCTGCAAGAGGGTCTCTGACGAGAAAAACTTGTGTAACGGCATAGTGACTAACACCAAGAATATCAGGCACTGATCAGCACATGTGAGTAATGAAGGCGTTGAAATTTCTTCAGAAAGAAGCAGTTGAAAATTCTGAGAAACATAATGAGGAAAGAGGCTTGGAGAAATTAATTCTCTCAAGGCATATTAAAGACAAGAGAAGCATTGAGAGTAGAATCGTATATTTATTATTTTTTTTAATTTCATTACCCCAAGCAAAGCGTAAAATCCAGTTGTACGCAGGGGATGACAGGGAATTAAAGAGAGAAAAAAAAACTGAGAATAGGGAGGATTGAGAAAAGAACAAAAGATCAACGGCATTAAAGAAGAAAGAAGATGGCGATTCACGTTGCATTTAAATTTTTGAAGATTGTACTTATCAGGGAAACAAGTAAACGGAAGGGACTTCCATAGGCGGGAAGTGCGAAAAAATAAATTGCTGGAGTAGAAGTGTCTGTTGCATTTAGATTTTTAAACAGTAAATGGGTGACCAATGTAGTCGGTGCATCAAGTAAAAAAGCTTGTGAGAGCAGTTGATATGGAAATATTTTAAGAAAAGACAGAGGGAAGCCATGTCACGTTAGTGAGAAAGTGACTGAAGTCGAAATGTCAAGTTACGATCAATTACATTATATATCCTTCTTTGGATTTTGTCAAGAACCTCGAGATAAATAGCAGGAGCACCAGAACAGATATAGCAGCAGTATTTAAAGCTAGGTCGAATCCGTGCTTCGTTAAAGAATTATCTGTATTTTTATTTACAAATGTCCTTTATCTCAATTCCTAAGCGTATGAAGTTATCAATGACATATGCAAAGTTTCAAACTTGACATTGGAAACAAAATAAAGGGTGTGACAGGTTATTCCATTACATCATAAATATTAAATATTTTTCCTGTCAAAATTTGAGTGTAGAATATTGGTTGACTTGCAAGTGGTCTAACACACAAGGTTAAATGCACCCTGAGTCATTTAATGGAGAGAGATATGGGTTAATAGAGTTCACTCATGCAAATGTGTTGGGCAGGCCCATTCCAGCAAAGTGGACCTACCCACCTGATGCATTAGGTGCTCTCCTATAAATGAGGTAGATTAGCTGGCTTGCCTTTACAACTATTAGGTTGGTGCAAAAATAATTTCGTTTTCTCACATAGTAACATATGTTAGAAAACGAAATTATTTTTGCACCAACCTAATAGATACAAGAAGGCAGCCATGTTGGCAGGTAAGTCACATGACTTCTACACTGAGATTTGTTTTTTTAAGCAAAACATGAATTTCAACACAACGATATATTCAGCCCATTTATAGAATAACTGCTAATTATTTGGACCTGAAGATTTTTTTTGAAAAACACAACTTGCACATGAATGTAGGCAAAATTTCCAAAAACGTGCTTTTTTACTCTCTTGACAAAATCAAGAAAGCATTAATAATAATAATAATAAAAGCAAGATATTAGAGAAAGTTAATAAAGATTGATGGGTTATGGAGAAGGAGCATGACAAATGAAAGTCTAGACTTAATCTTCAGTTTTCGTATGGCCACTCTGTAGTAATACCTTTGACATTCATCTGTGTAATCTGTTCGGTAAAACAGATTATCACTTGATAATAACTTAGACGGAGCAAGTGAGCAACGAGAGAAGTTTGAAGGACAATGGAGGAAACGAAAATAAATATTTGTCCTTAGAATTTAGAAAGAGACGCTTGAAACATCTGGGAAACATAAAGAAAAAAGCTTAGAAAATTTGACACACATCTGTCATAATGAAGACAAGGAGTACAGAGGTAAACGTTGGGCAAGCTACCTAATGAGGTTTTGCTAATGGATGGCAGGACAGGAAGCAGAAAAGATAGTAAGAAAAAAGAAAAAACATTTATTAGAGCTACAATGGTTAGGAAGCTTTCGAGAGTCATGGCATATAGAGGAAGAAGAATTATATGTTCAGAGAAAGAATAAAAGGGCTTGTGAGAACGAGATTTTAGATCATAGTGGAGAAATTCCCCAAAATGTTGTTTGCATCTTGCTAACGAACATTTCCATTAGGTAAAATCAGCCGTTGTTTTCTTTGGTCAAAAGAAATCTTTTCGTCTCCATTTTGTTATTCAAACAAGCCACTTTCTCACTATAGACTTGTAGGGTCAAGCAATATTTTTTAGTTTTGGATTTTCGTACTAGATACCTTTTCCCCTATCGACGACAAGCTTCTACGTTGAAGAGTAAGGCAAATGTTAAATTATTATTATTATTATTGGAACGAAAAAGAAAATTAACAAAAAATAAATTTAAAAAAACAATAATCAACATATCTTCCAGAATAACCCCAAAATAACAGACACTGAAGATGTGCGGGTCGTACGGCCATATTACGCTGAAACACCGTTTTTTGTACGATCATCGATGTTAAACAAAGTCAAGCCAGGTCAGTATCTAGATGGGTAACCGCTTGAGATTATCATATGGTTTAAGCATGGATGTGAGGGTGGTGTAATGAATTACGGCTCGGGATGAGAAATCGGAAAGACAAGTTCGTATTAGGGTCGGGTCCGTTATGTTCTCGTACCCCCCAATAGGCTTGGATGATCACCAATCAAAGAGAGACATGATTACCTAAGCGTGTCACATCTGCACCTACCAACACGCATTGTGCAAGCGCATTAAGGTCATGGTCCATTCTCCTCCGGAAATCTAGAGAAGGCCTACATCCAACAAAGTACTCTCACAGGCTGAGCAGAACGAGACAAAAGATAAGGGGAGAGCTGATGGCCGAAACGTTGTCTTTATAATAACATCTATAAACATCAAAATAAGATTAATAAATAAACACGTGAAGATGATCAGAGGTTGCTTGATTGAAATGTTATTTCTGTAAGAAGATATTTTTAGTAAAAAAAGAAAATAATTTGTCGAATAAATCGACAAAATTTAATGGCATTTTGTTTTGAATTTTAGCATACAGAATATGTGTAAAAAGATTATTTACTCTTCCGTTTTTAACAAGATTTTTTTATCGAAAAAAAAAGGGGGAATATTTCAAGTTTAGGTTCATAAAGAAGTCCCCCACCCGCTCATAGCTTCAAGTTACCTGATTAAATACCACCGGGTCGTCCCTAGAGAAACATGCGCGTCACCTTTCCAACAAGATGTTCACGGCCGTTTGCCTTATTTTTCTTGTTTTTGTTTTTTCTTTCGTTATTTATTTGCTTTTGAAACCTTCCGATTACGATCTGAATCTGATCTCTTTCATCTGTTCCTCGTGTAGACGCTGCTAAAAACAAGCGGTGTCGGGCGGAAACAGGTTCGCTCAGGCTTCAGGCTTGTAAAAATGGTTTTCATTTACGCCAAAGTACACACCAACCACCTCCAGGCTGCGAGCGACTATTCGATATATCTCCTACTCCAGAAGGTCACCTCTCGAAAAAAAAAATAAGATTACCTGCGCAGAGTCATCTTTCGACATTTTCGATATATATATATATATATATATCACTAGTTGATATATTTATGACTTGGGGTGTTGCCCTTTGATGGTTAACATTTTGGTAGGTTTCGCGCTGAGCATGCGTGCAGGCGCAGATATCTCAACTTAGCTGATACTACAAGTAGAAGAATTGAATAAACATACTGCATGACGAGGGCGAAAACATCCCCAAATGTAAAAAACCACTGATAGACTTTAACTAGAATTAACCACACATTTTAAGCACTTAGATATCTTTTGGTTTCTAAAATACTTTATATACACAATGCGTATCCCGTAAAACATTAGCTTAGAAAAAAATAAAATAAAATAAAAATAGTTTACTCAGTCGACTTATATACGAATTTGTGTGGAGTTTCTTGAAGTTTTGAGAAAGTCGCATTTCATCAGGATTTAGTGTTCGTCTTGAAATACAGTGCTTTCATCACTTATATTTTTGTCTGCTAAAACCCGGCATCAACGCTGTATGGCCATATCACGTTGAAACTCCAGTTCTAGTACGCTCACTGAAGTTAAGCGACTACTCAGATGAGTGACTGCTTGAGAATCCCAGGTGCTGTAATATTGGATAAGCTGGTGGTGTAATGGATAAAAACGAGGAACTGGAAATCGAAGAGTTTAGTTCCAATTCCAGTCGCGTTTGTTATATTCACTTGGGAAAGATATGAATCTACTTCTTCTTCCCCAGCTATGGGTTAAATAGTATGACATGTATCAGAATTGTATTGATAGCCCTTAAAAAAGTAATCAATCACAGCACCAGCGTCATTACTCAGTATAAGGTGGAGTAGTATCTTGATTATTGGCGCCGCAAGTCAAATTGGTATACCGATTTCACTTCTGAGTTGATTCTGTTTCTGTTAATCTTTAAGCTCTTCGAACTTCTATTTCATATGATATTCTCCACTTCGTCAAAAACATAGATGTAATACATGAACTACAAAAACACTTCCAAAAAACTCCGTCTATAATTCGCATATTATTTTAAAAATAACAGAAAAATCCCCTTTCTTGATATATTGATAGATATTGCTAATAATACGACCTCCCCATATAAAAAAACAAACTAGCATAAACACGTGTACGCTCAGCTATATAAATGAATTCTATGGCTATTACAAAAAATAGAAATGACCCAAAATTTAATAAACCGTGTAAAAATTAACTCTTCAGCAAAAAAGATGTTCTACACTGAATTAAAAAAACATTAACAAAGACTCATTAATAATTACTTTCCTAATTTCATTGATGAAGAATAAATTAGAAGAGCTATTAGAAATATTAACATAAATCAAAAAGAACATAATACTTCCTCAGACAACCCTAGACATGTCAAATACATTGCTATTCCAAACAAGAATACGCAGAAACTTTTAAAAAAACTCATAAGTACGAATATATCCCCCACTAACAGCAACAAAATAAAACTAATTATATACTACACTAAATTTAATACAACCAACTTAATTATCCTCAATAAATCTTCTCTGTCAACTAGTGTTTTACAAAATTTCAACATTGTATATGAACTTAAGTGCCCTTTGGGAGATTGTATCTCTTCATATGTCGGATTCTAGTTCGATTGCACAACATTTAAACGAATATTCCTGTACACATTCACGATTTAAAGAAATATTAATCAATAATGCAAGTATACTCCACCAAGAAAATGAAAAAAAAACTTCAAATTCTGGAAGCCTTTATAGCAACAAAGATTTTAAATGATTGTAACAGCAATTTACAATATAAATTATGTTACATCCCTGACATAGTATTATTCTAACTAACAGAGTGCCTTCATGCGCACACACAAAAGTCCAAACTCTCAATTGTATTCATTTTTTGTCTTAGCAGTTCACCCTGAAGAAGATCTTGGATGAGATTGAAAGTACTGGAAAAAAAAATAAGAAGAGTTACGACGTCTTTCTCAGACAGTTTAAATACAGCATTGAAAAAAGTTCCGTGAATATGAGAGGTTTAAAATAAAAATAGAGATAATGTCTAGATTATTCAACCATACACTTTTAATGAAGATATGCTCTCTCTCTCTCTCTCTCTCTCTCTCTATATATATATATATATATATATATATATATATATATATATATGTGTGTGTGTGTGTGTATGTGTGTGCCTATGAAAAATCATATATAAAAAAATGTATGTGTAAAGACAGGATTAATAAAAGAAAGAGAAAGAGGAAATCATTTTATGAATAACTGTTTTCCTCTTGTTATATAACACAAACACACACACACACAATATATATATATATATATATATATATATATATATATATATATATATATATATATATATATATATATATATTCTTTTTGTGTGAAAAAAATAAAAAAGGTATGAATCCATTTTCCTCTACCTATGGGTTAATTACGAAAAGACACTGAACTCCCGTAGCGTGAGGTGGAAAACAGCCAAGGAGAAAGAAAAACAGTGAATTCAAAATTAAATTGAAGGTTGCCTATCTTGCCCATGATACACAAGTTCTGTTATCGCTGCAGTACCTGTGGTGTTCTACGACCCAAATAAGTTACGGGACTCATGATGATCCAATGTAATACTTACGGAATTGTTTAAATGATTAATATTCCGTTAGAAACAAAGAAAAATACTGAACTGTGAACGGTTTCTGAATTCAGAGCTAATTTACAAAAAGCCAGGCTCACATTCAATCGGTTTAAAATTCAAAATTGTTCTTTTTCTGAAAGCCAACCCTACGGGCAATATGCTTTTTAATTGAGTGCTGTACTTCTCCCGGGAAATATGATTTTGAATTCAGAGTTGTACTTCTCCCAGGCAATCTGCTTATGAATTCAGAGTTGTATTTCTCCCAGGCAATCTGCTTTTAAATTTCAGAGCTGTACTTCTCCCAGGTAATTTGCTTTTGAATTCAAAGTTGTACTTCGCCCAGGCAATCTGCTTTTAAATTCAATGCTGTACTTCTCCCAGGCAATCTGATTTGGAATTCAGAGCTGTAGTTCTACCAGGAAATCTGCTTTTAAATTTCAGAGTTGTAGTTCTCCCAGGCAATCTGCTTTTGAATTCAGAGCTGTAGTTCTACCAGGCAATCTGCTTTTAAATTTCAGAGCTGTTCTTCTCCCAGGTAATCTGCTTTTGAATTCAGAGCTGTACTTCTCACAGGCACTCTGTTTGTAAATTTCAGAGCTGTACTTCTCCCAGGTAATCTGATTTTGAATTCAGAGCTGTACTTCTCCCAGGCAATCTGCTTTTGAATTCAGAGTTGTGCTTCTCCAAGACAGGTTGCCAAACAAGTCTAAAGAGTCCAGTCTGTGAATCTATAAAAATACGTAGTTGAGGGAAGAACAGATGGCATCATATTATCCTAAGTGTATTTGTGCGACACTAAACGTAAAGAACTCGTGAGGTATTTGAAATCGGCACGTCGATTCAACTTTCAGCTTCGATAATAAAAAAAATGCAATACCTTTGAAATAATATCATTTTTTATCGCTCGAGACTCAGATGGACGTATATAATTTGAAAAAAAAAACATTATTTTGAAAGGTGAATTGTCAATATAGTTCAAAGAATGCTCTCATCTAGATCTTCATGTCATTATAGATAAAACGTTTTTTAAAAATCATACCACCACAATGAAGGCAGTAAAGCCACTGAGACACAAACGGTTACTGAGTTTGAAAGAATAAGAGAAAAGATAAACAGTATTAAGGAGCAAGAATAATAGAAGAGTAATCAAGAGAACAGTAGATAACGATTGGCATTGCATTTAAATTTGATGGCTTAAAAACATGGAGCCGAAAGTTCCACAAGTGAGAAGTGCGAGCAAAGAAACTGTTAGCATAGAACTTACATCTAGGCAGTTCTATTATGAATTGATGAGACCTTGACGCTAATTTATCACGACGCATAATTCATAAAATCTAGGAAACATAACGAAAATTTCATAAAATATTACCATGATACTATTTTCAGAAACTACACGACGCCGGTGGGAAAGTGACAGAAGCCGAGACGCCAAGTCAAGACCAGTAATATTATTGATCCTGCTTTGGATTTGATCAAGAATCTCTAAGTATACAGCAGAAGCACCGGATCATATGTAGTAGCAATATTCAACGCTTGGAAGAATAGTAGACTTTAAAATATGCAAGATAGCTTCAGTAAAGAAAAAATTGTCTAGCACGACACAGTGAACCAACTTTCTTAGAAGCAAACCTAGCAATGGATTCAATATAATCTGTCCACTTCATGTCAGCCGAGAATGTAAGCACGAGAAGGAACAACGAGTCACTCTTATGGAGGTTAGCATCAGCCATGCTGATGGGAGGCAGGAAGGGGTCTTTCAGATAATTGATAGAGAGAAGTTTTGAGTAGCATTCCACCAACACTAGTAGAACTTTCAGCTCTGTTAAGGTCGACTAATTGGATATTCCATTGCTCAAATTCATACATTTTTTGTTGATAGTAGGAGACTGACGTCACCATTGTTGTCTGAGGGTATCAAGAAGAAAAGAATGATCAATAGGATTATATACATACAAGAACTCACAACAGTTTACGCGCTTTAATTCGGCCTACCTTATCGGTGAAATCCTGCAGCCTCGTCTGTTGCATCCACTTTCACACCAGTGTACACAAGAAAGGCAGTAACACATTTCTTCGCCCATCGTACATACGATCCACCACGACAGGTTTACGGACATTTCACGTTAAAACACATGTTCCCGTACAATCACCGAAGTTAAGCAAGCCTTGTCAGTACCTAGATGGGTGAGCGCTTGAAAATACTAGGTGCTGTAAGCTTGGATGCGCAAGTAGTATAATGGATAATGGCTAGCAATTGTTTATAGGAGAGCTGAGTTCCAATTCCAGTTGAGTTTATTATACTCATTTACGCGGAAATACCCTTGAAAAAAGTGTGAAACTACCTATTCAGCCTCCAGCTACAGATTAATTGGTAAAACTTTTATCACTAAAAAGAAATTATCTCTCACTCGAACTTCTGAAAAAATAAAAAAATATTTTGGCTTTAAATAACCTACAAAGGGTAGACAGGCCGCAGAAAACGAATACATCAATCGACCATCGATAAAGATGATGAAAAAAAAGGTTTGTTTGCTGTCCCTCTCCAGTAAGTAACTAAATATTTTCTGGCTTTAAATAACCTACAAAGGGTAGACAGGCCGTAGAAAACGAATTCATCAATCAACCATCGATAAAGATGATGAAAAAATGGTTGGTTCGCTGTCCAGCTCCAGTAAGTACCTAAATATTCCCTGGCTTTAAATAACCTACAAAGGGTAGACAGGCCGTCGAAAAGGAATACATCAATCGATCATCGATAAGGATGATGAAAAAATGGTTGGTTCGCTGTCCCGCTCCAGTAAATACCTAACTCTTCGTGCTACCCTCAACCTTTACAAGAGCCTGATCAGGCCTACAATTGATTACTACTGTCATATATGGGTTGGAGCTGCCTTCACTTTCCAGAAGTCCAAATGCTTCCTCGCCTCCTTTTGGGTGATGAATTATCTTCCACCTTACAAATTCTTTCTCACAGACAAAACGTCGCAAGACTCTCTCTGCTCTATCTCTATTCTCATGGAAAGTCTGCAGATGAACTACATTCTAACGTTCACAGCTAACAACAGACATGCAACGCACATTGTAGCGAACCACTCTCACTCTTTTCGGATTCCATTGGTGTGATGTAAGTTACACTCGAAAATCTTCTTCCTACGGAACGCTGCTTTGTGGAACTGACTCCCAAGAGAATGCTCCCCCGATCACTACAATATTAACCTGTTCAAGTCTAGAGTTTGCTAGAGAATGGTAATGGTCGTTTCCTTGTAAGGAAACATTCAGTATTCATTGACCGAGTAGCCAGTTTTGATTGAAATTTATAAAACATTTCCGCGAAAACAATTTTTCAAGAAAATATGTTTCCCAAATCCAGTAGCTGTTATTGCTCTTTCCCATATTAATGGGAGTTTCCTTCCTAGCCATTTATTTGACGTACTGTGGAATATGGACGCCTTGATTATGTTATTATTTTTTGACTATTTACATTATTCGAAATATTGTCCTCATCTTAGTCGCCATATTTATTACAACGTTTCGGCCGTTGTACGCTGCGGCCTTCTTCAGATGGTTGGAATGTTCGCTCACTGGGGTAGACTGTTCTAGATCCACGTGTCATGTTTAATGGATTTCAGTTATCAGTTATAGCCTGTTAATTTCACTCTGAAGGTTCTCTACTGCCTTAACCGGGTATTGAACTCACACTAATATATATATATATATATATATATATATATATATATATATATATATATATATATATACAGAGAGACAGAGAGAGACAGAGACAGAGATTATAAAGATGTAATCATACAAGGAATCACTAAGATGTATTAATGTAATTTTAATGGCGAATTCTTTTCGCTAACAGAATTGATATAAGAATTAACTTATTAACAATCTATTGAATTATGTATAAAATTGTTGTCAGATGGATGTATTTTTTAGAGCAGCAAGTACTTTCAAAAACTTCATGTTTTCATCGTCAGGCTGTAATCTTTTCATTTAGAAATAAAACCTTATTGTAAATCGAAAGATTTTTTTTAAGAATGTGTTATATATTAACGGTTACATAATATTAAAACGTGCAAGTCGCAATGCTAGTGTTCAAATACTTTAAGTGATCATTTTTGTATGAATTTCGTAATGTGGTAAATCCATAAATTCTGTTGTTGTCAGTGTTTTCCAGTTAACGTGACATGAACTAAGTATATAGTTCAATTAATAGAATACGACTTACTAGTTTTTTTTTCTCCTGAATTTCGTACTGCGGATCAACTTTTTTCCATAAACGTATTATATTAAGCAGCATATATATATATATATATATATATATATATATATATATATATATATATATATATATAAGAGAGAAACAAGAAATTTATACAAACTAAGCCCTCCTGCGCACAATAAATTACTCAAGAACAACATAACCAAAAAATGCAAAAAGGCATCCAAAACAACAGAACACGATATCAATAATGAAGCTAATGCAATCGCCCAAAAATTAGACCTGGATGACCAAATAAGTTGTATCAGCAAGGCGCAAGCCTTTATCACACTAAAAGACAACAAAGAAAATTTCAAAACCAACGCTGCATGCAGACTCATAAACCTAGCCAAAAGCAAACTAGGTAAATATGTAAAACGATACTAGAAAGAATTAATTCTGAACTTAGGAAGAAGTTAGGAGTAAACCAGTGGAAAAACACAAAAGCAACTATTGACTGGTTCCACAGCATAAATAACAAACAAAATTGCCAATTCCTACAATTAGACATAAAAGAATTTTACCCATCCATAACAGAACGGGCATCAACTTAGCACAGGAACAAATAATAATAAAACCAAGCGAAATCGACATCATTAAGCACTCCCGTAATCATTAATATTTCACAATGCAGAAGCATGGATAAAGAAAGATGGGATATTTGACACTACAATGGGAAGCTTTGACGGTGTTTAATGGGAAATCATAGGTATTTACTTACTACACAAACTAAGCAAAATAATAGATAGAAATGACACAGGACACTACAGGGACGACGGTCTCATAATCTTAAGAAACTGTAACAAACAAAACACAGATAAACTAGAAAAGCAATAAAAAATTTTTTCAAAAATAACGGATTCGACATAGATATAAAGACTAACCTAAACGAAATAGATTTTCTAGATGTTACCTTTAACCTAAGAAAAGACACATATAAACCATCTAGAAAACCCAATGATAAACCACTCTATATTCACACTTCTTCCAACCACTCGCCTTCTGTAATCAAACAGATACCAAAATCGATTAACCGCAGGCTTTCCGACAATTCCTCCAATGAATCTATATTTAACAAAGCTAAGAATGACTACGAAACAGCCCTAAAAGATAGCGGAATACCAGAAACACTCACATACTCACCACAGAACACAAAAAAGGCCAATAGGAAAAGAAATATCATATAGTTCAACCCACCGTACAGCAAAAAAGATAAAAAACAAAGTAGGAAAAATATTCTTCAAACTCTTACACAAACACTTCCCGGAACCAAGCACCCTACACAAAATATTAAAAAAAAACACAGTAAAAATCAGCTACAGTAGCAACGGGAACATGGCACAAATAATAAAAAAGCACAACAGGAAAATTATCAACAAACCACACAAACAAATTAAACCCGCGTGAAACTGCAGAATAAAGAATGAATGTCCCTTAAACGGTAATTGTTTACAAAACAACGTAATATACCAAGCCACGATAAAATCACCAGATAATGAAGTAAAAGTATCCATAGGAGTAAATGAAGGACTCTGGAAACAAAGAAATTATGCACACAAAACATATTTCACAAATAGTAAATATGCAAACATCACAATGCTTTCTAAATATATCTGAGAAATTAAAAACTAAACGCACATCACACCAAAAATATCTACTTAAAACAACCAATCAAAAACCTGCAAACTTTGCTTGGAAGAAAAATAGCTATCATTACGTTCCCAGACCAAAATAAATTATTAAATAAAAAATCCGAGCTCATCTCAAAATGCAGACATGAAAACAAATTTTTACTACGTTACTTAAAAATCGAAAACGGAAAAAATAAAATAAAATAAAAGTAAATATATAAATAAATAAATAAACAAAATATCAATAAAATAAGCAAAATAAATTAACCCAAACAAATTACCAAATCACCCCTGTTAGAATAGACGAAATAGAATATAAATAAAAAAATCAATAAACCCAAATAAATAAAATAAATAATAAACAAATTAGCAAGCCATTATGACCAAAATATTAGTTTGTCTATAAAAATCAAACCAAAAATCGGACGAAAAAAGTAGCTATAACTGTTATATAACGATAAAAAATACTACGTCACTTAAAAATCGAAAAGATAAAATATACAGTATAACAAATAAATAATAGCAAGTAAAATAAATTGACCTAAATTCATCCAAATAAACTAACAAACTGATCCCGATAAACTAACCATTATAAAAAAACAAATAAAGATAATCATTCCAAATAAATACATGAAGAAATAAACAAATTAAAAACTGTTCCCGTCAAAATAATAGTTAGAATAAACTACAACAATCAATCCCAAAATTGAATGAATAGCTTTAAATATCTTCCCAAACCAAAACGAAACTATTAAATAAGCGATATAACAAATTTTACTATGTTAAAATAAAAAAATAAATATATAAGATAAGAAATATAAATAAAAAATAAAAATAAATAAAATCAAGCAAAATAATTTAATCCAAATAAATAAATAAACAAATAAACGACTTCCGGTAAAATAACCGCCAAAACAGGCTACCCACAATGCACCACTGACCCGTATATACATATATAAATAGCCGAGAAAAATTACAGTACTCGTGGCCTGACGATTGCATTTAGCATGAAACAGACTGTTGCCTCTAAGTGTTGACTTCTATATTTATACATATATTCATATATATATATATCAATTACGACTGAGTTCGATCCTCACTGGGTACTCCATTCTTCTGGCCTTGTGCTACAACTAACCTACTCTGAGTAATTCACTATTATATATTATAAATCACTATATATATATATATATATATATATATATATATATATATATATATATATATATATATATATATATATATATATATATATGGTTGATTTTGAATTTGTTTGTACGATGATAAATAGTATCCCATATAATATATTGGTGTTATCTATTAAAACATGTCTTAAGCTAATATTAATGTGGTTGTCTATAGCGATTTTCCAAGCGTAGCTTAGATGTGGCACAAAGCCGAAAATTATTGGGTGACCAGCGAGGATCGAACTCACTACTCACTCGTAATTATCTTAATAAGACAAGCTTGCTGATCATTACACCACATACGCTAGTCGATAAGAGCGCGAATTACACTTACAAGTTTTGACACATGATAAGCCAACCTCCGGGACCGCCTGGTGGATGTATTGATTTTCTGGCGCATGTTTGATCAATGTAAGAATTTAATGCTGGTTTTTGATTATAAATTTGGGAGATACAAAGGACATGAGAAAATATAACGTTATTTTTACTTAGGGTTGATTTTTACTTACTTAGGGTTGATTTTTATTATTTTTTTTTACTTAGGGTTCACTTTTACTTATTTATACATAGGGTGGATTTTTAAGACACCGAATTATTGCTAAGAATTACTTTAGACTCTTTTTTATTCATTTTTAATAAATGATTAATCTAACCTCGACGAGTTCGTTGTTTTAAATAGATTTATGACATTTTGAAAAATACACTACATGAAACTCTCCTATTAATGGGTACATAAACAAAATATGTTATACACACACACACACACACACATATATATATATATATATATATATATATATATATATATATATATATATATATATATATATATATATATATGCGTCTGTGAATGTATAAATTGTCCGTCAGTTAATTAAGAACAAATTATATATCTAAGTGTACAAGCACCTAACAAAAACCTGTGCCGACCTCTTTCCAAGCATTTCTATCATCCATAAAGCTACCTAGCCTGTCTGTCTAATTCCGGAGTTGTTTGATAAAAGTTTTTGTTGATCAACCTTCTTGATCTCTCCTATAATTTGAATTACATATCTAAACTGATGATACAACATGTTCACTCCTCCAGTAACGGCTACTAAACCGCTACTACTTGCCTTTCATAGATTGCGTTAATAATTTTTTAATAGATTCTCATATATTTCATTATAGGGCATATGTTGTTTCCAGCTGACATTTAGTTCTGCTCTCTATAGTCGAGTATCCATTCCATCTAGTTATTTGCCAGTGATTTTTGTTAAAGTTCAACTACCTGACCCGTACAAGTCAAATGTTTCCACTATTGACCTAAAGCGTTGCATTTAAATCATATAATGAAAAGTACAGAATTTCAAGAGACAAATCACTATATATCATTTTATTTGCACTTATGTTCAACTGACGAAAAAGGAAAAACTTATTGAATAAAACAACTTTAAATCTGGATTGCATTAATGCTTAACTCTCAACTGATTGACTCATTATATTGCGCATCAGTCATTTGATTTCCTCGTTAACATATATTTCTTACCAATCATTTGATAGCTTTATTATATCGCTCACCTTTCATTTGATTGCTTCGTTATAATATATCATGGTTACCCTTCATTTGATGGCCTTATAAGATTGCTTACCTTTCAACTGATTGCTTTTTATATGTATTGATATGCCTTCAGTGAACAGCAAAAACAAAGAAACTGACCTTGCCGTTCCAATACCATTGGAGGGGACTATATGTGTGTCTGTGTGCCCGTGTGTACGTGTGAAATTCGTATATAAATAAAATGTATATGTAAAGACAGAATTAATAATGACAAGAGGAAGCAATTTTATGAATAACTGTTTTCCTTTATATATATATATATATATATATATATATATATATGTTTCTTCTCGAGTTAAACCTAATCTTCTCCTCCTATCATTATAAACTACTACTCGTAATCCTCCACTTCGTTTAGTCACCATGCCTTGTACACAGTGAAACTTACTGTAAAGATAAATAAAAATTACTATTAGCAATATATTTAGTCGATACACGGGTTTGAGAAGACATTTTTAAGCTATGAATATTAATATCCACCGGCTTAGAAATCGAAAATCTTATTAAAAATATACCATCTAACTGGAATCGAATATGACAAAAAAGGAAAATTTCATGGTTTTATTTTTAATTGTTGTCAATTTCGGTATATATATATATATATATATATATATATATATATATATATATATATATATATAGTTCACAATCAGAGTAAAAAGAAACAGCGCTGGGTGTAAAAGATCAGAGTTCAGTTATATACCGTAATTACCCGTGTATAATACGCATTTTTTTTCTAAAAAATAATAAGCAAAATTAAGGGTGCGTATTATACACAGCTACAAAAAATGTTTAAAAAAATTGCCATTTCATAGGTCGATTTCAGTTGCGAAATGCCTACTCACCACAAACATACGACAATTTGACACTAACATTCGGCGATTGCGACCCCATAAGGATGTCAAATACAATCATATGTAAACAATACTTACAAAATGTAAAAAAAATGACAATTATAATAAAACTAAATTAGAATAATATTATTCTATGTTTAAAACCATTTTTTAATACGAGTAGCAAAATCTGAGCGTAATGAAATTGGAGAGGTACAATTTATAGGATTTGATTACCAAACAAGGGGTGCATATTATGCCTGAGTAGAAGGATTTTCTCACACTAACAGCACAATTTTAGGGGTTCGTATTATGGATGAGGGTGTGTTATATATGGGAAATTACGGCATTAATCTTTCTTGTCGATATTTCTTGTAGCCATCAAATAAAGGAGTTTTATGAAAGACCATTGCAAATTTGATGATTGACTGCTGCATGTAACTTTCAGTAGCATCACGCCTTCATAAATAACGAGATATATATTTTTAATATTTATATTTACTAGGAAAATTTTTAGGAGTTATTGCGATTTAAAACATCCCCTCCCTCGATTTTTCTATCGGTTAATTCTAATTATAAAAGCCATAATTCGATTAAATTCTCCAGCCTCCTCAGTTATAAAGGAAAATAGTAATGCTAATATTAACCACATCCTTATAAAGAAACATTCGGTATTCATTGGCCGAGAAACCAGTCTTTCGATTGAAATTCATAAAATCTTTCTATTAAAACAATTTTTCAAGAAAATACGTTTCTCAAGTCCCGTAGCTGTTATTGTTCTTTCCAGTATTTACTGAGATTTCTTTCACAAACTTTTGTTTTAAGCAATGTGGAATGCCAACATATTGATTATGTCATTATTTCCTTTTCGAGATACATGTTATATTCAAACAGATGTTTAATGAATTAGGAGTTTCATGAACTTATGACCAGTAAGGTTTTTACATTTGATGTTATGCAACACCCGAAAAGATACAACTGATCAGATTTTAAAATATTAGGTTGGTGCAAAAATAATGTCGGGTTTTGACGTATTTTTAACGTCAAAAACCGACATTATTTTTGCACCAACCTAATATAACTTGGGCACGAATTAGAAAAGATATTTTTTTAAGCAATTCACCCCAAGCAAGGAAGTAGTGCCAATAGCAGGCAAGGGGTTACAGCGGATTGAGAAATTTTGTCCTTTCCTATTTTGCATAATTCGCCTGTCAAATTTGTTGTATTTTAACCTATTGTTCTGAAAAACGAGTTTTCTATTCTTTTTTTATGCTTATTAACATATAAAAAAAACCTTGCATAATATGAACCGTAGATTCTGAGAAATGAATAAAAATATTCAAAATTGTGGGTGTACGAATAATTTCGTCATTGGTCGTATATTGAATACTGCTGCCATATTTGGTTTGGTGCTCCTGCTGTACATCTCGGTGTTTATGAGAAAATTCAAAGAAATAAAGGTGAAAGGATGTTTGGGTTTCGTTAAAATTTTAATCATCATTTTTTTTTAAAACAACAAACATTACCTAGGGAATGTAGGTAGGTAAAATTGGTAATCAGTCGTTGTTTTAAAACTTATTGCATTGTAGATAGTTCACATATTTTGATAATTTTTATTTTTTTTTATTTTTGAATAAAAAGATTTCTTTTAACATTTATTTCATTATAGAATGGGGAATAATAAATCATTTTTTGTAACGAGGGTGTGAACGTAGTTAAAATAACAGCGGTGTCAATAAAAAAAATTATACTTTTGATACACCGTTATTTTTTTTTCCTGTACGAAGGTTCATATATGCCAAGATATACTGCAACAAGTAACAGCAAACTATTTAATCTAACAGACGTAGGAAAATGTTTCACAGAAATCCGAAGGAATAGCAACAATATCTAAATAAACTGCTAAGAAAGGGTAACTTTCCGTTATAAACAAAAAATGTTGATCGTTTATATAATATCAATAATCCAGTGAATGCTGGGCAGTTTCTTCCCAGATGAACAGAAGACTTGAGGTAGCAGAGATGTGGTTCTACAGAAGCATGCTGAGAATACCATGAACAGAATACGTGAACAGCGAGGGAGGAAAATGAAAACAAAAAGGATAGTTGCACTTAGAATCTGAAAAAAAAACAGTTAAAATTTCAGGGACACATAATGCGGAAAAAAGGTTTGTAGAAATTGACACTCATAAGACATATTGAACATAAAAAAGATGGAGGAAATCACCGAATGACTTATATAACAAGTTTGTAAGATAGTAGATTCTAAAAAAGGGAAGAATAGGAAAAAGAAAAATGATAAGAGCTACAAAGGATAAGATGTGAAGAGCCATGATCACCCACTTTTACGAAAGACATAAAAGAAAACAGATTTGTTATTGATACTTAATAAAAAGCTCAATTTTGAAATATATATATATATATATATATATATATATATATATATATATATATATATATATATATATATTGTCAAAAACAAAAGAGATGAACATTATATGTTCAGCAGAGGTTATATTTCAAATTCCTGCAGACAGGAGGCACTCGAACCGTGTTTCCCGCTCCAACACCGATTATGAATACAGTGTCGTTTACATCTGGCCTCTGCCGTTGACGTTCTTTCAGTTACATTTCAATTGCGATCTAGAATACAATTTTGCCTATGGCTCCGAAGAAAAGTCCCAATGCAAGTTCTAATGCTAAGCATAAGACTATATTGCTGGAATATAAAGTGGAAAATAATTATTTTATTAAGAATACTGTATGTACATATAAATACTTTAATAGGCAATGGTGGTGCTTCTTCACGGTTTATAATGTGGTTATTTCGACTTAAGTCATTTTTCGACCTAAGTCGTGACCTCTGGAACCAATTAACAACGTAGGGTGAGGTATACCTGTATATAGTTTGACCATCAGCGTAGCTAGGGCCAGCAGTACATACGCTAATTTTATACGTCGTGTATGATGAAACACCATTAAAATTAGCTTAGAAATCTTCAGAAGTCGCATGATACGCGACTATATACGGTAAATCGTGAAAGAAGAGATTAATTCTCATACGCATGACAACAT
>OZ010579.1:100218502-100253502 GCA_963932145.1 Acanthosepion lycidas
AAGAAAGTAGTTTTTGAATAGTTCTACATTGTCATATTTTTAGCAACCATTCTTGACAGACAGATAAATTGATTGATGTGTGTCTATCAAGCATCTGCAAGTTATTTATAGCCCCCCACCCAAAAAAAAAATTTAAATTATAATAATTTTGGGAAGATAATAATCACTTACTAATCCAGATCTTACTAATTAGCTCATAGATGGGGGATACACTGACATTGACATCGACAAAGAAACAGACAGACAAGAATGATTGTGATAAGTAAAAGCATATTGACATTGACAAAGCAACAAGCAGACAGGAACTGACTGTGTCAGATACACTGACATTGACAAAGAAACAGGCAGACAAGATTGACTGTGATAAGTAAAAGCAAATTGACATTGACAAAGTAACAGGCAGACACGAACTGACTGTGACAGGTACATTGACAAAGAAACAGGCAGACAAGAGTGTCTGATATGTAAAAGTAAATTGATATTGACGAAAAAACAGGCAGACACGAACTGACTGTGACAGATACAATGAAATTGACGTTGACGAAGAAACAGGCAGACAAGAATGACTGTGATAAGTGAAATTAAATTGGCAATGACAAAGAAACAGGCAGACACGAACCTACTACGACAGATTCAATGAAATTGACATTGACAAAGAAACAGGAGGACAAGAATGACTGTGATAGATAAAAGTAAATTGATATTGAAAAAGAAACAGGCAGACACGAATTGACTGTGACAGATTCAATGAAATTTATTTTGACAAAGAAACAGGCAGACACGAACTGTGAACTGTGAAAATTGATATTGATAAAGAAACAGTCAGACACGAACCTACGGCGACAGATTCAATGAAATTGACATTGATAAAGAAACAGGAGGACAAGAATGACTGTGATAGGTAAAAGTAAATTGATATTGAAAAAAAAAAAGTCAGACACAAACCTATGGCGACAGATTCAATGAAATTGACATTGATAAAGAAACAGGAGGACAAGAATGACTGTGATAGGTAAAAGTAAATTGATATTGATAAAGAAACAGTCAGACACAAACCTATGGCGACAGATTCAATGAAATTGACATTGACAAAGAAACAGGAGGACAAGAATGACTGTGATAGGTAAAAGTAATTGGACATTGAAAAAGAAACAGGCAGACACGAATTGACTGTGACAGATTCAATGAAATTTATTTTGACAAAGAAACAGGCAGACACGAACTGTGAACTGTGAAAATTGATATTGATAAAGAAACAGTCAGACACGAACCTACGGCGACAGATTCAATGAAATTGACATTGATAAAGAAACAGGAGGACAAGAATGACTGTGATAGGTAAAAGTAAATTGATATTGATAAAGAAACAGTCAGACACAAACCTATGGCGACAGATTCAATGAAATTGACATTGACAAAGAAACAGGAGGACAAGAATGACTGTGATAGGTAAAAGTAAATTGATATTGAAAAAGAAACAGGCAGACACGAATTGACTGTGACAGATTCAATGAAATTTATTTTGACAAAGAAACAGGCAGACACGAACTTTGAACTGTGAAAATTGATATTGATAAAGAAACAGTCAGACACGAACCTACTACGACAGATTCAATGAAATTGACATTGATAAAGAAACAGGAGGACAAGAATGACTGTGATAGGTAAAAGTAAATTGATATTGAAAAAGAAACAGTCAGACACAAACCTATGGCGACAGATTCAATGAAATTGACATTGATAAAGAAACAGGAGGACAAGAATGACTGTGATAGGTAAAAGTAAATTGATATTGATAAAGAAACAGTCAGACACGAACCTACGGCGACAGATTCAATGAAATTGACATTGATAAAGAAACAGGCAGACAAGAATGACTGTGATAGGTAAAAGTAATTGGACATTGAAAAAGAAACAGGCCGTGACTGATATAATGAAATTAACATTGACCAAATAAGGCAGACATGAACAGGCTGGGATAGGTGTAAATTGTGGTAAATAGACAGTCAGTTAGAAATGGATTGTTATAGACACAAATAAATTGTGGTAAATAAATAGGTACATGTAAACAGAGATATGCAGAGAGGGAGATGGGAGGGATGGATAAATACTTACAAAAGTCGAACGCATAGAAAGGGCACCTGCAGCAGTCTACTGTTTAAGAATGTCATTTCATAAATCATTCGCTTGTTAAGAAATCTTTCTGTGTACTTTTGCTACACGAAGCCGAATTTAAGTAAACATCTATTTTGGGCTGATCTGGTGAATGAATGTGTTGTGTGTTTTCCACCGACCCCAGTAGTCGGTGTTCAAACTAGAATGTCGTATGCTGATTTTCAAAATAGTCATCAATTTCCCATTTTCAAGATGGGTATCATATAACCTCCTCCTACTCTCAAGTAATCGTTACGGATGAAATACTGTCTCTTATTTCAAGATATTATTTGAAATGCATCTCTATCTATCAAAGGGCAGAATGTGTGCGTGTGTGTATGTGTGTGTGTGTGTGTGTGTGTGTGTGTGTAACGAATGCACGGCCGCAATTTTCAATGGATTTGCACCAATATTTACATGCACAGGCTCCAGGTTATCAGATAGGCCAAGACCGACTTTGCATTGCCCAACTCCCATCGATAGTGGAAATAATCGATTTTTTCATGCTTCTATAGCAGTTTTCATGTAGTTTGCGACCATTTTGTACTTATAGCTGGCTGTCACCAATAGGCTGGAAGATCCTAGTGGCCAGCGTGAGAGCCAACAGCTGACTGACACGAATATTAACTAGCATCGATAGCTGCATTCGTCACAAATGGGAAAAATTTAAACCTGCATGGCACTTTAATGTAATTGGCTCATTCGCTTGCTTAAACTCAACGTTGATTCTGATTCCACAGAACTGGGTTGAGTGTGAAAAAGTATTTGTTGTTAACATTCTTTTTTCATTCGGTTTTTCCAGTTACAAGTCCTTTTTTAAAGCTGATCGTTTTGTGCTCATTTTGTTTAGTTCTTTTTTCGTGACAGATTTAATGTTTAGTATAGAGCTTAGAAAAAATTCGCAGTGTGAAATAGGCAAGACGTAAGGCATGTAGCAACATCAGCACTCCTTTAAAGGCAAGGAAGGGAAAAAATATTTTAAGTCAAGTTATAGCGATTACTGTATGAGTCGTACGATTTTTGAATCAAGCACGGGCAACGCCGGTCCATGCTGCTAGTAATCTATAATATGAAAATAGAGCTGAATCTATGTCCGTCACACACTGTCTGCAGGTGACTTTGCATCCGTGTATGTTATAGTTATTTAGTTTTTAATCAATTCTTCCTTGCATGGAATATTACTGTCATATATGATCTGGTGCACCCGCTGTAAATCTCGAGGTCATCGAAAAAATGCACCGACGAATATGCAATGCGATAAGTTCTGATCTGGCATCTAGTCTACAGTAGCTTTCTCATAGACGTGCTGTGGCTTCCCTTTATCTCTTCTATAAGCATTTTTCACGGCAACTGTCCCAACGAGCTACTTACGCTGGCTCCCAGACTGCATGAATTTAAGCGAGCTACAAGGTTGGCATCTCAAACCCACCCTTTCACTGTCGAAACGGTTAAATGTAACCGTCTCTTCTACTCCAACAGTTTCTTCTCTTGCACTTCCCGTCTGTGGAACTCCCTTCCTCTTACTCGCTTCCCTGATAAATATATTCTTCAAATATTCAAATGTAATGTCAATTAACATCTTCTGATACCTTAACCTTGTTCCCCGTCGTTCTCTTTATTCACTCACCAAACACGCCTCTTTACTCTTGTTCTCTACCCAAGTGGCACTCCCGCCTTTCTTCGGGTGAAATACTTTTAAAAAAATCACCCCAAGTAAGGTGATAATGCCAGTAAAACGCAATGTGCTACTGGGAGCGAAAGAGAAGAAGACTTTTGAAGGAACCGAAAACCCAATCCTAAACAGAAAACAAGAAATAAACCTTTACCTCTGCACAAGAACCGGGATGGGGTGTGAACCGGCCGATAGGCGTACCTATCTACTCCTACATATATATATATATATATATATATATATATATATATATATATATATATATATATATGTGTGTGTGTGTGTGTGTGTGTGTGTGTGTGTGTTGTGCATCAATGACTTACATATCCTTGCGCCATTTAATGAATACAAATCACACACACATATACACAAAATGAAGATAATTTTGAACGAAGATGTTGGATGAATAAACATTCTACTCAGTCGGGACAGCCACTACGTTGAGCTGAGCCATAACATCAAGAATTTGGAGACCAAAAATAATTTATTGAAATAAAAAAAATCAGATAATTGTAAGATCTTGCTGAGTTTTTCGGATTTTTTTTCCATTTTAATAAATGGAGATTTTTTTTTATTATTCTGTAGAAATCATTTTATGTTTGTTATTAAAATATATATGCGCACAAAAGTGATGAAATTAGGGTCCACTGAGACGTGAATGCCAATTTGCCTTTGTCAGTAAAAGCGTATATGCTGAAATGGAAGCCTTTGAAAACCATTTTTATGACTCCTGTATTTAAAGAAAATATATCTTCTAATAAATGCAGTAATTTTAAATGAACAAACGACTTAGATTTGAAATTGGATCATCTTGCCTTCGGCGAAGTGACAGGTGTCGTACTGGGTATTATTATTATTATTATTATTATTATTATTATTATTATTATTATTATTATTATTATTTGCGTATGTAATGTTTCCTGCTTTGTATTCTGTAGAGCCAGGTCCAAACTATGGTCCTTAGGTCCTATAGGGGAATTGTCATTTAATTGACAGCACTTTTCTTAGTATATGGGATGTTCCTAGTAGGGCGATTTTCTGGGTAACTTCTATGTTGATGCTACTTGGAACGGTGTTAGCAAAATTGTCTATTCCTTTTCTCACGATTTTCTCCGATTACTAGTGGTACAGTCTCAGTCTTCATTCCCCACATCCTGTTAATCTCGATCTCCAGGTGCTTGTATTTGGATTTGTATCTCGATAATTTTCATGGAGGTGTTTCTCTCACATGGTACTGCTATTTCAATAAACATATACTTCCTGAATTTTTTATCTCTTATTATTATTATTATTATTATTATTAGTAGTAGTAGTAGTAGTAGTAGTAGTATTCATACCGTAATATGAATCTCAACCTTTTGTTTCAGATATGATAATGATGACTACAAGTGTTGAAATTCTGGCGATTTTATGGGAGAAATAATAGATTCCTGCCGTTCTCAAGGGCATTAGTGCAAAGTAAACATAATATATTAGAATGGAACTTGAACCTTGCTCTCTGATTCCATTTTTCGCTTCTGTAATCGTTAAGCTCTTAGTACATCGTGTATGTTAGTAAAGTATGTAAGTCCGACTTAAGCAAAAAACCAAATTAAGCATCAGCCAAAATAATAGAATTTGTTCTTTAACCATTAATGGAGAAGGAATTGAAAGAATTGCGTGCTCAGAACCTTGAATTCAAACTTATGTAACAACTATATGTTCAACAAAGAGTATAATTTTTCTTTAAGACATAAGATTATATCAACAAAGAGTATAATTATTCATTAAGACATAACAGTTTAAGAACCTTCTAGTAAAGTTAATAAATTGCCTGAATCAAACGGAAGCAGAAGATATAAGAATCGGATCATAGCTGATCGGTAAGATTAGATCAAATTGGCAGCTGGTCTCAAAAGTGATCTAGAATGTGCTGTTTACTGGGAGAAGAAATGGTCTGTTCATTTTAATGTCTATAAAATAAAACTACTTTCTATTATCTGTCTATATTTCTGTGATGAGTTATTATGTACACTATTTACATTATTCAGACTACTGGACACATGGCACAGTGGATAAAGGCGTTAGTTAGATCCAGTGACAGGATCCAAAGAGTGTGAGTTGAATACCCGGTTAAAGCAGTGGAGAACTTGGAGAGGGCAATTAACAGGAGATAACTGATAACTGACATCTATTAGACATGGTACTCGGAACTAGAACAGTCTACCCCAACGAGCGAAATAAAGTGTTCAGTTCGACATTCCAACCACCTGAAGAAGGCCAGGGCGTACAACGACCGAAACGTTGTGATAAATATGGCGACAAAGATGAGGACAATAGTCCGAATAATGTAAATAGTTCTTTCTATTAATCATCTGAGACAGATTTTCTGTTTTCCATGTTAACCTCCAGGAGATTGACTAAAGGATGCGGCTTCTTGGGTCAACGTTCTCCGCTGACATGATGTGTAAAGATTATACTGAATGAATTGCCATGTCTGCTGTTAAGAAAATTGGTCCTCTGTGTTGTACTAGACAATTTTCTCGCTCCAGAATTTATCTTACGTATTTATAAGTTTACTATACGTCCATGCTTCGAATATTGCTACCACACATAGTCTCGTATTTCTATTATGAATATAGAGATTTTTGATCAAATCCAGAGAAGAATCTGCATTGTTATTAGTCCTGACGTAACATTTAGGCTTTAGTCACTTTCCCACCGCCGTAATTTAGCTCACCTTTGCGCTTCTCAAAAATTCTTTCGTGCTTATTATTTTGAAGAAATATGGTACCCAGTTTGTGGTACCGACATTTTATGGATTTATTCGCAGTACTAAATTGACAGATAGGTCTCGTCATTTTACAATTGAATTACATAGGTATGAACGTAATTTCTTTGTTAACAGCTTCTTTTCACTTACTTCTCGCCTGTGAAACTCTCTTCCGGCTTATTGCTTTCCAGTCAACTTTGATCTTCCAAAATTAAAATTCAATGTCAATCGTTATCTACTGTCCTCATGGTTCCCGTTTTTTGGTGTTTTCTTTTATTGTTCTACCACCTGAATAATATTTTCCTTTTCTTAATCTTTCACAATCAATATCTCCTCGTTTCTTAGTGTATTTATTGCTTTGCTTGGGGTGAAATGATCAAAATAAATAGATTTCAAAATTCGGAGCTATATTCCCAATCGACACAGATGCTAAAATGTCCTGTTTACTAATAAATCTATGATCCAATGTCCGCCTTTAATCCTTGTTGATAAAATGAAGCTAATTATCCCGCTTTTGACACATAACAGACAGACGATTTCGGTTCTGTATGCTAACCATTCAACTCCATCTTAACGTCTTAGATTTCGTTTAATGAACCCTAGAAATGGGCATAGCACATCTATCGGCACGGAAGACGAGCGTTTATCTATCTTGGTTATTTCCGTTGACAGCTGTTTCCTCTACGGGAGTCTGCCGGCCACGAATTCACGTCAGGAACATTTGCAAATGAGATTCTGACCACGTCAGCTAATAACGAAGCCATGATGCTTAAAACTCGCTATCAAAACGTGTCTTCATCAAAAAGTTCATATCCACCATTAATGCTTGCTTGCGCATGTGTGAGAGTCATAATCTAGGACACCTAACTCCAAAGGCTCGTTTGCTTTAAATAGATTCTTATAAGATTTGCACATTTCACTCTGTTTAACTGATCGCTAACGAAGAAAGATATCATCTTTTATAGTTATCACCGGTTCTTTTTTCCTGGTCGAAATAATTAGAGCCATCGGCCTAGCGTTATATTTCTCTCTAAGAAATGATTAATGTGAAATATCCAAAGAAAATATGTACAGATGGAATATGGTAAAAACATTTGAATGTTAACATTTTTTAATTTTCATCCAGAAGATTCGGTTCTTTTACATGAGCATTATCAAAATATAGCAAAAAAAAAAAAAAAGAAAGAAAAGTCTTTGTTATGGCAATCTTGCCACAAAATATACAATCCCCCCCACATATATATATATATATATATATATATATATATATATATATATATATATATATATATATATATATATATATATATAGATGGGTGTCTGTGTGTGGGTGGGTGTTCACATGTCCATAAAGGAACTGTTTTGATCCAACCAAATTCATGAATAATTATACTGTTCATGCTGCTACACCCCTATCAAGAAGACTCACGTTACATTTCTCTGACCATAGCTCAATTAGGACACATTTAATCACACCCACCAAATTTCATCGGCAACATACTCTTAGAAAATAAAACTATTCTTGTGCGAGAAAATGTGTTATTGGTTTCATTAACAAAGCGATTAGCAATACAACATAATCATATAAAAAAAAATTAAAATAACCACAAAAGTCTTCATATAAAAGCAGTTGAATACATATATATATATATATATATATATATATATATATATATATATATATGAAGTGTTCATACAAGTTGTGTATATGTTTTTGTAAGAGATTTGATATCTGAAAAAAAAGGTAATCTTTAGTACTTATCTTATGCTGATTTTCACGAGCCTGAATAAGTACGTCTGACTGCCAGGAACCAAAGAGGATGTTTGACTTTCGCGCCTAACGATCCTTCGGGCAGTTGACGTGACTATCTATTTATCTATTTTTAGCTTTTTAAAGGGTTAGTCAAAGGGAGATAACTTCTGTCTCTCCCAACACTATAATAGCCTCATCCACATGTTAAAAAAGGTTAAAAAAAATTGTGATGTCAACGAACACCCGTTGCCACTTTTGCGATGTCAACGAATACTCGATGTCACTTTTGGGATGTCAACGAATACTCGTTGTCACCTTCGTAATGATCGGTGTAGTAGAGACTTTGTAATCGCAGATACAACTATATCATGCCGTCGAACTATCCTGGTCTCAGACACCGAATATCACTCGCACTAATAGTACTTACTCGATAATACTCTGAACAGAGACATAGTATAGTGAATAGAGTAGAGAATAGCGGTCCGTATAGTAACAGATGATAGAGTAGAAATATAGATCCGTATAGTATGGAGGATAGACTAGAAAATGTAGATCACTTAGACACACGCTACATGCGTTTCCTTTATGGCCACGTAGTCTGCTTAATTGTGTTTGCTCACTGGCAATCTATGTTCAAACTCAAGTGACGGCAGCGACATTTAATTCCTACATAACAAAATAAAGGAAGTATTAATAGTAAAAAAAAAAAATTACATCCAATACTCCATAACATCAGCTATGAACACGGTCCTAGTGCTGACCATGTTTGTAAAATTAAAAAAAAACAAACTTCCTTTCAACATAGATACACATATATAAACATCTACATATTCAGTCAAAAATTTAAAAAAAAACTTCCTTAATAATGGCTAAGAGAATAGACGGAATCGCTTGGATATATAAAACATTCTACACATTTTATATCCAGAAAAGAAATGACTTACATGAACACAAAAATTACGTAAAAAGCTTGATCACTGTCACTTGTCAATCATCTCTGATAGAAATTGTATAAAAGAGGGCATTACTTCCGAAATAATATATATATATCATGTCATTGTAGATGGAGCTCGACTTTCCAGGAAGACAGTACATCTAGAGAAAGGAAAACCTTAATTTTAAATATCAGTTAACTTGCAATAATATAAGAAAATTTTAAATTTAGATTTTTTTATTATGAATTGTCTATTTAATTCCTTATAATAGGTTGGTGCAAAAATAATGACGTAATAATGTCGTTTTTTGACGTATTTTTAACGTCAAAAAACGATATTATTACGTCATTATTTTTGCACCAACCTAATATATTTATTTCCCTTATTAACAGTTAAAATATATATGCTGCTTAGAAAATTGATTGAATAAGTCGTACTGGACTATTTCTCTTGTCAGGATTGATCTCTATCTATAAGAGGCAGGATGTGTGTGTGTGTGTGTGTGTATGTGTGTGTGTGTGTGTGTGTGTACCAAATGTACGGCCGCAATTTTTATACAGATTTACACCAAAATTTACATGCACATGCTCCAAATTAGCGGAAAGGCCAAGGCCGGCTTTGCATTTCCCAACTCCCATCGATAATAGAAATAATCGACTTTTTCATGCTTCTACGGCAGTTTTCATGTAGTGATGTCATTTTGTACTGGACAGAGTGAGAGCATATAGCTGGCTTCCACGAATAAGCAGGAAGATTCTATTGGCCAGCGTGAGAGCCAACAGTTGACTGACACGAATGTTTTTAAAGCTGACCATTTTGTGTTCATTTTGTTTACTTCTTTTTCGTAACAGATTTAATTTTTAGTATAGAGCTTAGAAAAAATTCGCAGTGTGAGATAGGCAAGAAGTAATGCATGTAGCAACATCAGCACGGCAAAGGGCACTCCTTTAAAGGCAAGGAAAGTCAAGTCATAGCGATTGCTGTATGAGTCGTACGATTTTTGAATCAAGCACAGGCAATGCCGGGTCATGCTGCTAGTCTTACATATTTGTAAGTCTACCATTCGTTCATGTTTCGAATATTGCTGCCACATTTGGTCCGGTACTGTATACTTAGAAATTCTTGTTAAAATCCAAAGAAAAATCAGCAATATTATTGGTCTTGACCTGGAGTCTCGACTTCAGTCGTTTTCAACCCACAGCAACGTGGCTTCTCTGTGTCTTTACTATAAATCCTTTCATCGTTATTGACATGAATTCTTTGCGGTTTTATTTATACATTATGGATTTAACTTCAGTACTAGATTGGCGGCAAGCTTTCATCCATACTTAGATGAATTGGCAAAATGTAGCCGTACGTCTTATTCTAAGTTTCTTTTCTCGCTCTTCTCGCTCCGAGACTTTCTTCCGGTCCCATGCTTTCCGGCTAACCTTGACCTTCAAAAATTCAAATGCAATGTCAATCGTTATCTACTGTCCTTTTTATTACTCTTCTATTATTCTCGCTCCTTAATAATGTTTCTCTTTTTTTTTTTTTTCCTTATTCTTTCACACTCAATAACTCCTTGTGTCTTAGTGGCTTCCCTGCTATGCATAGCCGTAAATGCCTTTCTAAACAAATTGACCACGGCGTTTTTGTGTAGCAGGACTTTATTTTTTTAGTTATTTTTTGTTAATGCTTACCTAAAGTAACAAAAAAAAAAACACGTAGAGAAAGTAAAGAATGTCTGTTTCTAGAAGAGAAACTTCTGTAAATATGCACAAGATATCAGTGATTGTTTATGGATAGGCTGTACACAACAGAGCACCGACTGCCTTATGAACACAAAGGCCAATGTGTACTAGCTGACGAGCTGCTATAATTTTATGGTGATATTTATATATTACACACTAGCATTATAACCCGACTTTTCCCGGGTCTTTCATTACTGGGAATTTTTGCCGTTCAGTTGGAGCAGTTTAAGTTTAAAGTCAGTCCACCCGATAATCATTATTAGTAACAACATCTGAGGTACGTCCCCAAATGTGGCGGGTTAACAATTTGAATGGAGGTGCTGAAAATATAAGTATAATAATAAATAATATTATTGTAATAATTTAAACTATTTTTTCTTAAAGTTTTTTATGAGAGACATATATCCAAGAACAGATAATAAATAGTAAAACGTTGCTGAGAGTTATAATGGACAGGAAGTAGTGGAGAGACATTGTCGCCAACAATTTGGACTCAAAACCGGCACTGAAGAATTATCTATCAAACCAAAAGAATTCATGAAAAATCGGATGAAAACTGTCGAAATGTATAAACAACACCCGATCATAAACACGCACATACACACAAACATTTTGAGAATTATAGATATAGATGACAGTGCAAAAGAATCATAAAACAACCACAAATAATAAAGAATAATTTGAAATGAGTTTCTCGATTGTTAAAAGACTTTCCACATCGGTTACAAGAGACATCTAGAATAGGACTCCGGCCTTCATGATTTAGTTTTAAAATGAAAAGCAGCGTCTACATTATTGACACCACCCTTTGAGCAAGAAGTTTTAGTATCAATATTTATCAAGCAGGATCTTTTACTGCAACACCCCGTGGTCGAAGTTGCCTTTTCCTAGGCAGTTATATGACCGGACTCTGCCGCTTTTGCAAAGAAGTTTTTTAACACGACTAAACTGAATCGATCATCTCCACAATGGATTGTAATCCATGGATTGATTTACTAACAGCGTCCGTGAAATTTTCACGGATTTCTTATTTTCATTTACTGATGAATCTTCATTCTTAAATTCCTTGTGATTTCCGTAACTATAAAATACCAGTGGAAAATCCCCTATCGTATCGTTAACCGTTAGATTCAACAAATTTAACCAAATATTACAATAACAATCACCAGTGTAAATTCAGTTTATTATTTAAAGAATTAAGGGCATACTATTTAAAATATTCAAAACTGACAATTTCATTGAAGCAGACGCTAAAAGCACGAAAGCGTTATTGCCTCATCTGTCTTCCGCCTCTTTATTTATTTCTTCTAGTTATGCATGCTTTCTTTTTTCTTTCTAAAACCAATCAACGTCTCTGGTATATCGTGTTGTATCGTCGAGGTGAATGATACACAGAGTAGAATGAGTCTTGAATATATTTATTCAGCGTCAGTATCTGATGCTAACGGATACATACAACAAAACACAAAGCAACAGATTACAACACAATTAAAAAAGACAACTTGAGAAGGGACAAATGTTGTATAACCAAACGAAGATCAGTCTGAATATTAATCAGCTTGGTATCAAATTATTAATCAACGATCTTTATTGTACGTAAATTGTACAAATACGGCACGAAGCCAAAAAGGGAAAATGTGGAAAGGACGGTCATCATCTGTCTTAAGATTAAACTTAGCTAGTCACAATCACTGACACAGACATACAAACAATAATCCATTCACCAAAACAACGCATTCTTACTTGCTATTCTTTCCTCAACCACCATAATACCTCAGAGACACTATGAAGTCCTAAACTAGGCCCCATATTTACAATTAATTTTCTGTGGGACGAGGGGGAATAAAAATAACAATTTAAAATCTGAAAAACCGCAATGAGTACTTACAGATGTTCACAAAAATCTCTGTACAAGAAACTGAACAAAAATTTTGTTAGTAGTAAAACCACCCACAGAAACATCAGTTAACTGGACGAAATCAATGCGGGACTTTAAAAATATAAAGCATTCGTACTAGTCATACGCTCACTACAAACACTCACTCATTCAAACACAACAACAAATACGAAAAACACACTCGAAACGAAAGGCACCCAGAGAACCGATATCACTAACCACCTAACGTTGGGAGGATGGGGAATTAAACAAAAGAAAGAAAAGAAATAGGGGCTGAAATAAAAGGGACCAATAAATATACATACCCTAGCTAAGTTAATTTGCGAAAAGGAGAAAAAAAACTAAAACAAAAACCGACCTAAACTATCCAATACACAGGGAAGGGTTGCCAATGTTCAACCTAGCAATTTCCAAAATTCTTAATGCCTAACCGGTATCTAAATACCACTCTAAGTCAGCACCTTTCACTCTGCAGAGACGCGCAAGACTCACCAATCTTTCCTCAAATTCCAATGGATGGAGTCGTTTCCTTTCCGCCCTGATCTTGACTTTAAGCTGATGCTTAAAGAACAAGATCAGTTGGGAAGAGGTAAACTTCTCGACCCCATGAAATTCCTTCTGTCGTGTCGTCCATATCACGACTCACATAACCCCCAGTACGCATAAGAACACATAGTGCTCAGCCTTAGTCAACGGCTTTAGTATATTGCTACAGACAGAACTGGCCCCGAGGACAAAAAACTTTCCGCGAAGCATACGCACCATGATGTCTTCAACAAACGTGCACAACGGATCTACGGCACTACACTGAAAAAAGCCGTGACCTATGGTCTCCACCTCCTCACTGCAGCGAACGCAGTTTGCCGAGTTTACCAAACCCGCCGAACAAAGATTTTTGGCGACTCAGAGGGCCCCTCGAATCATCAGCCAGGTGAGTGATGCCTCAGTGTTAGTGAGTCATCTCAGCCCGGTCGCCCAAGGCCATATGCAGCGAGCCTCCCGCTTCGTCAGACCGAGCTCGCTAATAACGGCATCCTGAACGTTACTCCTAACTAAAAACTGATATAATGCCTTATGGGACAACGGCTGGACGTCGGACAAGCCATCCTTCTACGTAAGAGTCGCTTGAGGGTAAACCGACTTTCACGACAGAAAGAGCCTTCGCCTCGAGGCGTACGGCCGGCCTCCTCCTCACACGAGCGCACATTTCTCAAGGATGGGAAATTTTTACAGGCGTCTTCCTTCCAGAATTCGCCATTCTCATCCAGTTGCATAGACATCCGGTCTAAATGAGTAATGCGAAGCGTATGTCGACAATTCTCAACGCAAGGCACCCCCAGACCGCCATCAAAGAGATGGAGGTAACAGATCTTGCGAATAACCATGGCGCCCTTGCCTCCCCACAAGGCGAACAAGAGCCTTACGAAAGCCAATAACGTGTCAGACGGGAGTGGAATCACAAAGTGTCGGTAAAGAAGAATCGGGTAGATGTGCAAGGCACATTCTTCCGGCCTCCCCTTCAAGGAAAGATTCCTCCGAGTCCACAGATGAACTGCGGCCTTCTCTTTCACCTCCGACAAATTCGTTTGCAACAGGTGGCCGGGACCGAAAAAAACGCCGAGTAAATTGACCGGCCCGTCCTTCTAGAGGAAAGGTCTTGGAAGAGAAAGTCCCTCCCACGAACCCAAACGCAAGCCAACAGATTTATCGTGGTTGATCTTGACCCCTGTCACCATTTCATACCCTTTGATTTCTTTGCTGACTTCGTTAATTTCGGCTCTGCTCGACACAAGAACCGAAACGTCATCAGCATAGGCGGAGTACCTGGCCAAGGTGGTAGCACCATGTAAGGAAATTCCGCGGCGTTCAGGCTATCACAGGAAGCGCCTAGTATCTCGCCAAACTGTGATAGGAAAGCAGCCAGTGTTCCCGCTAACCCGAGGAGGGACCTCATATGTTGCCAACCTGTTCCTCCATCTGCCTTCATACTCTGTGCGTAATATTAGGCCTTTAGCTATCGTCACGAGTTGATACAGCCACACAGTCTTCCAGCGTTGGTAGAAATACGTACCACATGAAATATCCGGCTCCCTTAACGATTTTATCACTGTGTCTTTCGTCGAGCGACAAATTTTGCGCGAACGCTTGTCCACGATGAAAACTGACACTATTCTTTTATCAATCTTTCTCAATTCTTTGGGGTCTTCTAAGAATACACCTTCTATGACAAAGTGTGCGTACCGTAGACTTAGTAGTTTTTTTTAAAACGTTTATAATTTCCTCATTTGATGGAATACTTGCTAATACTAGGTACTCCTCAGTGTCATCCTTATCCGGTGGGTGTTTTTTCAAAGAAAATAAATGTTTCTATACCAGCCTTTTAAAGTCCGCCATTACAGGTTTCTTCCTTTTAATAAGGAAGGATGGAATGTTAGTTTTTTCTCCACTTTTTTAGGATTTATACAACGGGAAAGGAAGTTGAGGGGTGATAAGAAACAATGGTCGCCTATAGGCGCGGGGAAAAAACTGAAATAAAGTTCGCCTAGCAGCGAAACAAATTTAAAAAGACAAACAGTCACAAAATGCGCTAAAAAAAAAAAGAAAAGCCCAAAATTAACAAGAAACACGTGAACAATTTGGTCACAAACAAATAAATATGTCCAGAATTAGAACGGAAGGCAACAGTTCAAAACAAACGTTATACAAAACAAAGATCCAAATAAATTACACAAAATAAAGAAAACACTTCAAACAATTTTTTAAACTAAATCAAAAAGTAAAAAGGACAAGTTACAAACACAAATACGAAACAATACGTATTAACTAAAACAAAAAATTCAAGATGGCCGCTAAAAAAATAAAAGCTTGTCAATAAACGAATGTAGAAAACAGACAAGTTACACAAACAATTAGAACAAATATGAAGACAGAAGAAATAAAAATTAGAAGACTTAGCGGTTAATTAAAGGGAAAAGAAAATAAAGAACGAAGTACCACGTAACAATTAACATGTAGTAATTTAACAAAAGAAAAAATAAGGTCTGACGAAAAAGTAAACAGATAAACTGTGGAAGCCGGGTATAGAAAATTTAAGAGTAAATTAAAAAAGGGACTTTAACATAAAAACTAAAAATTAAAAGGAAAAAAATAAAAAATGAAAACGTAATAAATTAAAAAAGAAAAGGAAAAAGTTTTCAAATCACAGTCAATAAATGAACGTAAATGGTACAATAAATTCAAACTTAACACAACAGAATTTGTCACACAAGCAAAAGAATTTCAAATGTGGCAGTAAATCGGTCTTGCCAAATCAAGCACGGACCACAGTTGATTAAAAAGGAGAAAAAAAACCCTTATTAATCAACTCCTGCAGTCCTTGATCGTAGACTACTTTAGGCTATGAGCCAGGCTATCCGGTAGAGTGTGAAAGAGGTACTAGCTACTCTTCAACATATCACTTCCTTCCGACTTTCATTGCAATCAAAATAGGATGGTCTATTATTTGTCTGAGGCAATGACAGTGTGTAAGGCCTGTGCTTATTAATTTTTTTAACTAACGGAGAAACCCGTAAAATAATAATATTTTCGCATGAAGATTTCACCTCACGTCACTTTTTTTATCTTCTGGCAACTTAATCATTTCAAATTACCAGCATATTTTAAATTCGGTGATAATTACTGAAGCAGGTGTATATAAAAAGGTGGGTTCGTGGGCAGATTACTTTGTTATATTGTAAGGTAATTTCCAATAATAATAATAATAATAATAGTGATGCCAGAAATAAAATACAAATGATAATTTAAAAATAAAAAAGATTTTCTTAAAAATCAAGGAAAGGCTTTTGTTTCGGCTACTAATCAGTATCGCGCAAATAATTGAAAAGCCAGCTTTCCCCTGCAATGTAAATAAAAAAACATTTCACAATCGAATAATTCAACATTACTCTACAAGAAACTTTAATCTAATATCATATAGCGAATGGACTTATATGTTATGCACCTTTTATATGTGTTAATGTAACTTAGAATATATCCTATACACTGCAAATGCGTGTACACTAATCTAAATGACGTCATCTATATCTGACCGGCTTCCCAGTAAAAGGGTTAAATAGCAGGATAGTGTGCTCTCTAGCCTTAAATAGTAGTCAACCTAGAAGAAATACCCAGAATTCTAAACCCTGGAGAAAGCAACGCAAATCACACCACTTCTTCTATGTGTTGCGTCCCTTCAGGATATTCACGATCATGATTCCCACTACTTTCTATCTCTTGTGGCCTTTAGCATTTTTTCCCTTTGCTAAGGCTCCCACCTTCGTTCCACCCTCCATTCACAGTAGTGGAGAGGCTATGATAGGACATTAAGTCATTAATGATGGCTGATCATTTGTCCAGATTTGGGGAAGTGTGTTGGACCGAAAAACTTATTCAGACTTAAACTTTGAAAATTTAACAAAATATTTCAGCTAATAACTGTGTTAGGCAACGGATTTATTGATCCACCCGATTAGCTTTCAAAATACATCGCAATCAACGTAAATCTCTCAAATTTGGAATACACAAGTGTGGATGATATTAGGATGATACATCAAAGCAAATGATCCCACGAGAAGAAACGAACACTCATACCTAATTTTTGTGCTATATTTGTTCAGGTGTGCGCATGTGCGTAGAGCTGACAGAGTGCAAGCAGCCGCCATCATGTTTCTTGTTAATGGCGTCATAGGGTAAATATATTCAGATGGGCGCGAAATTTGTTTTATGTCTGTAATATAAATATTGATGAGTCACTTTGCAAACTGCAAGAAATAACAAATACAAAATGCGAGGCAGTCTCCCGCCTGGGAGGACGTACAGTAAGCGAATAGGTTACAAATGAGTGAAGGATGAAAAAAAAATGTATGAATTAGAGGAGGATAAGACATCTCAGTAAGAAGGAGGAATCAAAAGAAGGAAGAGGTGAAAGTATCAAAAGAAGAAAGAGAGAAGATATAATGAAAGAGAGACAATATAGAAAGAAAGAAAAAAGTAAACTTTGCAGGAATGATGGGAATGAAGGCAGAAACGAAGGCAATGTATGTGAATATAAGACAAATGTAAGGTGAGAAAAAGAAAAGAAAAGGAAAAGTTATTTGAAAAAGATAAGGAGTAAAGGAAGGGATTTGAAAGAGAAACGCTAGAAAAGAAAACAAATTGGACAGCGGAATGCGGAAACAGAAACGGAAAGAACGAAGTATAAGAAACACAAAAAGGACACACACACATGCACAGATACTCACAAATGCACACATATATAGATTCCGTATATATATATATATATATATATATATATATATATATATATATATATATAATTTATTAAAAATTATAATATAAAATCACTACAAAAATAGCCATTTTGTTTCAACACTTCTGGTGTCTTATCAAGTGATAACATCACTTGATGCAACACCAGAAGTGTTGAAACCAAATGATTATCATGGAAATATTTTTGGTCGAGCCTACGGGCTTGGAGAACACAAAATAAACTCAGCCTTGTGCCACATACGACCCACGTGGTGGAGCCGTTAAATATAACGGTGCCATAGCCTGTTCGACTGTCGAACTCTCTGCCGAGGCAGAGAGGAACTCGGACGAGGCTTTGCCGAAGGGCAAAGTTTCGTCCAGGAAGGCAGACAGGCCCTGGACCCGTTTATGCTGGTTCCAAGGGAATATTTTTGGCCGAGCCTACGGGTTCGGAAAACACACGGAAACTCGGCCTTGTGCCACATATATCCCTCCTGGGGGGGGGGGCTGTTTAATATTAACAGTCGAATAAATCTGTTCAGCTGTGCTGGTCAAACTCTCTGCCTCCGGACAGAGAGGATCACCAGACGAGGCTCTGTCGAAAGGCAGAGTCTCGTCTCGGAAAACAGGTACCCGGCCGCGTTTTATACGGGGTCCACGGGGAAGTTTTGACCGGATTGCCCCAAATTAAACTCGGCCTTGTGCCACATCCTATCACGTGAATAGGCTGGTGAATATCAATAGTCGAATAGATATCAGTATTAAATATTGTTTAATAAAATAAATAAATATGGGACGTCTATTTCAAATACGAAGTGTTTGACGTAATAATAATTTTGGATTAAAATAAATACATTAATTCCTTAGAAAAATAGCTATATATATATATATGTGTGTGTGTGTGTGTGTGTGTGTGAGAGAGAGAGAGGGGGGGAGCGTGGGTGTGCATGTGTATGTGTTGAATCAGCAGGACATTTTAAAATGCAGTAAGCTATAACGTCAACATTTTAACACTAAATTTCTTTTAATTTTACTTGCAATTGATCATTCATTATAAAATGACATCTATGCACATGTTGTATTTAATTGAAAATGAATTATTAATTTATATATTGATTATGACCAAAATGCAGTCTGTGAAACGTTTGCTGGAAAACAGCATAGCGAATACATTTGGTTTAATTTTAACCAACAAAATCCCACTAAAAAACTAAATGTTAATCAGTTACCCTTGAGGAATGCAATATTACAGACAACTTTCACTGGGCAAACAATGCAAAAGAATTCATTTCTCAGCTTGAACGAAAAAAAGAAGACTTAATTGCCTGAAGTAACAATGTTTTTGATATTAGAACGGCATTTTAAACTCACTTTTTTTTTTTTTTTAAATTTGACAAAGTGAAGCAAACAACAAACAATGAAGGCGTTCAATGAAAATAAAATATAAACATATTTTCTTTTGAATATTGAAAGTTTTGAGGATTGAGGATTTAAAAAAAAGAAAATAAAAGATTTTATGCAAAAGAAAAATCAGAAATTACCTGCGGGAAATCGAATAAAAGAAGCAAAAATTACAAAAGAAAAAAAACGAAGAGTAAGAACGCGGTGATCAAACAAACAAGATATAATTAACAGAGAAAGTTGATTAAAATAACTAAAATTAGGGTATGGATGTTATTGGCTAACTTCCTTGTCTTCGTCGGTTTATTTACAATATTTCAACCAGTTAGTTTTTTTTTTCATTTTTTTAATGACATATTTCACACACCAAGCGCCACACAAGTTAGAAGGTTACGAGATATAATGAATGGGATGCGATATGAGTGAAAGAATGAAGAGTGTGAGGATAAGGGGAATAAATAACGATTGACTTTGAGATTAAGAGGTTAAGATTGTAATATTCAAAAAAGCAACCACTCGGACGTCTGTTCCACAAAGTAGCAGTTCTGCGGTGAGAAAAATCTGTGTGACCAGAAATCTATACTTACATTTTGTTATATAGGAATAAAGTGTCGCTGCCGACACCTGAGTTTGAACATCACCAGTGAGCAAACACAGGCGATCCCATTATGGAATAAAGTATAAAACGTGACCATAAAGGACACGCATAAGTAGGAATTAGCTTGGCGTCTAATTGTTCGCCATTTCTAGTCTATCCTTTATTACTAAACGATTCGCTATTTCTATTCTATCCTCTATTACTGTACAGACCGCTATTCTCTATTTTATTCACTATACTATTTTTCTATTCGGTGGTTACCTTCCAAACAAGTATTATCGAGCAAGTACTATTAGTGCGAGTGATATTCGAAGGCGTCTGAAACCAGTATTGCTCAACTATAGTTGTATCTGCGATTACAAAGTCTCTACTACAACGAGCATTACGAATGTGACAACGAGGATTCGTTGGCATCACAAAAGTGGCAACGGGTGTTCATTGACATCACAAAACATTTGAAACACAGGGGCAATAAGGGTTATTCGATTCTTTTAAACTACGGATATCAGACGGAACCATAATTCACTTTTTAAAAAAAGACAATAAGATATGGCGAGGCTATGCTGGCAAATACTTGATTGACATTCATGTGCTAGGTATTTTTTTACACTAAAAATTCAGTTAGTACAAAACCCGAGAGCCACTCAAGGTAGAGTTTTACTGAATATGGTGTGTATGGCCACTCGTATACGGGGATACCCGTATACTAGCCAATCACTACTGCAGCCTCTTGCTCAGGCGCATTTGTGTTTATTCAACACCCACAGACCACCACCTTTGATTTAGACTGCAGCTATGCTGAGCAGACCTTAGTTATAGTTTTTGGGAAAGAGCGAGTTATCTAGCGTGGTTAATAATTTGAACAAGGCCAACACGGTCGGCCACGATGACCTCGTGCTAGCGCAGCTATCGACGGCATCCAAGGGTTCCTCACAAGATAAACCGTGGGATTGTTTTCAGACACTTTCGATAGGTGCCGCACGCTGGGATTGACATGTCCAGTCCGATGACATCAGAAAGTCTCCGTCCTGACAAATCGACCACGGTAAGATTCGAACCCGGGTCTCATGGTCAGAACGCAAACGTCCTAACCACTCGACCAATGATTTATATCACATACCTTTATTCACACCGAATGTAAAAGACTAGTTAAGATTGTAGTGCTCAGAGAAGCACCTATGCGGGTGTCTGTTTCATAAACAGGCAGTTCTTGGGAGAAACCGGTTTTAAGGAAATAGTCTCTTTATATTTATAAAAACGGGGAGTGATGAGATTCTGTGTCGAAGCTGTAAAGATCTGATCCGATTTATATAAAGAATTGAGCAATTTTTTCACGTATCTTTATATGGAGTAATGGATAGCAGCTTGGATTGAGGAATCGGAGAGCCGAGTTCGAATTCCAGTCAGATCCATTCACTTCCGTGCTTATACCCTTAGCAAAAGTATGAATCCTCTTCTTCTCCCCCACCAGCTATGGAGAAATAACAGAACAGACCTGTTGTACCGCAGAAAGAAATGTCAATCTACTGCGGTAAAAATATCTGCCGCGTCAGTCATGTATCGAAAGATTCTTGATCACCTAAGCGTGTATCATTGACTCATACGGTGGGAATGTAGTGTGCGCATATGTGTGGATAGAGGTGCCGATTTTTGATCAATAGAATTTACGTAGTGTTGAGTTCAATGTTTAGCTTACGAATAGTTTATATATATATATATATATATATATAGTTTATGTGTTAGTTACTTTCATCAGCGTCCTATTTTATTTATTACAACTTTATCGTTAAATTAAAGTTTAAAAGGATAAAACTGAAAATAAAACCAAAAAAAAGTTTTCATGTAGAAAAGCGTCTCCGCGTCCTTGTGGGTGATGAAGTGTTTTTCCACTCTAAAACCTCTTTCTCACAGACGAAACGTCTCAAGCCTCTCGCTGCTCTATCGCCATTTCCAAGGAAAACTACAAACTAGATTCTTTCGTTCCAATAATTCAAAGCATGACGGCTTAAAAATACCATTCTACGCATATTGCAGCGAACCACGCTCATTCCCTTTGAATTCAATTAATGAGTTGCAAGTTCCACTGGAGCAGTTTCTTTCCAAGAACCGCTGCTTTATGGAACCGACTCCCAAGATGTTGCTTCCTCTCTTGTACAATCTTAACTTGTTCAAGTCTAGTTTTAACCGTTATCTTCCCCACATATCTGTTTAAAGATATTCACATAAACTGCTCCTGTTACCTCTGTAACTCTCGAGTAGATCCCACGCCATGTACACGGAGAACATTAGTGTAAACAAAAGAAAATTCTGTTACAGCGAAATTTAAAATTTGATAAGACAAATCGTTAAAAAGAATTAAATTAAGAAAAAATATCACAAAATTAATTCCTAATGCCGAGAATATCTCAGCTTTCAAAGCCCGTAGTGTTTTAGATGTTAGCTTTTTAAGCCCATATAGATTTAGATGTTATTAAGTTGGTGCAAAAATAATGACGTAATAATGTCGTTTTTTGACGTATTTTTAACGTCAAAACGACATTATTACGTCATTATTTTTGCACCAACCTAATAGTTTCTAAAGCCCGTATAGTTTTAGATGATATCCCTCTCGGCTATGAGCAGAACAGACTGGGTTCTATAGCCATGCTTTACAACCAGTCTATCGTAGAAATAAACGGCAACCTACTGCGGGAAAATTTTCTGCTTATTCAGTCATGAATCAAAAGAGACATGATTGCCCTGGCGTGTATCACGTTTGACACATTACTGACTGTTAGTTTTTGAAAGGATTTTATGATATTGCTTTCTTTCCTTTCCATTTCTGTAATTAATCTTGCCATTATTTACATTATTTTTCTGTCGGACGAATATTCTCATGTTGCCTGTTAAAAATGTTTCAGTGGACTAGAGCGTCGGTTCATGAATTTGGTGACATTCTAATTGCGATTTTAACCCCAGGGCCACGTAACACAAACACAGACACTATTAAAACAGGCAAAGCAATAAGCGATAATAAAGACAAGATATCCCTAGACATAGACAGCGAATTGAGAATAATCTACTTCTGTAGATTAAATAAATGGTTTAATCAGAATTTTCTGAAGTTTCCCCACATCGATAGACGCCTGAAGAAACCGAAGGGAACAACTGTGCGAAAAGTGAGGACATGAGTTCGATTTCTTTTCACTATTATTCATTCAATATAAGGCCCAAGTGTCACTCATGGTAGAGAGTTATTGAATGAGTTTATTGAACGGACGCAAGTAGGATGCGTAAATGTTAACTCTAGAATGGAAAAGGTTAAGATATCGGGTGATATGTAGTGATCGGGGAAGCATTATCTTGGGAGTCTATTCCACAATATAATAGTTCTGGAGAAGTTGTTTGAGGGCAAATACCTCATTACCAGTAAAAAATGAAAGAAAAGACGATAAGTCGACTCTGTGTACGTGGTATTGGGGGTCCTACATGGGAATGTCTGAATTGGAAAGACTAAAGGAATGTATTAGATTGGTGCAAAAATAATGACGTAATAATGTCGTTTTTTGAAGTTAACAAATACGTCAAAAAACGACATTATTACGTCATTATTTTTGCACCAACCTAATAGCTTGTCTGAACATATAAATAGCTTTTGAGTAGCGAGAGGCTTTCATTTGGGAAAGGGATTATCGGGTTAACAATCGCCCAAAAATTGCGGGTAAATGCATTTGAACTCTACTAGAAATTGAGCAGCTCCAGTTCAGATACGATAACAATAGTCCATTTTTCGGTCTAATATGTAAAGGTATGACATGATAGAAGGTTTCAGGTACATCCCGGAAAGATAGAATGTAGGACCATTTTTGTTCCAGTATCTTTAAGGATGGCTGGAATATATGAATCTCTCTTGGGATCTTTGAATCTTTGGGGTTATTCGTCATCAAAGTTTTCTCAGATTTCCTTCAATCTCGATTACCGCTTTTGACATTCTCTCTCTTTCTTGGAGTAAAATGATTAAAAGCAATACCTGAAGTGAGCTACAATAGACGTTCAAGAAAAAAGTAACAGTTTATCATGAGAAATTTCTGGTCAGCTCGAGAGTGGTGAAACGTTATTAGCTTCGTTTGCAACATATACAAGCCTGTTTATCTCCGTTTGAGCTGCTAGAGTTCGGTCGAATGAGAGATCAGCAGCAGCCAGGCTCAGCTCGTCTAGATTTTTGAAGATGTATCAATAAATCTTCTGCATATATATTTATTAGCAATCATAGAATGTAAATATTGCTTCTTTTTTTTTATTATAAAGTTAAACCACATCATCTGTTATGGTAGCGATTTATTTAACAGATTAAAATATGAACTTTTTACTACACATAAAAAATACTTAAAACATTAGTATACGTCCTATGTTTTCATATAATGCATGAAAAGCCATGATTTGAGCTGAATACCAAAAGATCAATACGAGAAATAATAGAAAATACACTACCAAAACCTCCGTCTTACAATTAAAAATCGGTGCATTTTATTGCAATATAAATAATTGAAAATAATATGGATTATAATGATATCATGAGCAGGACATTTTTTTTATTATTTCCAAGAGCAGTAGTGTGAAGTGAAAGCAACAATTGATGCCTGATATTTTTTTTAACCATGTATAATAATGTTGTCTTATTTCAAGTACGAAACAACTATTTTTTGTGCCAATTAAAAAAAATGAAGAGCAGTAACCTCACTTTTAAACTTTTTTTTTTTAAGCATTAAGCCCCGAGCAAGGCGTGAAGCCTCTAGGATGCAGGGGGGGTGCAGAAGATTTGGAGCGAGAGCAGATAGGAGTGATAGAAGAAACGATGAGGAGAGGGATAGTCGATTGACATTACATTTGAATAGTTGGAGATTATAGCTCTCAGGGAAACAGTAATGGGAAAGGGTATATATATATATATATATATATATATATATATATATATATATTATAATAATATTTTTTGTTTAAAAATATGATTCCTTCGCTACATAAGAGTTCTCATGTTTCAAAAACGAGAGCCGAAATCATCCAAATAATTAATAAAATTAAGTTGGATTAAGGTGTTTAGTCCCGTTTCATCCTCAAGCGAAATTTTAGGAATAAGCTATCTCTCGGTTTACGTGTATTTTTACAGAATTTGTTATTGTGGGAGTGGCTAGACTATTTTCATTCTTTAAGTGGTCAGGGAGTTAATTCTTATCAGTAGATTCATCATCCTCTGAGAGGTTTTGCTAAGGTTGGGTAGGGTATCTATTTCAAGGCTAATGTTTACGGTCATCCTTTAGTTGGTTCCCAGTGAAGGATATTTTTATGGCGCGTCTACAGTCGTTATGTGTCTGGAGAATTGTCTTTTATTATTGTCTATCTGATTATCTATTTATTTATTTGTTTATTTAAGTGGGTGTTTAATATACAGATCGCTTTGCATTGAATTTCAGTTTGTTTTTTTAGTTTTTTTGACGACGACAAAAAGGGTTTTTTTCTATTTAAGGGTTTGGCTGAGCTTTTTAGAATTTTACTTAGCTATGTTTTTTTTTTTTTTTTTTTTTTTTTTTTTATGCTAATTACCTAATGCGAAAGTCTGTTGATGTCGGCAAAAAACCGTTAATTCCTGCCTATGGTTTAATAGTTTTCCATTATTTAGGAATTTAATGATGTGTAGTTTTTCCTGTAAGCATATGGGGCATGGGTCATCCCAGGTTCTACAGGTTCTTGTTCTATTTACTATTTTCCATTTTACTTTTGGTGTTTTATTCGTTTCCTTCAGCTCTCGTTTTTGAAACATGAGAACTCTTATGTAGCGAAGGAATCATATTTTTAAACAAAAAATATTATTATAATATAAGCTCTACTTCTGTATGGAGCACTGTCCTCTTAAAAATAAAAACAAAAATACTAAGGAACCCCGGATTATGCACCCAACGTGTTCTTTTCTATTTTCTGCATACCTGCACAAGGATACATACTAGCTCCCATAACGAGGTCGAGCACTATGAACCTTTATTTTTAAAATGAACTTTAAAAATATGGAAAAAAATAAATTTCGACATTTCTCTGAAGAACATTCCACACACAAACAAACGGAATTACTTCATCAAACTTCTACAAAAAACAGAGGAATTAATAAGAAGAATGAGATGGAAAGCATTCTTCTTCCTACGAGGGAATAACCTAACAAAAAAAGAGCACGAGGTTTATGGATTTAAAAGCAAGAAAGTAGCACCATACAGCAAAAACCTACAGGAATTCGAAAAGGACCTACTAAATATAATCAACAATATTTCCTTTCGGGAAAAGAAAAATAACTTCCAGAAGCGTCTGGACAAAATAGTCAAAACCATAAACGACAGCGACAAAATACTAGTTAAATCCGATAAGACGGGAAACTTTTACAAATTAACGGCTGACGACTACAACAAATTAATTAAAAAAAACTTGACGAAGACTTATAAAAAAGCCCAGAATAACAATATAAATATGGTTGACAGTATCAATAGAACAAGTAAAATGATTACTGATAAATTAAAAATAAGTGATAGAGTAGGCAAACTGGCCGAAAAGGAGTGCTACATCACCCTTAAGGACCACAAACACGGTTTTGAGGAAGACCCCACTACCAGAATGATAAACCCTACTAGACCCGACATAGGAAAGATAAGCAAAAAAATCCTTGAAAGGATCACTAGCCAAATTAAAAAACAACTTGGATTAACACTCTGGATTAACACCAAAGAAGTCATAAACTGGTTTACCAACATCGAAAATAAGCCCGAATGCACCCTAATCCAGTTCGATATTGTCGATTACTACCAGTCAATATCAAAAGACCTCTTCACGACTGCCCTGGAGTTTGCTACGGTATATACAGACTTAACTGAAGAAGAAACAAACATTATTCTCAGTGCAAAGAAATCTGTCCTCATCCATAATGGGGACCAATGGATAAAAAACACCAATGACAACTTTGACATTACCATGGGATCTCTAGACTCTGCAGAATCTTCAGACCTTGTCGGTCTATTTATACTGTACAACCTAAACTCCCACCGTGAACTGGACATGGGGGACATCGGGCTGTACAGAGATGACGGGCTCATGGTAGTGAGGAGCTCCACAAACTTTAAAACAGAGAAAATTAGAAAAGCAATTTACAATGAATTCGGGAAACTAAATTTAAAAACAATAGTCAACACTAAATTAAAAAAGTAAACTTCCTAGACGTAACCCTAGACTTAACTAACAACGTTCACCTACCTTACAGAAAACCTAACACTAATCCCTTGTATGTACATCCTAAGTCAAACCACCCCCCATCTATAATTAAGCATATACCCACATCAATAGAGAAAAGAATAAGTATGAACTCAGCAAATAAAGAAATATTCCAACAGTACAGTAGTTTTTACAACACATCCCTGAAAAACAGCGGATACAAAAACTTTGACATAACCTATAGAAACGTTAGTACCAATAATAAGAGAAACAGGAAAAGAAAAATCATCTGGTATACCCCACCGTACAACCAAATGGTTAGCACCAAACTAGGCCATAAGTTCCTAGCTTTAATTGAAAAGCACTTTCCCACTAATAGCAAACTTAGCAACATCTTTAACAAAAACACATTGAAACTGAGTTACAGCTACATTGAAAATATAGAAAGAATCATAAAAAGACACAATAAGAAAATCCTAGAAAAACACACATACCAAAACAGTAATAAAACACATAAACTAAAACTAGATAAAAATAACGAAAAATTATGCGATTGTAGAAACCCTAAAAACTGCCCGTTGGAAAATAAATGCCTCACAAAATCCGTGGTATACCAATGCACTATCTCATCCACTGAGAGCCCTAACACTGATAGGATATACATAGGATCAACAAAGAATAATTTTAAAATTAGATGGAGACAACACAAGAGCTCTTTCAACAATATTCAAAATAGAAATCAGACATCTCTATCCCAATATTTCTGGCATCTGAAGGAAACGAATAAAACACCAAAAGTAAAATGGAAAATGGTAAATAGAACAAGAACCTGTAGAACCTGGGATGACCCATGCCTCTTATGCTTACAGGAAAAACTACACATCATTAAATTCCTAAATAATGAAAAACTATTAAACCATAGGCAGGAATTAACGGTTTTTTGCCGACATCAACAGACTTTCGCATTAGGTAATTAGCATAAAAAAAAAAAAAAAAAAAAAAAAAAAACATAGCTAAGTAAAATTCTAAAAAGCTCAGCCAAACCCTTAAATAGAAAAAACCCTTTTTGTCGTCGTCAAAAAAACTAAAAAAACAAACTGAAATTCAATGCAAAGCGATCTGTATATTAAACACCCACTTAAATAAACAAATAAATAAATAGATAATCAGATAGACAATAATAAAAGACAATTCTCCAGACACATAACGACTGTAGACGCGCCATAAAAATATCCTTCACTGGGAACCAACTAAAGGATGACCGTAAACATTAGCCTTGAAATAGATACCCTACCCAACCTTAGCAAAACCTCTCAGAGGATGGTGAATCTACTGATAAGAATTAACTCCCTGACCACTTAAAGAATGAAAATAGTCTAGCCACTCCCACAATAACAAATTCTGTAAAAATACACGTAAACCGAGAGATAGCTTATTCCTAAAATTTCGCTTGAGGATGAAACGGGACTAAACACCTTAATCCAACTTAATTTTATTAATTATTTGGATGATTTCGGCTCTCGTTTTTGAAACATGAGAACTCTTATGTAGCGAAGGAATCATATTTTTAAACAAAAAATATTATTATAATATAAGCTCTACTTCTGTATGGAGCACTGTCTTCTTAAAAATAAAAACAAAAATACTAAGGAACCCCGGATTATGCACCCAAAGTGTTCTTTTCTATTTTCTGCATACCTGCACAAGGATACATATATATATATATATATATATAAATACAAATATAGATAACTATACTCGTCTCGAAAAACCCTCGAATTTTTTATTTGCCAATAATCAAATCAAGTCTTCCTTGACGATCCGTTTAGGTGAAACCTAGGTAGGTTTTTTTGGCTCATTAGGTGTATCTATCTATCTATCCATCTATCTATCTATCTATATATATATATATATATATATATATATATATATATATATATATATATATTATGCCGGCCTTTTTCGCAAACTCCAGGGTTATGGTATTACAGTTCGATTGTTTCACTTAATACAATCATTCCTGTCAAACCGTGAATTGAAGGTCGTTCTCAACAGATTCTCCTCCAGCTCCAATCCCACGAACGCAGGTGTTCCTCAAGGCTCCATCCTAGGCCCTACTCTGTTCCATGTCTTCATCAACGATCTTCCTGACGCCATAGATTCCCAAGTAGGCATTTACGCAGACGACACTACAATTTATTCCAGCCTCAAAAACAAATCTAGTGTCGCTGACAAAACTAACCTGGTAATTGCTCCGATGAGCGGCTTGCGCTGGTTCCAGACTTCATGAATTCAAGCGTCCTACGAGGCTGTCATCCCGCTCTCACCTTTTCACTGTCTAAACTGTTAAATGTAGCCGTCTCTTCTACCCCAATAGCTTCATATCTCGCATCTCTCGCCTGTGGAACGCCCTTCCCTATTCCAGTTTCCCTGAGAGCTATAATCTCCAACTATTCAAATGTAATGTCAATCGACATCAGTTGCCTTAATCTATCCACTATCCTTCTCCTCATCCTTCCATATAACACTCTTATCTGCTCTCGCTCCAAATCCTCTGTAACCCCTTGCATGCTAGTGGCTTCCCGCCTTGCTTGAGGTGAAATGCTTAATATATATATACATACACACACACACACACACACACATATATATATATATATATATATATATATATATATATATATATATATATATATATACTGGAATCAATAAACCAAGATCAAATTCTTGTTAGAGGTAATTAATTTTATTTAATAATTTTCCCCTGAGACAAAAGACATCCAACATATCTATAAGTCTACCATTCGTCCATACTTAGAATATTGCAGCCATATCTGGTCTGGTAAATACTTTTAATTGTAATTATTCGAATGATCTCTTTGGTATGGTATCTAGGCTTTTTTTAAATTTAAACCCAGTAGTAGACTTGCGTCGATATCTCAACTCACAGTTAAGTTGGCCACATGTAACCGTAAATTCTATGCTGACAGTTTCTTTTCTCGCACTTCACGCTTGTCGAACTCCCTTCCGGCTCCATGCTTTCCAGCAAACTTTAATCTTTCCAACATTCCAATGCAATGTCACTCGCTGTTTTACTGCTTTTCATATATATATATATATATATATATATATATATATATATATATATATATATATATATATATATTACATGAATCATTCATACAAAAAACAGATTAGTTAATGATATAAATGGCGGGAAAGCATCTTCGCATACATTTATATCATTAACTTCACTAATCTGTTTTTGTATGAATGATTCATGTAATATAAATTGAACTGCACCACATATCTGATATATATATATATATATATATATATATATATATATATATATATATATATATATATATGTATGTATGTATATGCAAGATTTGAACTGAAATTGCAACTGACATCTCACTGTGAATGTGCATATAGTATGATATTCAGAACATCTATCTATCTATCTATCTATCTATCTATCTATCTATCTATCTATCTATGGAGTGTGGGATGGGCATGTCAAGTTCAAATGCCAACTGAAGTGGTTGATTTTGCTTTTCTTTTTATTCTTACAGTTGAATTGGCTCGATATAGGCGTAACAGTTTCAATTCTCTCACTTCTCCCTTCTGGAACTCCATTCTGGCTCCATGCTCTCCATCCAACTATAATCTTCAAAAAATTTCAATGCAATGTCAATCGCTATCTACTGTCTTACTAAATATTTTTTTTTCTTCTTTTTTCCCTTAGTAATGTCTCTGCTTTCTAAGTTTTCCACACCCAGTAACCCCCTGTGTCTTCGTTACTTTACTGCTTTGCTTGGGGTTAACTCGATTAAAAACATTCGAATCCACTTCTCTTAGTACATACTTCCGTCTTCAACGAAATATTTTATTAATAATACATTTTGTTGTTTCTACTTTCTCAAACCAATCGCCCACTTCTGTCTGATTTGTCTAGTTAATCTTAACAAAAAGCTGTTGCTGTCATAGTCAGCCTTGACACGAATTTACTCGAATGTCTCTCCATTCATTAAATGAAATGTTTATCTGTCTATTTATATCTGTTTAAAAGTCTCTGTCCTTTCTAGTTATTCTATCACATTAGAAGAATCGCCGCCTTCGTTTTCTCATCCTTTTTTCCCCTCTTCTCTAACGGAATCTTCCAACACTGATGGTAGCTAACGGATGTTAGCATTCACTTAACGGGTCATATGAAACCGGAAATGTGTGCCCAACACGCGCTTCAGCTTCATCTAATCACAGGATCCACTTGTGACGATAAACATGAAGGCCGGTATTTTGCAGATGGGCAAAACATCCCCTATATAAAAGTTATTTGTATTCTGTGTAATGACAACAGAAGAGCTTGTGCGTGCTTAAACAACCACGCCTCAACATGCATGCCGTTGTGTGTCACACGCCCAAGCTCCGCTTCTCTTTCTCTCTCTTACAGGATCCAATCGCTATCCGGCACGTGACCAAGTGAATTAGGATAATCTTTCGCGCGCATGACTGTGCGAAGATGTGCATTTATGCAATTCTACATCGGGAAACATTCGCACGCATATACAAGAACATTCAAAAACTGTGTGCTGTATATAAATTCGTGTAACAGTCATTATAAATATATATATATATATATATATATATATATATATATATATATATATATATATATATATATATGAAGAAATATAGTCTTAAGATTTGCTGTATTTATGGGATAAAGTTCTCAATATCACAGATAGCGTGTGTGTGTGTGTGTATATATATATATATATATATATATATATATATATATATATATATATATATATATATATATACACACACACACACATGATATATATACATATATATATATATACACATATATGTATATACACATGATAGAAATTATTAGGAGGTTTTGATAATTATGTTTAAGTAATTCGTCGAGTCTGAAATCTCAACAGAATGCAAATCAGACTCAATATAGCACTGCTCGTTCACATCTTCTGTGGTAGAACTCTGCTGAGTTTCTCTCTAACCATAGGACTGTGCCCGCTGGAGCCACAACTACTAGACCATTAAAAGCCGGTTCCAGCGTCGCTATATTGAGTCTGATTTGCAATCTTTTCCTCGCCGAGGCCCGTTGGAAGAGCTGGTATGATGTTTGCTTAACAACCTAACTGTCAGGGTTTCCCTTCTCGTTAGTGGATGCGCACTGCTGATGCGTCCCAAGTATAGGACGAAATGGCTGTCAAATGCATTCTGTTGAGGTTTCAGACTCGATGAATTGCTTATATATATGTGAAGATATTATTATTTTTAATTTAATAATTTTAACACTTTAAAGTTTATTTTAGTGGGTATCTACATATGTGTAGACGCTGCGTTTTTTAACAGTAGATTTATTTATTTTCATCTACCGGTCTGAATAATCGAAAAATCCTTCCAACAGCACCAGCAACTAAAATGGATGAACATCTAATTTGATAAGGAAATGATGTCTTAATCCAAATGTTGAATTTATCAAAAACAAAAGGTTAGGAAGGAAACTCCCGCCAATATTTGAAAGAAAGATAGCCGTAGACTTAAGAAATCTACCTTTCAGGAAAAAGATTTTAAGAATAGGATTTTATAAATTTCAATAGACAGTAACGCTAATAGTTTGGTCAATGAACGTCGAGTGTTTCTTATATGAAAACGGCTTTTTCTCACCATCGCCATTATTTTTACATATCATTTTTCCCTAGACTTTACTTTTACGGTTTTCTCCGCATCATTTTCTTTTTTGCACTTAACTGTCTCCCTAAATATATACGTGCCACGAATTTGTCTCATAATCAAAAGCACACCAAATTTGTCATCTGCGCACGCCTTTTTGTCATCCGCTTGCGTCTGTTGGTCGATCAATTTCGCAAAGGCTACGCGACTCTCTAGTCAAGTGGCAACGTAATTAGTTTTGGAAGATTTTTCAGAATAAGAGAGAGAGAGAGAGAAAGAGAGAATTTTTCTAGTGACAAAAGTATAATACTGTGCACGTGCAGATATTATTTTTCAGTGTTCTTTTCTAACAAAATTGGTATTTGAGGAATGTTTGGAAGCAGCCTTACAGCATACAGCAATGCAAAAGAGACGAAGAGGCAGAAAGGAAATGAATGAGAAAGAAAAACAGAAAGATAAAGAGAGAGAGGGAGAGAGAGAGAGAAAAAAAAGAAAGAGAGTCAGTATATACTGTAAGACGTGGTGAAAGAAAGAAAACAAAAACTTGAAAAGGTAGAAAGAAAAATGATAATTAATATGAAGAAAGACGGAGAGGCAGAAAGGAATTGAATGGGGAGGAAAAGAGAAAGCTAAAGAAAGTGAGGGAGAGAGAAAGAAAAAGAGAGTGAGTGAGTATATGCTGGAAGACGTGATGGAAGAAAGACAACAACAAAAAATTTAAAAGTAGAAGGAAAATGACAATATGAAGAGATACAAAGAGACAGAAAGGAATTGAATAAGAAAGGAAAAGAGAAAGATAAAAAGAGAGAGAGGGAGAGAGAGAGAGATAAAATTAAAGAGAGTCAATATATGCTGGAAGACGTAGTAAAAGAAAGAAAAGAACAAAAATAGAAAAGGTAGAAAGAAAAATGACAATTAATATGAATAGACGAAGAGACAAAAAGGAATTGAATGAGAGGGGAAAAGAGAAAGATAAAAAGAGAGACAGGGAGAGAGAGAAAAAAGAGAGAGAGACACTATATGCTGGAAGACGTGGTAGATGAAAAATTGAAAAGATAGAAAGAAAAATGACAATACGAAGAGAGACGAAGAGGCAGAAAAGAATTCAATGATAAGGGAGAAGTGAAAGAGAGAGAGAGAGAGGGAGAGAGAGAGATAAAATTAAAGAGAGTCTGTATATGCTGGGAGGCGTGGTAAAAGAAAGAAAGGAACAAAAACAGAAAAGGTAGAAAGAAAAATGATAATTAATCTCAGGAGAGTCGAAGAGGCAGAAAGGAATTGAACGAGGAGGGAAAGAGAAAGATAAAGAGAGAGACGGAGAGAAAGAGAGAAAGAAAGATAGTCAATATATGCTGGGAGACGTGGTGAAAGAAAGAAAAAAACGAAAAATTGAAGAACGAAAAATGACAATTAATATGAAGAGACGAAAAGACAGAAAGGAATTGAACGAGGAGGAAAAGAGAAAGATAAAGAGAGAGAGGGAAAGAGAAAAAGAAAGAGAACCAATATATGCTTGAAGACGTGGCGAAAGAAAGAAAGCAACAAAAAATTGAAAAAGTACAAAGAAAAATGAAAATTAATGTGAAGAATACAAAGCACTGTCAACTAAAAAAGACAGAAAGAAATAAAGAAGGACATTAAATTCTAAGAACGAAAAAGAGAAAGTTAATAAAAAGAAGAAAAATATGTTCAAAGAAAGGAAGTAATTGTTTGAAAAGAAGAAAAATATATTCTAAAAATGAAAGAAAGGGAGATATTGTATAAAAAGAAGAAAAATATATTCTAAGGTTGATAGAAATAAAGAGTATGAATAAAAAGAAGAAAAATATATTCTAAGGATGATAGAAATAAAGAACATGTATAAAAAGAAGAAAAATATATTC
>OZ010579.1:100256002-100268502 GCA_963932145.1 Acanthosepion lycidas
GTCAAAAACCGACATTATTTTGCACCAACCTAATATATATATATATATATATATATATATATATATATATATATATATATATATATATATATATATATATATATATATATATATATATATATATGTTTCATTAAAAACGACAGACAAGGTACTATGGTTAAGTCTTTTATTTAATTTTTCTTGTGTTCGGGCAAGAGCTTTCTTTTCTGGACAAAGACTGTGTAAAAGCTCTCCAAATGTTTTATAGTTCCGAGCACTTTCGGCTATACCTTTAGCCATTATCAAGGATGATTCAATTTTTCAGCTTAATTGAGTGTGTGCATTATCTGTATGTTTTAGTGTGTTGTAGAGATATTTTTAATTTGCGAATATTGTTAGCGCATTGCGGCCTTGTGGCCTTGTTCGTAGTTAATATTGTAAAGAGTTGGCTTTTAGTTTTTGATTATTAAAGCTTCCATTATTTTTAATCTTTTTTTACAAGTGGATGAAGTTATTACACTAACCGTATAAACGAAGGATTGCTGCCTAAATATACAACTATCAATTAAATATATATATATATATATATATATATATATATATATATATATATATATATATATATATATATATATGGGTGGGCCAAAAGTAGGCTTACACTTAATGAAATATCTTATTACATTTATATTTATTTGTTACAATCATATTTGCTCGTAACTGTTTACGTACCTTTGTTTAACACTTTACTTATAATTTTAGCACACTTTAATATCTTAAAGTGCTCAAAATGTCCTCCTTCAAACTTGCAATCTCTCCAGAATACTATGGTACACAGTATGACTCAAATCCCTATCTGCATCAATTTCCACAAATACCTCTGAGATTTACTCATTTAATTATTCTACTGTGTGGGGATTTTTCACATAATCCATGTTCTTTACTACACATCCCGCCCCACAAAAAAATCAATTGATATTTTTTACTCTCCAAAGCCTTCCCTGTTTTGCAATCTAAGTAAACAAGCTCCTTAAAAATTTAAGCTCCTTAAATACGTTTCTCGCTGTTTCCCTATCTCATGCCTTCAACATGTTCCGTGAGTGTCAGATTTTCCAAGCCCTCTTTTCTCATTTTATATTCCAGAAATTTCAACTGTTTCTTTCTAATTCAAAGTATTAGTGTCATTTTTCTTAAAACATCTTTCAGCATCACTTAAACTGCTTTTACGGCCCATCATTTCACTAAATTCTTAGACTTTTCTAATAATTTGGCACGCTCAAATCATCGTGCTGATAACAAATATGGCGTCAGTTTGTTTACCTTGCGCATATCAGTACGAAAATTTCAGTGATTGCGCAGGTCAGTGTTGCCAACATTGTGTGAAAAGTTTCTGTGAATTGATTGGAAAGTTTTTTAAATATTAGAAAAAAAATGTATCTCGATAATAATTTGGCACGCAATGTATATATATATATATATATATATAGTGTACTTCATCGTTGAAAAATGATAAAGTACACTACAAGGTATGTGGAGCTACAGAGGGCAACTGCTATGGGATGTGCTATCTCTCCAGTACTCTTTGTGATACTGTGATGTCTCAAACCAAAGTACCGCTTCCTGCAGAATGAGGCCAATATCCGGATATTTATGGATGATTTAACAATAATTCAAGACGATAGGAAAAGAGCACATTTAATTCTGGATGGACTTGCAGAGTTGTTAGAGTGGAGTCAGATGTCCTTCAAACCAAAGAAGAGCAGGACACTGTTTATAAAGCAAGGTTCTTTCATTAATGAAGTATTTTCGATCGCAGGTGAAAAGATACCAACAGTGCGGGAGCAAAATGTGAAGTGTCTTGGAAGGTGGTATAACTTCCCTGTGACTGATCGTCACCGTGTAGTTGAAATCCAGCGACAAGCGGAGATGGCTCTGCGAAGCATATACCAATGTGGGCTTCCCAGGAAATTTAAATTTTGGTGTATGCATTTTTGGTATTGCCGTGACTAATGTGGCCGCTGACTATATATGAGATTGTACTGTCTTGAGTTGAGATAATCGAGAGAAAAATCAGTCAATGCGTACGGAAGTGGCTTGACATCGCGAGGATTCTGTCGCCGGTCGCTTTGTATGGCGGTTTCTTCAGTTACCTGTTACTTATTTGGTGGAGGATTACAAAGGGGAAAATGTGAGATTGCAGTCCATGCTGTGTGAATCTAAAAATGCTGTAATCCGGGAAAATGTGCCGGAGGTGAAGGCAGGAAGAAAGTTGAAAGTGTCAGACGCGGTGTCACCAGTGGAAGGGATGTTAAAGCAGGCAGAAGGTCAGTGTGTTACAAGGAAGGAACGTGCTGGACTTGGTCTAGTTGAGAGGGAGCGAATCTGTTCAGAGACCAGTGGACAGGAGCAACGCAGGTTACGGTAACAGTGGGTTCAGAAGCTCGAAGAGGAGAGACGATTGATGCAGACTGTTCAACAATCTCAGCGGGGTCGATGAGTCAACTGGGAGGGTATTGAGGATGTTTAGATCAGTTGGTTTGATTGGTGGCGTCTCAGCGCAGGCCATTTGAAATTCCTCTTACAGGCAGCATATGATGTGGCGGCATCACCGGCAAATTTGAAGAGATGGAGAGTGCAGGATTAGCCCTCCTGTCGGTTCTGTGGTGTATATGGGAACCTTCGCCACATACTGTCATCCTGCCCGAAGGCGCTACGATATGGCTGGTACACCTTTAGACATAACTTGGTTCTGGAGGTTACGGCATCAGCTTCGAGAAGTGCTAGTATAATACTCTCGACGGACCTACGAAGATTTGCCTTCCTGAAACAAGGTATGACTGACATAAGACAGGTCGGAGGACTCACGGAGAGTGTTGGTTGATGATACGCTGCCAGTGGAGGTTATTGTGTCTGGAATGAGGCCAGATATAGTGTTAATTGATAGCGAGAAGAAACGTCTGTTGCTTGGCGAACTGAAAATAGTATGGAAAGAAGGGATTGAAGAGGCTCATGTAAGAAAGCTGCTTCAGTATGAGGAACTGGTAGCTGAAGTCTGTGAGAGGGGATACGGCTGAACCCTGGTGCCGTTTGAGGTTGGCTGTAAAGGACTTCCTGCTGCTTCCTTAGAGAGATTCCTCAAGTGTGCTAGTATCCAAAAGCCGAATAAGATAATAAAGACTGGTGGCGAGAAAGCGGTGGAAGGCAACTAGCACCATCTACCGGTTGCAACGTAACATCATCCAGCTGTTTGGGGTCCACCATGTGGAGAGGTACTGAGCTTAATGAGCCGAAACTTTGCTGAAGCACGGCGCTCAGCTGAAGATTGTAGCTGGTCTGAAGCACTTGATGTGTACATGTGTTCTGTACAGGGTTATTGAAAAGTAACACCCTATTTTAAGTATGATGGAATCTCCTGTCTAATTATAATACTTACAAGACTAGAGAGTCCATCATACATAAAACAGGGAATTACTTTTCATTCACACTGTACATATATATATATATATATATATATATATATATATATATATATATATATATATATATATATATATATATATATATATATATATATATATTTAAATATATATATATATATATATATATATATGCGGGGGAAGCAAATTCACTAACCACATATAAACTATTCTTCGTCATGTCCAATATCTATCTATTTATCTATCTATCTGGCTCTTTATGCCTATCTATCTATCTATCTATTTATATGTCATTTTACATTTATCTATCTATCTATCCATTCATCTATGTATATTGCTTTTTACATATATATATATATATATATATATATATATATATATATATATATATATATATATATATGCGGGGGAAGCAAATTCACTAACCACATATAAACTATTCTTCGTCATGTCCAATATCTATCTATTTATCTATCTATCTGGCTCTTTATGCCTATCTATCTATCTATCTATTTATATGTCATTTTACATTTATCTATCTATCTATCCATTCATCTATGTATATTGCTTTTTACATATATATATATATATATATATATATATATATATATATATATATATATATATATGGCTGTATATTCCTATCTATATATATCAATCTATTTGTCTATCTGTCTGTTTGGTTGTTCATGCCTATCTACCTATATGGCTGTTTACGTCTATATATCTATCTATCAATCTGTTGTTTATTCCTATCTATCTATCTATCTATCTATCTATCTATCTATCTATCTGACTGTTTACGTCTATCTATCTGTCTGTCTATCTCTGTCTCTAAGTCTTTCTCTCTCTTTATCTATCTAGCTATCTATTTCTATAACTGTTTACATCTATCTATCTATCTATGCCAGTTCATCCTTCTCTTTCCTCATCTCAATCTTCGTATCTATTTATCATTGCCTTGTCATTTTCTTCCACTATCACTCTATCTCTCTCAGTCTGTTCCCTCTATGTACATCCACGTGTGTGTAAATATCTTTCTGTATAACTCCATCAATATGCATGTAATTTTAAAAGAGGTATCCATTCATGATATCGATAACAAATTAACTTTGATCAATATTAGTGACAGGTGGGCACTCTATAGCATTAGTTCTCTGCTTATCCATAATCAATAACTGTGATGTCGTTACCCTTTTCCTGGCTCCCTCTTCCAGTCGTATTCGATCTTTACTTGTCACCTTCAACCTTCTCGATGCAGTGTCCACCGAACGCCATGTGCATGTCAATGTACCATCCTGATGCCCTTCATTTTATTTTTATTCTTTTGCCAATTTTTTTAAATATGTCCGTTGAGCAAGAATGGTCATCGACAGCTGTTTTTCAAAACCGCTTTATTATGCAGGCCGGTAAACCTTCGTAGGAAATATAACTGATTGAAATCGAGCCAGATTATCCGCAATTTTAAATGAATTATAGAATAAAGTGCGACAGAAAGAAATAATAATCTTTTAAATCTGACTGAAATGTAGAAACGGGTAATAATGAATGAACCGGTCTAATATACTACTGAATAGAATGTTCGATCCTCATTGAGGACTCCATATATGTGGTTATTTTTCAAAACTGCGCTACGCTTAGTAAATAAGAAACGAATAATAATGAATAATTATTAATACCGTCCACAAAAAAAAATAATAAAAGGTGCCATTTTAGTTACGCAATGATAGACCTTCTATGAAATTAGTACTGACATATATCAATTATACAGAAAATCACTACGAATTATTAGGTTGGTGCAAAAATAATGACGTAATAATGTCGTTTTTTGACGTTACGTCAAAAAACGACATTATTACGTCATTATTTTTGCACCAAACCTATAAGTAAAATGATAGTAGATATATGGTCGGAGAAACAAATATTCGTACACATACAAATTTTTAATTTATTCTATTTCCAATTAATAAATAAAATTAATTAACTGTACGCAGATGCATAATAACTAAATATGCATAGAAAACAGCAAGGAATTGACTTAGTAGAAATAAAGCCCATTTATCCATTTTAATGGGTGAAAAAAGTATTCGTACAATACAAAAAAAAACATAATCTACATTTAATACTTTATAAAATAACCATTATTCACTTCTACAGCAACCAACCTCTTCTTGTAATTCTCAATTAATGATTTGCAAATTTTAGTTGATATTTTATTCTATTTTCTTCGCATATGGTCTTCAGATCCGGGATGTTTGTTGGAGTTCTCTGTTGGATTTGAATTTTCAAATAACTCCACATATTCTCGATTGGGTTTAAATCTGGGGACTGACTTGGTCATTTCAGGTCAGGATATTTAAATATTTTTTAGCAAGGCATTTCTTCGTAGATTTTGCAATGTGTTTAGGATAATTATCTTGTTGGAAGATCCAATCAGAAGGAACTTCAAGATTTTCAACGGAAATCATTAAATTTGCTTCCAAAATATATATTTATATGCTGCGGCATTAATTCTACCATCTAATACTGATGCAGGATGGTTGAGTACCTCTGTCTTTTTTAAACTGACTTCAAGCCCAAAGCGTTGGGCAGCCTCTGTGAAGTAGGAAGTTATGCACTACCAAGCTCCTTCAAGGGCAGAAACATCGGCAAAGCAGAGGTCTCGGCTAAGTTACTCCAGGGTCTTCGTGTGAGCTTTTAATCATAGATTAAACAGGCTACCATCGAGATAGTATCTGATGTAGACTCCGTCCCCGTCATCAAGATCTTGTTTGGACATCATGCTGAAGAAAACAGTGAAGAGAGTCAGTGCCAGGACGCAACCCTGTTTTACGCCGTTGGTGATCAGGAAGGGACTTCGAGAGCTCACTGCTGTGTCTAACATTGTCAAGTTGATCTCAATGCAGCTTTGATGATCATGTTCAGGAAATCTGGAGGAGAGCCGAGCCCGTTCCATGATCTACCACATTCCTCCTTTGCTCACTGTGTCGAATGCTTTTGTCAGACCAAGGAACGTCACATATAGCCCCTTGTTTTGCCTACGAAACTTCATATGAAGCTGCCTGGAAACAAACACCATGTCTGTTGTGCTCCTGTTGGTTCTGAAGTCGCACTGACTCTTGGAATGTGCTCTTCAACGATGATGAATACCATTCTGTACAGCAGAGTCTTTGCGAGAAATTTTCCTACGATGGAGAGCAGAGTAATCCCTCGATAACTGGAGCAGTCGGATTTTTCCTTTTTATTTGTATAGGGCAATGACGACAGCATTGCGGAGATCTTGTGGAGTTTACATATGCAACACCAGACCCCCGTGTTTCCAGACGTCTGGTGGGACTCGATTGACTCCTAGTATTTTGCCACATTTCAGCTGTTTTATGATTAATATAGTCGCTTCAATCTTGGACAACTCATCCAGTTCCGTTTTTACTGGTTGTTGAAGAATACGAAGAATGTTTGATTCCTGGAACGAGCGGTTGAAGAGGGTCTGGAAATGGTTCGATCAACGGTTTGTGATGAATGCCCTGTTTGTAAGGAGTGTTTTACTGTCTGCATTGCGCATATGACTCTGGGCCTAATACACACGCATACCGAAATACATACTTTACGAATTTCTCACTTACCGCTGTAGTATAGTGACGGCTGTAGAGGAGGCCTAATGTTCGCTGATATCAGCATGGACACATGGGGAGAGAGAGAGAGCTACGGACGGTTTTGTCTGAAGGCAAGTTATACATGCAGACATTACCGCTGCAACACAGAAACGAACCTGGTTGTCGTCGGACAGAAGAAAAGTTACAACAATGAACGGACAACTACAAAAATAGCCTTCATTTTTAGTGAGAGTGATCCCATTAAACACCTTCTACATAGTTATACTGTGCAAGCTAATCACACAAACACTGGTTAGTGAAGAGATTTCGATCTTCGGTAAATAACTACAATTCTAAACACAAACCTAATCTAAATATTCGGTAAAAAAGAACGCAGAAGTCAATCCTTGACCTCAAAATCTCTACCAGATCAAAAATTCCCAATAATTAGCCTCTATATGATACTATGTCTTATAAGATCATCAAATGGAAGCTCTTGTCAAAAGAACTGATTTCCCTTTTAAATCATTCTTCACAAATTTTAATCACTTCACTTTGTTTCTCTCTCTTGCTTTTGACAGCTGATATTCTTAAAGGAAAATTTACAAAGACATTCTTACGAAATCAAAATTATTTTCTCCTTATAAGATAAGTAAATGTTTTTTAGATGATATTTCCACCTGTTGAAGTTAATTAATAAACATTAAGTTCTTTGTATTTTTGGATTTAAATTCTACTTTAAAATTAAAAAAAAATAAAAATATAGAGAACATTATATTGACATCGGCAATGTTCTTTTTGGTAATTAATACAGAAAGGCTGAGATTATAACTTTTTATTCATTATAATATTTGTCCTATAAAACTTATATGATTCTGGTCATCAAAAATACGCAGTCGAACTTCGAGATTAACTGACTCAAAAACGTTTAACATATCGTAAGACGAAACAACAATCAACAGACATCAAAGAAAATAATTACATACATTTATACTTACAAATATAAATTCACTTATACACAGATATAAAATATAGATATATCTATAATGGCCGACTACACTCCTTTCCCTAGCACTTACGTCTGCTAGCCAATGCCTGTCGCAGAAACCTCCTTAGGCACATGTGCATACACTCTCTTAGCTCCTCAAAATTGAGAAATGATTTTAAAAGAGAATTATAATTAGAAAATAATGATTTTTTTCATTTCCGCCATAATTAACCAGCGTGTATATATATATATATATATATATATATATATATATATATATATATATATATATATATATATATATATATATTAGATGTACTGAATAAAACAAGGCCTCGTTAAAGCTTTTTGAGGGTTTTCTCCTTGTTATCAAGATGAAGACGAAAAATAAATATGAAACAAATCGATTGAGGTATATAACAAAAGAAAATGAAGCAACAGATGATCGATGAATCCCGAACTGAGGAAGATGGAAAGCGTCAGTTGAGTTTCTGGAAATAAAATAAAAACTTAAGAATAATTAAAAAATCAGGAAGATCGAATAAAGATGATACCAAATATATGAACAGCTCGTGACAGAAAACAGGCGTATTTATATATATAAATGAAGGACAATACATACACATATACACACACACACACACACACACACACACATATATATATATATATATATATATATATATATATATATATATATATATATATATACAAATACATATATATATATATATATATATATATATATATATACAAATTAATAACACCTATCAAAATACGTAAAAATTATTAGATTTATGATTATTTTCGCCAAGAAACCATTCAATTGATATCTAGAGCGACAATAGCCCCAAAATTATCAACTGTTCATAGGGCCTATCTCTTGAACAACTCCAAAGTTCTTGTAACATTTAGCATCGGGGGTCAGTGTCAGATAAATCATTTATCAGACTCTCTGAGCCTGATGAGCTGTGTGAGGCGAAACTCTGGTGTCGGCCAAGAGATAAATCCCTTAAACAGTTATTAATATATATATATATATATATATATATATATATATATATATATATATATTTGTTTCACTGGGTGTTTTTTTCTTTTTTTCTGCTGGATGATAATAGCGAATAAAATTAATAAAAACCCAATGAAAGAAATGGCAAAATGAAAGAAAAAAAGAAAGAAAAATAAAAAAAATAAAAATACGGCGTTTGGCAGGCAACAAACGTAATTCATTTTCAATGAAATTTCTTCTTCATTCTTTTTTTTATTCCTTCTTTCTCAATTGAATCGTGAGTTTGACATTTGAATATTAAGCCATTAGCTATTGCGCGCGTGCTTTCCGCGAATTTTCCGTGACGTCACACTATCACGTGAGTCGGCGTCAACCCGATCGTGTTGGCCCTATTTTTTATTTTTTTTATCGGGTTCCCTGATTTTATTATTTGTGGTGGGAAGTTTTTAAATATTTTTCCGTGCTTTCTCAATCTCGTTTTCTTTTGAGCATTTTTGCTCGTGATCCAGATCCTTAATCAAATCAAGCAAAGGTGAATGATGTTTTTTTTATATATCATTCAGGATAAAGAAAAGGAGAAAAAAAAAACAATCCGCATTCTTGAAAGCCTGAGAATAAATCTCCCTCGAGAAAGGCACACACTACCTTCTTGAAAAACCCTTGCGCAGAGACCGTCATACTATTCATATCCTAGAATGGGCGACACAACTACATTCGATCCCAATGCACAGTTGACGAAATGAAGATATAATTCAACAAAGTGCACAAGTACTTATGTACTGGGATCAAATATGGATCAAATATGGATCGGAATTCGACAGAACGTTAACATAAATCACAAATAGAAAACGTTTATCAATCTAACACGTTTCACATTCATTAAAGTTTTATCAGTGAATGAGATATGAAGAAAAAGAATTAGTATTAATTAATTATCTTGTTTGATTTTCATATATTAAACAGCTTTTCACCTGCATTCGACTTGTTAAATAAACGTTTGTTGTTTATTGCGTTCTGAATTCAAGACGACACGTCTTTTCGATGTTCCAAGAAATTAACGGATTCCATGACTAAATGAAAAATTGTAAATATTGCCTTATGCGTGTAAGTATACAATAATTCTAGTTTTGTCTATGTAGGATTCAGATGATAATCTAAATTCGTAGGTGCATGTGTATTACTTATAACGAAATGTATCGACATATATCTATCTAGAGTAATGTATAGAAAAGATGCAACCGGAGAAGAACAAGAAATGAAGTCAAACGCATATATAAATGTACTCTCTCTTTAAATGACAATAAATGACGTAAGTAATTAAGTTACGGAGGCACAGTGGAGTAATGGATAGCGGCTTGGAATCGGAGAGCCGAGTTCGAATTCCAATCGAATCCATTACATTCCCTTACGTGCTAATACCCTCGGTGAACGTATGAATCCTTTTTTTCTTCCTCCAGCTATGGGTAAATAGCAGGATAGACTGGGTTCTATAGCATTGGATGGCAATTGGTCTACTGCAGAATGAAATGGGAACCTACTGCGGGAAAAAAAATCTGTCACGTCAGTCAGGTATCAAAATATGCATGATCGCCTAAGCGTGAATCACCCATGGCACATAACTGACTGAAGTAAGTTACAGTATCTTATGCTATTTTGCGGTTTTAAATGGTTGTGTTGTTTTGGGGGAATTATTTAATGTCTTCGTTTCTGATGTTTTCGCTTACCCTCCTTCTGCTGTGTATATTCTCTCCATTGCCATTAATTATGAAATTGTTTAGTTCGACGCCCCCCACCACGACCAGAACGGTTCAACCTGGATCTTAGTTTGCTTCATTAAATGATATATATATATATATATATATATATATATATATATATATATATATATATATATATACGTTTTCATCCCTTCTCCAAAATACCAGGTGAAACTTCAGTCCTTCCAATGGTACACATCAGCATGCCCGGTCGCTATAGCACAGAGGGAACACTATTTCCAGCTATACCAGCGTGACAGCTCTCGTCACAACTGGCACCTATTCGTTACTGCCCGTAGTAAATGTAAGCGAGTTCTCAAAGATGCTAAGTCTCGGATTGCCGAGAGAATGAGGCACCGTATGGTTTCTAATAACTTTCGCTCTAGTGATTCCTGGCGGTTCTGTAATATGGTATTAAATAAGTACAAGGTCTCTATCGCCTTCTTCAAACAATTTGAAGTCTTATTATCTTTTGTTGATAAAGCTGAATGTTTCGCTCGTAAATTCTCCAATTCTACCCTTGACTCATCTGCCGTACACCTGCCTAACTTCCTACTTAGAACTGAATCTCTGTTGAATGATATGCATATAACCCCATCCATGCTTTCTGCTATCATTTCTAACCTTGATCCCCACAAAACATGTGAACCCGGTTATATCCCTGTAATAGTCATTAACAAGTGTGATCCTGAACTGGATCCTGTTTACTCTAAATTGTAAATGCCCCGCTGCCTTCTGCTTTCCTGCCTCCTAAAGTCATCGTCTGTTGTCCCAGTTTTTAAGAACTCTGGTGAACAGTGCAACGCTTCCAACTATCGGCCTATTAGCCTTCTAACTCCTAGAGGCTGAAATTTCAAATTCACATAATGAAAAAGGTTTGGAGAATCTAACACACAGGACACATCCAAGGTTAAGAAAGCTGGAAGTACCTATCCTAGTTAATGGGTTTCAGCAAATGGATGTCAGAATAATGGTAAAGAGGGATTTTTTTAAATCATTTCACTTCATGCAAGGCAGTAAAGCCACTAAGATATGAGGGTTACTGAGCGTGATGAAATAAGAACAAGTGAAAAGGAGCGATAACAATAAATAGTAACCAGTAAAACAACAGATAAAGATTGACATCTAAATTTTTGAAGATCAAATTTGGCTGGAAAGAATGGAGACGGAAGAGAATCCCACAAGCGAGATGTTCGAGAAAAGAAACTGTTACATCTAGCCAATTTAACTCTAAATTGGGGATTCCTTTTTGCTAATCTAGTGCTGCGCTTAAATTTATAAACTCTAGGGACCATAGCAAAGTGTTTATTCGAACAATTACCATGGAAGTGTTTCCAGAACAGTCACAAGAAAGCTACATTACGATCGTGGGAAAGAAATAATGTTGCGGGTTCTTCTTTGGATTTGAATTTAGAACAACTGAAGAGAGTAAGTTGTGGAGGACCATGATTGCTGATAGCACGGCCATTAAAATAAGTTTTAAATAGTAGCATTATTAAAATCGAATGGACGAGTAACATTTCTCAGAAGCAGCGAAAATTAAGAAATATTACCAACATTTCTTTTTTACCTTTAAAAAAAATGTTATAATTAAAAAATGCCATTTGCAGTCATGACAATTACTAGTCAACACACGCAAAAACACATTGCAGTTTCGCGGTATCGGCCTCGTCAAATTCGATTGTTGGTGAGACTAAATTGCTTGAGAATTACTCCTAATGAAATAAATTTTCTGTG
>OZ010579.1:100273502-100431002 GCA_963932145.1 Acanthosepion lycidas
GATCTGCCAACAGGGTACCCGGAGTAATAATTATAAGTTTATAGGTTTCTTTGGATTCCAGGTGGAAACTAGTAAAAGTTATCTTCCTTGGGGCTGTTGAAGTATCCAAATCATATGACTGGAGCAACATAACCATTCATCTACCTTCTTAATCATCATAGTTGCATATTACCTTCTTTTGAGGTTGGCTTTCGAACACAAGGTGAATGTTTCTCTGGATTTTACAATGGACGGCGTGCTGACCTTGTAAGACATTGTAAATTACTTCTTCCCTTGTTTACGGCTTAGCTGTTTAGAAAATTGTTAGGGTCCGGTTCCTCGTATCACGGTGATAGTCCAAAGTAGAACCAATAAAGAAGAACTCGAACACGGATATGGAATAACACAGATATATTACAAACAGGAATATATACAGAGAAGTAGAAGTGATAGTACAAACAATCAGGTTTAGTAGAGAGAACAATGTTGTCTCGACCAGTATCACTATTCCAATGTCTTGCAGTAATTGTCTGAACGCGACTCTGATTCGGACTGCCTCTGACTCGACTCTTGACTCGACTTGAACCAGTGACTCTGACTCCTTGTCTACTCCTGAGGCGGAGTATTATTAAGTAAGTCTATTATTATTATGGGTAAGATCCCATAACAAAAATGAATACCACATTTAAAAAAACAAGTCAGAAAATTTAAATTTAAGCATTCCCTCTCTTTCATGCGCATATCTAATATTCTTCTTCTTTAGGTCCCTTGTCTCTTCAGGACGTAGGCGATCATGGCTCTCCACAATTTCCTGTCTTTCGTAGCTCTTAATAAATTTTGTTTTATTGTTCTTTCTCTCAAACCTTGTTCCGCCATCCATTTAGTCAAGCACAACTATGTCATGTGCTGTTTTCCTCTGTCCCTCTTGCCTTCAATCTGTCTTGTGAGTATCAGATTTTTGAAACACTCTTTCCTCATTATGTGACCTAGAAATGTTAACTGTCTCTTCCTGATGTTAAGTATAAGTTTCATTTTGGTTTCCATTTTGGCTAAAACTTCGTCATTGTGCACAATTTCTATCCATGGTATCCTCAGTATCCTTCTGTAGAACAACATTTCTGTTGCTTCGAGTCTCTTCATTCACTTTGCATCCAGCATTCACTGCCATAGAAGAGGACTGATATCACCTGACAGTTCAGTACTCTTTTCTTTGTTTCTAACGAAATTTATATGTTTCTTAATACTCTGCTTAGCTTCTTGGAATGCTTCTTCGGATTTCAGTGTCACACTTTCCGTCCTTTGTTAAAAAACATTTCCGTCGTGTTTAAATTTGTGTAGTTGTTTGATTTTGGTATCCCCAATTTGTAATTTGAATGTTGGGCTGTTCTTTTTGCTAACAACTAAGCATTCCGTCTTCCTACAGTTGATGTTTAGTCCTTTGATCCCGCTTTCCTTCACTAGCTCTGTGGGAGTTTTTGTAGTTTTCTTTTCATGTAAGTTATCAACACTGTGTCATTTGCATATTTTTTGTTGTTAAGATTGTGGCTGTCAATAATGAATCCTGGTATGACTTCTAATTCTCCCAGAATCGCTTCACTCTATAGGTTGAATAAGTCCAGTGAGAAGACACATCTTTGTCTCAAGATATAAATGTAATTAAAAACAACAGTTGGTAGATTAAAATACATGCAAGTGTTCCAGAATACAGCAGCTGGCCGACCAACTGTTGTATTCTGATACACTTGCATGTCTTTTAATCTACCAACTGATGTGTCTACTTACGGTTATATTTTGGACAGCCTATGAACTTTCCAGCCGACCTTCGTACTTTTCCTTTGTCTATTGCCAATGACTAAACACTTTTTAAGACATATTTCCAAGTAATTTCAATTATTAAACAAAATGAATTCGCTAAATATTTTTAAGAAAAGCTTTGTTTGGACTTTTATTATCTGGACAATGAGCTCCCAAATTACCAGTTTAAAATTTCTCATTGAGTTGCGTCCCATGAGATTGTTCTGTATGCTGTTAATAAGTTGAATGAAACTGCTTGCTTTTGTTTCTTTTTTAATTAATAACAATGAAATTTATAAATACAAATTAACTCTTGTCTGGAATGGCCTCTCCCGGGATTAAATATTTAAAAAGTATCTTATTGCAAATCAATGGAATTTTCTTGTTGATTAATTTTCTTTCCTTTTCAGCCACTTAATTAAGTATAAAGGATTGTCTGTTTGGAATAGGAAGTCAAGCTAAACATATTACAAACGAAATCCTTTAATTAGCCGTAATTAAAACCATAATTCGCCCGCGAGTCAGGGAAATTAAATATGTTTATAAGTCGATTTCATGTACAAGAAAATTTTGAAAAGTTTTCGACTCACCCCATTTCACAAAAATAAGCATTCTCTTGTTTCGTCATGGAAATACTGATCTTTTAAATGGGGTCCGGCGGAGAACTTTCAACATATACTTTCAACGTATACGTCCTTTTTTAACCTAGAGATGCTTGATATCCGATATGTCCCGTCTATAATTACTTACATTATTTACACACAGACTATTGTCCTCGTCTTTGTTGTAGCTATCACAATGTTTCAGCCGTTGTGCTCCAGGCCTTCATCAGGTTTTTGACGGTCCAGTTAACTTTCAGGGTATTTCAAACAGAACCTTTCATTTGTTCCGGTTTCGATGTCAAAGTCTAGGGATATCTTTTGTATAAGTCGACTCTTGATTCCTCTTATGATACTATATTTCCTAAGACATGTTAGAAGTTGTTTTGCTCATACCCACGGTAGTAAGTTTAACCCAAGTACACAATGAGCCCTGCATGTGTATATATAAGAGGAGCCCTGCATGTGTATGTAGCGGACCCGGTAGCATGCAGTGCTGGCCTACGAAAAGATGGCCTTGTGCCAGACACTACTTACGACTACCGAATCCACTAACAAAGTAAAAAAATAGGAAAATAAAAATAACTGTGTTCAACACGTGCATAAAGGGTAAAAATAGGTAGCCAGGAGGAAATGACGGAAACGAGTCTGGTGGAAAACAAATAGAAAACATTATTTTAATAAGAAGTAATATCTTGTCTCAACAGTGGAGACTATCAGAAAAGTAAGGACAGTTCTTAGCCATTAGGCAGATTGTATAATGTAGTGACTAGTAGAATGTTAATGTTCCGCGCCAAAACGAAAATCAAAATGGCTAAGGCGGGAAAAGTTTCTTCAGAAGGAAAGTCCTGGAACATAGTCTTCTTATACAAAAGGTCCATGAATTCACAACAAGGAAAAATACTCACTGCGAGGTTTTGTAATGTATGTGTAATGTTTTCTTCTTTTTTTTTTAGAACTGGTTCGAAAGGTTAGAATTCAAAAGAGGTGTATGAAAAGTTCAATCTTCAGTGAAGAAAAACTCTACGTTAGCTGGCGGTGAACAGAGGAAAGTTCGAACAAGTTGTTCGCTTCAAGACGAGGAATTGGTCTTGGAAAAGTTTATTGACGACAGTACGTAGTCTCTGCGTTTCCTAGCAGAAAACGGAGGAAAGTTCGAACAAGTTGTTCGCATCAAGACGAGGAAAAGGCCGATGTAAAAGTGTGATGTCGACAGTGACGCAAACTCGACGTTTTCTAGTAGAGAAACGGGGGAAAGTTCGAACAGATTTGTTCGAAGAAAAGTTATAATCACACGACATGTTGAAGTTTTGGTTAGTTAAGATATTCCGGCCCGCGTATGGGTTAGGGGCACGGAATAAATGAGTTGACCTTCTAGCTTGAAAATAAGGCAGCAACTGACTTGAAAACGCTGTTCGTCGGTGACGTCAGAAAAAATTCAAATCCTGTCCAAGCTGGAACCAGGTGCAGCTAGCAACGTCGAAGTCAGCAACAAAAGGCCGGTTTACTACTATGTCTAACCGATCGTGAAAGGAAGGGGTGCTATTCTTCAGACTTTTAAAAGAATTTTTTTCTTTTAAAAGTCTGAAGAATAGAGAAGCCAAGGCGACTCTGGAATCACAGCATTTCTAACTGAGCCTCTTAAAACCAGGCCATGTTTCTCCCACATTATTCCCGCTCATGAACACAGATACACAATGCGTCAGCCCATATTGGACACACTCAGCTGGTTAACTCTCGAGGAATATTTACTAATTATTTAATTTTTTTATTATTATTATTAGTAGTAGTAGTAGTAGTAGTAGTAGTAGTATTAGTAGTAGTATTTTCTTTCCTCTGATTTCTGGTGTGTACAGATTTCGTTCCGGGTCCCGCCCATAGACCTAAAGTTAGAATTGGCACCATGATATTTTCCACTGACCAATTAAAAACACACACACACACATATTTTACATCGATAAAGCCCTTTGTAAGTTGTGGGTTGTATTCGTGAGGACAATTTTTTGTATTTCTTTAAGGCATGGGCTTCCAGGAATCCCTTCAATAAGTCTACTGGAATCTTTTCCAACCAAGGCTCCAACTACAAAAGGAATAGTTGATGTTCCTCTGTGCCACATTTTTGAGAATTCTTCTTCTTCTTCTTCTTCTTCTTCTTCTTATTATTATTATTATTATTATTATTATTATTATTATTATTATTATTATTATTATTATTTTATTTTTATTTTTAATTTATGGTGTTATTTTACTTTATACTGCTGTATATTTTTTTCTTTTCCATTTCAAAGCAAATACCAATTAATATTATAATTATTAGTAATAGTATTTGTAGCAGTAGTATTTATGAATTTAGATTTTAATATCCGATGTCTGGCTATCACAGGGCAGTGAATTTTCAAAATATTTCTCAGTGTATTCATACACCCTATCACAAAGTTTCCATATTACCTCGAAGATCTAATTCATCAATTGTTCCAACGACCTGAACATTCATATTCTGCAATTATCTTTGCTCAGTAGTGAGGTCCTTGTATTAGCTCACTTCTCATCAGCTTTCTTTCATATTTGCCCTGTATTGGTAGACTACGTCCACTATATGACAATATTTAACAATGGTTATGAGAACAGCAGTGAAATACGTCGGACGATATTTTGAAATTAGGAGAAAAGAAGAAGCTATTATTTATAAGAAATTACACATTTCGTAAATAAAACAATCCTCACAACAACAGACTATGATGCTCCCAAACTATCGAAAGTTTGTGCTAACAATTGAGATTATATTTATGGTGTTTTTGGATAACGATATATAAATTTTGTATATATCAAGAACAACTTTAGGGGAAATAAATATAACAAAGTGGAAACATTTTATGTTTACGTAAATATAAACTTAATCCGTTCAAGTCCTGGTGGACGAAACGCATTACGCGAAAAACTTTTACAGTTTGTCATAATTCTTTCGCCTAATATACATACATACATACATACATATATATATATATATATATATATATATATATATATATATTTTATATATATATGTATAATTGGATATTGATATCAACACCCGGCGGCAAAAGTCTGTTTCATGCTTAAACGCAATCTTCAAGACATGTCTGTTTCTCTCTCTCCCTCTCTTTCTCTCTCTCTCTCTCTCTCTCTATATATATATATATATATATATATATATATATATATATATACACAAACAGTTTTAACAATTTTGATAAAATGGAACCAAAAAGGTTTGAGTTTTTCCATTGTGCTTTTCCAATTTTCGGATATGGTGTTGTGCATTGGGGACAAAACTCTGGATAAACTGTCTAAATTTCATGTTTATCTTGTTGTTTGATCAAGTACTTTTCCAAGAACTAATATGGTGTCGGTGGAATAAACAGAATTCTTTTATATGCATCCTGGATGATGTCTCGTGTAACGGGTATTGGGGGCGAGAACATTCCAAAAAAGAGGCGTTGATATATATATATATATATATATATATATGTGTGTGTGTGTGTGTGCGTGATAAAATAGAGAACAAATAAACGTTTATCAATCTAACATATTTCACTTTTATTAAAACTTTGTCAGAAATTAAGAGAAAACAGACAAATAGACAGGACCGTGGTATTTTCAGTTTTGTTTAGATTAATTCTCATTGATCAGTATTGTGTCATTAAAACCGTATATATTCCTATATGTAGGAAATTTTGTTAAATATGTCTAAGCGGGCATCAGTTTGTAATATGTATTCGTAATTGTATGTGTGTCTGTTTATTTGGAGAAGTTCTAATGTTTTTGCTTTCGCATAGTCAGTTGGTGTAGTGGGGTGCTATTCTATTAATCTGGTGCTGTTTTTTTTTATATGCGTACTCTTTGTATTAGGTAGATATAAGTTAAAAGTCTGTAAGAATGGTTTCAAAGAATTATATGCACTTCAAGATACCATCTCCTGTGTTGAATGATATTTTATTTAATATTGGCTCTTTATTTTGTATAATAATAGCTTCGATGTTTTTCCGTCTTTCTTTGTAAACAGCGTTGTAGAATATTTTGGCATTATCAACTAACATAGTGAGAGAGAGCGAGATTTCTGCCTCGTCTTTTCAAAGCACAAAAATCTGGAATAAGAGTTGTATTGCAGTTATTCAGTTTCACTTTCTGTGATAATAGAAAAGTTTTTAATGCCCAATGTTTCATACCATTTTTAATATAGTTTTTTTTTATTACTTATCTTTTCGAATTATACGCGTGCGAACACAAAAAGAAACGTTTCAGTGTTTCTCAGATTTATTCATTAGAAAGAACAAGAAGTGTAAAGTTTTTTTCCTGTCTGCCCGCTGATTCCAAAAGATAACATTTTCTCGATCCAAAACACAGTTTTTGTTTATGACCTCCTCTTAAGCCACTGAAAAAATGGCTCGCATTTGCCAGATAGACTGAATCCTCTGTAAGAAATAAAAAAAATGAAATAAAATAGATAACAAACATAATAGGGTATTGTATATGTCATACAAATGGTAGTCAAAAATAGACTTTACGTGAGAATTTAGAATCTTCCGACATCATGGTCGGCCATATTGAAATTAGGAGCAAAAAGGACATACAAGATCAGTCACGAATGAGCTTGACGATCGTATTTCTTCTTTTATTTTTTTATTTTTTGTTTTGTGACTAAATGAAGAGATTTTTTTATTCTCACAAGGCCTCAGAGAATAAATCAATCAATGATCGTGTTCGTGCTGGTATAGACACTGACCAATGGACCTAATGAAAAAAGACCAAATCAAGTCCTCTACCAAGTTAACAAAAACAAATTGCGATCGTATTAGGCACAACTAATACGAGTCACAATTGTATTTGGTAGCAATTTCTTTTCAATTTTGACACTATCTAAGACTTGAAATCAAATTGTGTAAATATACTGGGCTGCTTAAAAATAAGCTTTCTTTCATTCTAAAATTTCAGAATATTTATGATATTCCACAAAATGTTGCTTTTAAAATGTGAACAAACTAAAAATAAATATCAATATAAATGGTTTATGGTCTGCATTATGGCTGAAATAGTATGACAAAGAATAAATGGATTACGGTCGGCATATTGGCTGAAATATTGTGGCATAGAATAAATGAATTACTGTCGACATATTGGCTGAAATATTGTGGCATAGAATAAATGAATTACTGTCGACATATTGGCTGAAATATTATGGCATAGAATAAATGAATTACTGTCGGCATATTGGCTGAAATATTGTGGCATAGAATAAATGAATTACTGTCGACATATTGGCTGAAATATCGTGGCATAGATTAAATGAATTACTGTCGGCATATTAGCTGAAATATTATGGCATAGAATAAATGAATTACTGTCGGCATATTGGCTGAAATATTATGGCATAGAATAAATGAATTACTGTCGGCATATTGGCTGAAATATTATGGCATAGAGTAAATGAATTACTGTCGGCATATTGGCTGAAATATTGTGGCATAGAATAAATGAATTACTGTCGACATATTGGCTGAAATATTGTGGCATAGAATAAATGAATTACTGTCGACATATTGGCTGAAATATTGTGGCATAGAATAAATGAATTACTGTCGGCATATTGGCTGAAATATTGTGGCATAGAATAAATGAATTACTGTCGACATATTGGCTGAAATATTATGGCATAGAATAAATGAATTACTGTCGGCATATTGGCTGAAATATTGTGGCATAGAATAAATGAATTACTGTCGGCATATTGGCTGAAATATTGTGGCATAGAATAAATGAATTACTGTCGACATATTGGCTGAAATATTGTGGCATAGAATAAAAGAATTACTGTCGGCATATTGGCTGAAATATTGTGGCATAGAATAAATGAATTACTGTCGGCATATTGGCTAAAATATTGTGGCATAGAATAAATGAATTACTGTCGACATATTGGCTGAAATATTATGGCATAGAATAAATGAATTACTGTCGGCATATTGGCTGAAATATTGTGGCATAGAATAAATGAATTACTGTCGGCATATTGGCTGAAATATTGTGGCATAGAATAAATGAATTACTGTCGACATATTGGCTGAAATATTATGGCATAGAATAAATGAATTACTGTCGGCATATTGGCTGAAATATTGTGGCATAGAATAAATGAATTACTGTCGGCATATTGGCTGAAATATTGTGGCATAGAATAAATGAATTACTGTCGACATTTTGGCTGAAATATTATGGCATAGAATAAATGAATTACTGTCGGCATATTGGCTGAAATATTGTGGCATAGAATAAATGAATTACTGTCGGCATATTGGCTGAAATATTGTGGCATAGAATAAATGAATTACTGTCGACATATTGGCTGAAATATTATGGCATAGAATAAATGAATTACTGTCGGCATATTGGCTGAAATATTGTGGCATAGAATAAATGAATTACTGTCGGCATATTGGCTGAAATATTGTGGCATAGAATAAATGAATTACTGTCGACATATTGGCTGAAATATTGTGGCATAGAATAAATGAATTACTGTCGGCATATTGGGTGAAATATTGTGGCATAGAATAAATGAATTACTGTCGGCATATTGGCTGAAATATTGTGGCATAGAATAAATGAATTACTGTCGACATATTGGCTGAAATATTATGGCATAGAATAAATGAATTACTGTCGACATATTGGCTGAAATATTATGGCATAGAATAAATGAATTACTGTCGGCATATTGGCTGAAATATTGTGGCATAGAATAAATGAATTACTGTCGGCATATTGGCTGAAATATTGTGGCATAGAATAAATGAATTACTGTCGACATATTGGCTGAAATATTATGGCATAGAATAAATGAATTACTGTCGGCATATTGGCTGAAATATTGTGGCATAGAATAAATGAATTACTGTCGGCATATTGGCTGAAATATTGTGGCATAGAATAAATGAATTACTGTCGACATATTGGCTGAAATATTGTGGCATAGAATAAATGAATTACTGTCGGCATATTGGGTGAAATATTGTGGCATAGAATAAATGAATTACTGTCGGCATATTGGCTGAAATATTGTGGCATAGAATAAATGAATTACTGTCGACATATTGGCTGAAATATTATGGCATAGAATAAATGAATTACTGTCGGCATATTGGCTGAAATATTGTGGCATAGAATAAATGAATTACTGTCGGCATATTGGCTGAAATATTGTGGCATAGAATAAATGCATTACTGTCGACATATTGGCTGAAATATTATGGCATAGAATAAAAGAATTACTGTCGGCATATTGGCTAAAATATTGTGGCATAGAATAAATGAATTACTGTCGGCATATTGGCTGAAATATTGTGGCATAGAATAAATGAATTACTGTCGGCATATTGGCTGAAATATTATGGCATAGAATAAATGAATTACTGTCGGCATATTGGCTGAAATATTGTGGCATAGAATAAATGAATTACTGTCGGCATATTGGCTGAAATATTGTGGCATAGAATAAATGAATTACTGTCGACATATTGGCTGAAATATTGTGGCATAGAATAAATGAATTACTGTCGACATATTGGCTGAAATATTGTGGCATAGAATAAATGAATTACTGTCGGCATATTGGCTGAAATATTGTGGCATAGAATAAATGAATTACTGTCGACATATTGGCTGAAATATTGTGGCATAGAATAAATGAATTACTGTCGGCATATTGGCTGAAATATTGTGGCATAGAATAAATGAATTACTGTCGACATATTGGCTGAAATATTGTGGCATAGAATAAATAAATTACTGTCGGCATATTGGCTGAAATATTGTGGCATAGAATAAATGAATTACTGTCGGCATATTGGCTAAAATATTGTGGCATAGAATAAATGAATTACTGTCGACATATTGGCTGAAATATTATGGCATAGAATAAATGAATTACTGTCGACATATTGGCTGAAATATTGTGGCATAGAATAAATGAATTACTGTCGGCATATTGGCTGAAATATTGTGGCATAGAATAAATGAATTACTGTCGACATATTGGCTGAAATATTATGGCATAGAATAAATGAATTACTGTCGGCATATTGGCTGAAATATTGTGGCATAGAATAAATGAATTAGTGTCGGCATATTGGCTGAAATATTGTGGCATAGAATAAATGAATTACTGTCGACATTTTGGCTGAAATATTATGGCATAGAATGAATGAATTACTGTCGGCATATTGGCTGAAATATTGTGGCATAGAATAAATGAATTACTGTCGGCATATTGGCTGATATATTGTGGCATAGAATAAATGAATTACTGTCGGCATATTGGCTGAAATATTGTGGCATAGAATAAATGAATTACTGTCGACATATTGGCTGAAATATTATGGCATAGAATAAATGAATTACTGTCGGCATATTGGCTGAAATATTGTGGCATAGAATAAATGAATTACTGTCGGCATATTGGCTGAAATATTGTGGCATAGAATAAATGAATTACTGTCTGCATATTGGCTGAAATATTGTGGCATAGAATAAATGAATTACTGTCGACATATTGGCTGAAATATTGTGGCATAGAATAAATGAATTACTGTCGACATATTGGCTGAAATATTGTGGCATAGAATAAATGAATTACTGTCGGTATATTGGCTGAAATATTGTGGCATAGAATAAATGAATTACTGTCGACATATTGGCTGAAATATTATGGCATAGAATAAATGAATTACTGTCGACATATTGGCTGAAATATTATGGCATAGAATAAATGAATTACTGTCGGCATATTGGCTGAAATATTGTGGCATAGAATAAATGAATTACTGTCGGCATATTGGCTGAAATATTGTGGCATAGAATAAATGAATTACTGTCGACATATTGGCTGAAATATTATGGCATAGAATAAATGAATTACTGTCGGCATATTGGCTGAAATATTGTGGCATAGAATAAATGAATTACTGTCGGCATATTGGCTGAAATATTGTGGCATAGAATAAATGAATTACTGTCGACATATTGGCTGAAATATTATGGCATAGAATAAATGAATTACTGTCGGCATATTGGCTGAAATATTGTGGCATAGAATAAATGAATTACTGTCGGCATATTGGCTGAAATATTGTGGCATATAATAAATGAATTACTGTCGACATATTGGCTGAAATATTATGGCATAGAATAAATGAATTACTGTCGGCATATTGGCTGAAATATTGTGGCATAGAATAAATGAATTACTGTCGGCATATTGGCTGAAATATTGTGGCATAGAATAAATGAATTACTGTCGACATATTGGCTGAAATATTATGGCATAGAATAAATGAATTACTGTCGGCATATTGGCTGAAATATTGTGGCATAGAATAAATGAATTACTGTCGGCATATTGGCTGAAATATTGTGGCATAGAATAAATGAATTACTGTCGACATATTGGCTGAAATATTATGGCATAGAATAAATGAATTACTGTCGGCATATTGGCTGAAATATTGTGGCATAGAATAAATGAATTACTGTCGACATATTGGCTGAAATATTATGGCATAGAATAAATGAATTACTGTCGGCATATTGGCTGAAATATTGTGGCATAGAATAAATGAATTACTGTCGGCATATTGGCTGAAATATTGTGGCATAGAATAAATGGTTTACGGTTTGCATTGTGGCTGAAATTCCTGTTCTACTACTTGAAACTCTAGATTCTTGCACGGCAAAGGTAACGGTAATATTAGCCGTTTCCTTATAAGGAAACAGTCGGCATTCATTAACCGAACTACCAATGTGACTGTCAGTTTAAATTTATAATATCTTCCTATTAAACAATTTTTTACGATAATAGATTTCTCAAATTGATTAGATTCTATCGCCCAAGTAGTGACTGAGATTTCCTTTCTAACCTTTTGTTTAAAGTTATCTAGAATATCAACATCTTGATTATGTTATTTTCTCTTCAAGTCATATGCGATATCCATTTTATTTACTATTGCTGTTGAAAGTTTTTTAATCATTTCACCCTAAAAAAGACAATAAATCCATATGATGCCGAGGGATATGGCTTTTATTTTCTTATTTAGGATGAAATGATTAAAAAAAACTCTCTTCTGGCATTTTGCTTCCCATTCACCATTGATCTTCAAAACTTTAATTTCATTCGTTATCTTCTATTTTCTTTTCTTGTTGTTTTCTCCTTAATAGTGTTTTTTTTTATTTTTTTTTTCTCCTATACTCTTACAAAAAAATTACTACTTTCCGAAGCCAACATAACTTGGCTATAAAAATGTTGAATAAATTAAAAACAAACGGTTAAATGCGCAACCTCATGTTATTTAAAATACATAACACATAAATTAATGCCACAGAAAAATAATTTAAGTACTAATTTGCATTAAAGAAAAACATTTTTTCAAGAACATCACTTACTAACTTTTGTTTATTAGACATTGAATTGTGTCACTTCGCGTCTTCCATAACTTGCCTGACTTTTCAGCTAACCTGATAAATAATAATGAGTGCTCATAAATTAAAAGAAATTTGAAAAACCACTGACATTGTTACTAAATGAAGTCTTTTTATTTGTCCTGATAAAGTCCCTCAAAAACGAAACGCGTCGGCTGAGATAGGTTTCCCTTTTTTCTTGCGTCTAGCATGAAACAGCCTGTCGCCTCTGAGTGTTGACTTCAACGTTCACTTTTATATTCATATTTGCATACGCTCTATCTCTGATACTGATAACTTTATCCCATAAATATAGCATAACTTAAAACTATATTTCTTCATATATATATATATATATATATATATATATATATATATATTTCTTCATATATATATATATATATATATATATATATATACGCTCGCTTTTGTGTGTTACCTTACAAAAACTTGAATACGTACCAACTTCTTAGCATATCAGCTATCTATTGACCCGTCTTTATTGCAATTAATTTTCATATTGAATCCTAGACAAGGCAAAGCCGTTACAACATTTACTAGAATGCGAGTCACTTTAAAATAAATAAGCTCACTGACAATGGGTCCCGGAAACCACTAATGGTTCATTATTATTCATCGATTTCGCTTGAATGATTTCAATAATTAATTGCTCTCTTTTAGCGATAAGTGAAATTTCATTCAATCTTCATTCATTTCCTAGGCTGAAAGCAGAGATCAGAGCAAATAATTGTACGAGAGTTTGCCGATTCTTAAGCGAAAACAAAGTCAATAAAAGAAAAGAAAGAAAAGATAAAAATAGATCCCAAAAGACAAGAGTTGGAAGCCAATGCACGGTACTATTACCCCATTAGTAATAACACTAAACATAGTATGACACATGGCTAGTTATTACTACCTGTGAATAGTAGGTATCCGTTTATCACACGAGCTAAAGTTCCTGCCCAGTTTTCTGTCTAGATTTACTTTTGCAGCCTTTTCCGTGTTTGTATATAACCGCAAGAAAACTAAAGGTTTTCCTTTCCCTAGATTGTCTTCTTTCCTCGGCTATTGAGTTCCCTCTACCTGACGAAGCTGGTTATGAGGCGCCAGTTGCCCGCTTTCGCTCATTCTCTGGCTTCGAGAATATAATCTTAACAGCTAGCACTTTCCCACTGCTGTGAAATAGCATCCTTTGCCTTTTTCTATGAATATTTACATTGTAATTGTTCAAACGTGCTTGCTTCCTCCTTACTATCTATACCGCATGAATTTAAGCGTTCTAGTGATTTGGCATTTAGATCTCACCATTTTACTACAGAAATGGCTAGATGTAACCGTAAGGTCAATTCTAATAGTTTCTATTCTTGTACTTCAAGCCTGTGAAAATCTTTTCTGGTTTCTTGTTTCCCTGCGACTTACCATCTTCAAAAATGTAAATTTAAATGGATATTTTTATATTCCTGAATCTTTTTTTGTTTTCTTGTTCCATTCCTTTTCGCTCCAAGTAATCCATTGTGTCTTTGAGGCATTATCGCCTTTCTCGGAATGAAATGATTGAAAAAAAAAAGACATAAGAATACGCGAGGGAAAATATCAAAATACTAAGCTAAGATGGAAAACTGAAAGAATTCTTAATTAGTATAGTAAAGGAAGGAGAGAAGAAAGTACTAACTTTTTATATTATTTTTCACCAAATAAAAGTTCAAAGACTCACTCATGGTAAACGGTTATTGAATTAGGTTGTTGTAAGAGAGGGTGTTGTAAGAGTATACAGGGAGGGAGTAAGATGTCTTAAAATAAGAATATGTTACGACTTATTCCATATCAGTAAAGGCTACTATGTAAGCTGAGGTACCCCCCCAATTTTCAATGATGATGTTTTATGCAGACTAGCAGTCACAGATTCATATAGTAGTGTTACACAGTTTTCTACCCACTCAGCATAGCCAGTCAGTTATGTGCCATGCGTGATGCATGACTGACGAGGCAGATTTTTTCCCGCAGTAGGTTGCCATTTCTTTTCTGTGGTAGATCAGTCGCCATCCTGGTCTGTTCTGCTATTTACCCATAGCTGGTCGGGTGAGAAGAGGATTTATACTTTTGCCAAGGGTATTAGCACGTAAGTGAATATCAGTCAGTTATGTGCCATTCGTGATACACGCTTAAGCGATCATGTATCTTTTGATACATGACTGACGAGGCAGATTTTTTTTCCCGCAGTAGGTTGACATTTCTTTTCTGTGCTAGACCAGTTGCCATCCCAGTGTCCTGCTATTTACTCATAGCTGGAGGTCGGATAGAAGAAGATTCATACCTTTCCCAAGGGTATTAGACTGGAATTCGAACTCGAATATTCGATTCTTCAATCCGAGCAGCTATCCATTACTCCATCGTGTCTCCTTTTACCAAAGAACCGCCACATTGTAGTACCGACTCTCGCATGGATGTTTCCCCTCAACACCACAATCTTAATCCCTTCAAGGGTCAATCATTGCCGATACTAATTATCTTGATAATCTTCATTTTCTAATGCTCCTTTACGTTCGTATCACGCATCTCATTCACCATAACCATTTTAACAGTAACCCTCTGCCTCCTGTGACACTTCAGCGTTCTATTGAGTGATCTATTTCACACACACACCCACACACACACATATTTGGTTAATCTTAAATAATTTATGGATGAGATAGTTTCTTACCACCGTCGCAAGTATTCTGTGCCTGAGTCAAAGTAAACGATTAGATTTCAAATGTTGATCCTCCAGACCGAATAGCCATCCCTCTTGGAAGACTAGCGCAACACAATCTTCCCACTTCATATTTTATTTATTCACCACTCAGTCTTGCGCTTATTTGTCCTAAGGTAGGTTCAATGATTACGATGTTTTGCTGTAAAGTATTGGGATGGCAAAAAGCTAGGCAGAATATTACGAGACAGGATGATTTCTTTGGTACCAAAGAAAAGACTACTGAGCTGCTACCTCATATTTGTCCTCCTTTACGGCAGCGATTCTTGGACGGTCACCTCAAAGATGATCAAGAGAGCCAAGGCGGCGGTGGTATGGTTCTACAGAAGGATGATAAGAATATAATGAACCGAGCAACGATGAGGTTTTGAAGAGGATGGAAACAAAGAGGAAGCTTATACTTAACATCAAAAAGAGGTAGCTGAAATTTCTGAGGTGCCTAATGAGAAAGGAGGGCCTGGAGAATCTGATACTCACATGTCGGATAGAGGGGAAAAAGAGACAAGGGAAAGCACCGTATGACATACCTGGTGGCCTTAAGCAACTGGATGGCAAAACGTGGTCTGGGGGAGTTGGCAGAGGCACGAAACTTATTGTGAGCTACAAGGGATAGGGAGAAGTGGAGAGCCATGATCGCCTACGTCCTGAAAGAACTCTGCAGATAAAAAGAAAAAGATTTTTATTTACCCGCCACTCAGTCTTGTGCAGTACTAAGGTAAGCTCAGTGATTACGGTTTTTTGGTTTAAAACGATCGTTAACACTATCGTTTCGCAGGCCGCTGCAAATTCCAGTTTCTTTTTATTCCAGCTAGAATAATTTGGTAACACGCTGACGCGTGTTAAAATCCCCACAATATTTAGTATTCTTAAAGTACCAATAAACTTTGTATAAAATCACTTTGTCGTCTGTTTCTTTTTTGACGCTACGCCATCTTTGCTTCCTGTTACTGAACTGTTACCGAAGCGTTAGTCATACCAATAAACTAGTATTTAGTATTCTTGAAGTACCAATAAACTTTGTATACACTAATACCTTAAGTACTTTATTTACTCAAGCTACTATCATTTCTGGAAATAAACTGGATATAAAACTGCACCTGCTACTATTCATATGTATGTGCATATATTTCTCATTATTTAAACGCTATATTTAGTAGATACACGTACTTGAATAGACGTCCCTGTTTTTATAAACAATGTAAATTTACGGTCTGTGTATTCGAGAGTTTTAATAAAAGAATTGTGCCTTTCGGCAGGTTTTGAAACTGCATCCCCTTGTAGGGGAAAACACCGTAAAATTCGAGGTGATTTAGACCAACCAGCGAAAGAAAGTTTACAGTCAAACAAAGTTAAATTATATTATTTAAGAAATCCACATCTCTTGTTTGGATTCTTTGAAACCCATTTCTGCTAAGTTTTATTTTCACTAGAATTTCTTTTGCAAAAGGCTGACGTGTGTTGAAATCCTCACTGTATATAATATTGTTGAAGTTATCGCTAACATTTTTTGTCGAGATTTACAAACTCTATGTTTCGTTCAGTTTCGCAAACCAATCGATGAAATTTGAATAAACTGATTTGTTTGGCAAAATACTGACAAAAAACCTACTTCGAGGTTTAATAATTTCTTTAGTTTAATTTAATTTATAGGACTTCATGGTAAACAATATTTTTAAGAAGATTTCAAGAACCAACGTTTCAAAGCACTCTTTCTTTTTTTTATTATTATCTATTCAACTCTCGACTTCTCGCGATCATGTGTTTATTTATAGTTTATAGTTATCGTAAACGTAAGACAAACTGGAAACTGGAATTCTTGTATATAAAAACTTAAAGAAAGAGATACGCAAAAAAAAAACAATACTGTATTTTTTTGTTATTTTAATCATTAATTGTTTTTAAAACAGTTGGAGTATTTTGTATGTTTAATAAAGACACTTAATTTTTCCATAAACATTAATGAAAATTTATCGTCCTGAGCTACGTACCCTAGTAAAACAAATTGTACTTTGTACCCACTGTTTTACTTCTCCCTAAACTTTGATTTCGACCGGTCAATGTACGGCTATTTTAGAGGGTGTGACGGACGGAAGTCACAAAATTTTATATGTAGATGCTATCGTTATTGACATTGATAGAATTATTTCTATCAAATTATCTAGCATAATGAGCTGTCATTACTTACACTGGGACTGTTATAGTCGTCTTTTTATTTATTATCACAAGGCTTTGATCGTTTTACCTACCCGCCTTCTTGAATTTCGAACGGAACACTTTATTGAATCTACGGGAGAAAGTTGTTCTCATTCAGCTGTCTCTGTCTCTGGGCATCGTGTCTTGTTCTTATTTAGTCAGTCAGTTATTTACCATGCGTGATACACGCTTAGGAGATCATGAATCTTTCGAGGCAGATTTTTTCCCACAGCAGGTTTCCATTTATTTCGGCGGTAGACCAGTTGCCATCCAAGGTCTATCCTGCTATCTAGCCATAGCTGGGGGTGGGGAAAGAAGAAGAGGATTCATACCTTTCCCAAGAGTATTATGTAAGTGAATGTAATGAATTCGACTGGAATTCGAACTCGGCTCTCCGATTCCTCAATCCGAATCGCTATCCATTACTCCACCGTACCTAAATTCGGCACAGAGACTGAACTCACAATTACTGTCACCAAATTCAAGAAACAACGTTTCAAACCACTAAGCTATGTTTATGTTTTTTTTTTTTTTTTTTTTTTATTGTCTATTCAACTCCCGGCTTCTCACAAGCATGTGACAAACTCTTTGCCCCCTCCCTCTCTTCCTGTCATCGGTTGACATTCGTGCGCGCATTCTAGGCGCACATTCTAAGCGCACCTGGGTCGAGCACCAGCTTACATATCGGGACCACTGAAGACGCGGATATGCACCTGGCGGTTTGGAGGGCATTATTCCTGATCAAACCAGGCTTACACCTACATCACATTGAAACACCGTCTCACGTAAATCACTGAAGTTAAGCAATGTTGAGCCTGATCAGTACTTGGTGGGTGATCGCTTGGAAATGCCATGTGTGGGTGGTGCAGTGAATAACAGCTCAGAATTAAAAATCGGTGAGCCGAGTTCGAATTCCAGTTTGGTTCGTAATATTTACTTACACTCAAATACCGTTGGGAAAGGTATATATCCATTACCTACCATGCCCAGCTATGGTTAGTAATATTTGCATCAGTAAAATAATTATTATCTTCAAAAGTTTCTTGCAACCAAAAACTGTGTTCTTGTTTTAAATGGCCTGCAAAGTGCTGATAAGCTGTTAAAAAAAAATCCCGGTCAAATCCTTAATGCACCTGTCTTCTCTGATTTTCATTCAACTCCCGACTTTGTCGGTTAATATCGGCAAATAGTTGTGTGGATTTGGGAGTTTTCTCCAAACGTAAATTCCTCTTCACGCGAGCATGTAATAGGATCTCTGCCTCCTGTCGCTCTTCCTGACTGCAAAGTCAAAGATTTTGATATCATCATATTGGGGTCACCACATATCAACTCTTCTCTTAGAACAAAGGTTCTTTATTGACATTAAACTCTATTCAGACTATCCCGTATTTCCTGTCATGAATTACATACATTATCAATTATTGCAGATTTTAGCCTCGTATCAGACTAAGTGAAACTGCACAAATCTTAAGAGTCCGGTTCATTGTTGAAACCGTTGACTATTCATTGGCGTTGTCCGATGCGATGCTAAGTACAGTAACAAGCCAGGTGGCTAAATTGAATTAAGAAATTTATATTACATTAATCTCCAAAGGGATGAGTGCTTGTCTGCTTTGAAAATCAACGTTCTAAAACCTGGCTTTTACTTGCTAGAAATATGAAATTATTTCATCCACGAAGCAGTAAAAAAAATGAGTAAATTTCAATGGAAAGAATGAACAGTTCGATTCTTCGACATAAAATCGAATAGGAAAAAAAATAAAAGCGGATTGATTTTAAGAAAGTATTTGTTAGGTTTCAGAAATTCAATCTTAAAAGTGCGTGTAAAGAATAGAAGCGAGATGAAAGGAGAAAAAAAAACTGAATGTATAGACAAGTACTAAGAGATGTAACTCAATGTTTTCATTTCAAATGGGTGTAACTTTATTCCTCCCTTGACAGAGCGGCCATCTTTGTCTGCTTTTAATATTAAACCGTAAATTCACTAGTTTTGTTTGTTTTTTTGTTTTTGTTTTTTTCAATTTTATTTTCTTATTTATTTCTCAGTTCGATTTAATTTCTCTTCTTTTTACGCCTTCTAGTCAAAACATGCAGTGTATTTCTCTGTAGAATTTTACTGAAGTTCCGCGGTGGGCGCAGATATCAGGTTTCTTTCTTTCTTTCTTCTTTTCCTTCTTCTTCTTTGTTATTGGCTGCCCTCAAAGTTAATGATATTTTCCAACAACAACGAGCAGAAAGGACAGGCATTAACTGGAAAGAAATATTCAAACAACCGCGACTTTGTGTTTGAGCTATTTTCGTTGCTAAAAAAAAATTTGGTTCACTGTGTCATGCCAGACAATTTTTCTCACCATTGGCTATATTAAACCTTTATTATACTACCATTCCTCCATTCATTTAATATATCTTCCACGTCTGATCTGGTGACTTTTACTGTGCATTTAGAGACTCTTGATAAAACACAAGAGATAATCGGCAACGTTATTGGCCCTGACCTGTCATATGCATATACTATAAATATTTTCATGGCAAATTTCCTGATTGACTTTCCTCTATGCTACCGTGACTTTATGAATTTAAGCGCTGTACTAGACTGACTGTAACATCTCATAAGGTCTGTAAGTTGAAATGAATAAATGTAACCGTAAGTTCTATGTTAAAGATTTCTTCTCTTGAACTTCTTGCTTGTGGAACTTGTCTTCTTAATTCCTGTTCTTTTATTATTCTTTCTCCTTAATAGTTTGTTTTTTTGTATTCCCTAACAACCAGTAACACTTGCTTCTTAGACGTTTCATTTCTAAAATTTCAAGCCCAATTTTAAAATAAACCTGGATTTTAAATGTCGATTTTCGACGCGAGTAAGCCATCTTGGAAAATTGGCACAGCTCGATATGCATCGAATTTACTCCTTTTATTTGTTACTGTGTCATACTTACCAAAGTTCACAAAATATCAATATCTTTTAGCTGCAAGAAAAAACACTATAATTGACTTATATCTCTCATTGTTTCACCTTTTCTTTCATTCTTTCTTTCTTTCCTTCTTTCTTTCCTTCTTTCTTTTCTTTCTTTTTTTCATTTCTTTCTTTTCTTTTTCATTTCTTTTTTTTTTCTTTCTTTCTGAACTCACCCACTTGCATTTATTCAGTTTTATATATTCCCTAGCTTTCGTTCATTCTTGCTATGGGTTCATCTGACTCTCACTTTCTCTCTCTCTCTCTCTCCCTTTATCTATCTATCTGTCTTTATATCTAGCTTTATCTCTCTATCTTTATCTCTCTCTATATATATATATATATATATCTTTATCTCTCTCTCTCTCTCTCTCTCTCTCTCTCTCTCTCTCTCATTAAAGAATCCTACATAGCAAATCACTGGCTACCTAATTTTCACCGCAAAGGATCTTCAGGCCCCAAGTGCTAAAATGCTTGTTTGTAAATAATCGAAACGGTTACATTTAGTGTTATAGGCCGGCAACTACGTCTCAGTAAATCTGGGATTCTTTTGATTTCATGGAAAACGCACGTTCATTTGTTCCAAGATGTATGCGCAAAAAAAAATATTGAAACTTTTTCAGCCGAGCATATTAGAAAAGGCAAATGCCTGAATATAGCCTATAATTCTTTGTCCTCAATGAGTAAAAAAAATGGAATAACGAGAACACGTTCATTTATTCCAAGAGAATATAGAGAGAAAGGAACACACAGAGAGACTTTTTTATTCGGATTGAGAGAAAAGCCTAAAATGTCTTTCTTTCATATCCGCTTTTTCCCTACTCTCACCCCACAACACACGCTACCTTTTTATTCTTTATAATACACCCTAACACAGGATCTCTGTTTTCCGCTTCAACACACACACATATACACCTTTTTCTTTATAATAAGCATAAATGCATTATCTGACATTATCTCTCTCACACACACTATTTTCTCTCCTCCCCCTCTCTCTCTCTCTCTCTCTCTCACACACACACACACACGCTCCCTTTCTTCATAACGCAAACAAAAACGACGTCTCGTTCTCTCTGCTTCTTGTCCAATTTTTCTTATTTTCATCCTTTTCTTTTTATCACTCTCTCTCTCTCTCTGTCTGTCTCTCTCGCGCGCCTTCCCTCCCATGCCTTCTCTCTCTGTCTCTCTCTCTCTTACTCCCTCTCTCTCTCTCTCTCTCTCTCTCAATCAGTTTATTTCTCGTACGTTTTTCTCTTACTTTGGAATAAAAACAAAATAAACTTATACTCTCTTTCCTCCCTCACTAATCTCAGATTTTCTTTCTCACTTTCTGTCTCTCTTTCACATATTCAATCCCCCTCCGCTGTTTTTTTTTTTTTTACCTTTTACTCTTTCTCTCTTTTGTTCCAGCTCCTCTTAATCGTTTTCTTTTTCTTTTCTTTGCTTTTCGTCCTTCAACAGTTTTTTTTTTTTATATTCATTTCCGTTTCGTTTCTCTTTCATTATTCTATTTCTGATTTTTTTTATTTTTCTGCAGTTTTTTTTTCTTCCTTCATTTTCATTTCTTGCCTCTACATAATAAAATCGTCTTTTTTCCGTCAATATTGCCGCCACATATGGTCCTCTACCCCTACTGTTTACCCTGAGCTCCTCGATAATATTCAAAGTAGGATCAGCAATATTATTAGCTCTGATCTGGCGGCTCGGTTTCAGTCAATTACCCATCGCCGTAATTTTGCCTCCCTGTGCCCTTTCTATAAATACTTTCATAGTCATTTTTCTGATGAGCTCTTCGCTATAAGCGCAGTTCTAGATTGGCTCCGAGATCACATCAATTTACAGTTGAACTAGCTAGATGCAGTCGTGACTTCTATTCTAAGAGTTTATCACGCACTTCTCGCTTGTGGAACATCAGGTTCCATGCTTTCTAGACAAATTTAATCTGCAAAAATTTAAATGCAATGCCAATCATTATCTATTGTCCTCCTGATTACTCTTTTCTTTCACTGTTCATTAATGTTTCTGTTCTTAATTCTTTCACACCCTGTAACCCCCTTGTGTCTTAGTGGCTTTACTGTCTTGCTTGGGGTGATATCGATTAAAAAAAAAAAAAAAAATAATAATAATAATAATAATAATAATAATAATAATAATATATTCCCGTTACACATTTTCACCCGAATTTCCCAGTCGGGTGATTTCTTCCTGTTTAATAAGTCTACCTTTATATAAACAAATACAGATCGATATCTTTATTTATTTATTTATTTTAAATCTGAGTAGGGAAGCTCGGCTTTCTTTGAAAATCAGCATTTGAAACCCAAGCTGGACTCGAAAGTTGACCATTCTTACCTGTGAGAAATCCATACAGTAATTCCTCATGTATAATACGCATTTTTTCTAAAAAAAAATAATAAGCAAAATCGGGGGTGCGTATTATGCACAGCTACAAAAAATCTTTACAAAATTGCAGTAAAATAAAATGATTATTATAAAACTAAATTAGAATACTATTATATGTTTAAAACCATTTTTTTTTTAAATACGAGTAGCTGGCCGTAATGAAATTGGAGAGGTACAATGTATAAGGTTTGATTACCAAACAAGTGGTTATACATGAGTAGAAGCATTTCCCCACACTTTCCGCCCAATTTTAGGTGTGCGTATTATGGATGGAGGCGTATGATACATGGGGAAGTACGGTAATTATTTCAGGTGGATTTTTTTTTTCTGGGGAAAACTGAGAACAACTGGAGAGAAATATTTGGGAACTATTTTGCTGAAGATTTTTCCACGTTAAGACACTTTCATTACTAAGCATCTGCTAGTCTGGCACCAGGAAAGAACAGAGGTTGAGGCTACCTGTAGATCGAACACTCTGCACTGTCGAATGGTTAGGTTAGATTGGTGGATTTTACAGGTCAACAGTATATTTAATGTCAAAATTAGCACAAACCACCCAATGAGAATTGAGATCACTGATCAGTATCGATGTTTTGACATTTAAATTTGGTTATCCAATGCGAATTTCGTATAGGGCCTCCAGTAACTATCGTACTCGCGAATCAAAAGTAATTGCTAGGTTTTGATTTGTCCCCATATGAACCGTTTTTTTTTTAGTTTAGTCAATGTCAAATTTGGCATGGAGTACACCCAGTAAGGATCAACCTCACTACTCAGTAGTAATAGCCAACCAGACTAACTTTCTAACCATCACTCTACGCCAGGCGAACTTATATAATAATTTCAGTGTAATATTTTTTAAATTGTGGGGCAATTACACGTTACTTCTTTCTAATGCTGTGATTTCTAAAGTGAGAGTAATTATCCGCAAAGGAGTAAGTAGAGGTATTCCAGAAAATAATAGCAAAATAATTAGTAACTGTGAATTATTAGGATTACTTAGACGAGACAATCGATGAAAGCAAGAAGTGACTACAAAATGTCTGGAAGAATACAAAGCATATAGCTGCGAGCAAAAGGGTTATTCCAAAATGTGAGTTATACATCAGGGCATTAATATCAATCAGAAACATAACTTTATTTACTTGAATAGTGTAGTTACAGTGTAATAGTGTAGGGTCACCCATGGTGGTAAGGATTTAGGGAAAGGACTAGTCTAAGCACGATCCAATCTCCGATGTGTTGGTGGTTAAGATGATGTTATGCGTACGACAGCCCGATCCAGTTTGTCATCATAAACATGCCTTTCAAGCCCTGGTTTGCCGCAGCTAATGGTGTCATCTGAAGTGTGTGTGCCATGGTGAGGCGACCCATGGACTACTACAAAAAATAAGAAAAAGCTATGGTTTAGAAAATACATTGATCGTCAGCAAAGATTCACTGACCGTCCGGTACATGTTTCTTTCAGCGCGTACAGGGTCGCAGAGGGGAAGCTATGCATCCAAGTTTTCTCTTGTGTTTGAACGGCTTGGAAACAGTTTCATCTCTCTTCGAAAAGTCGAAATCTGTGGGTTTTTATAAGTTCCTCTCCCCACCTGAAAGAAGGTTCGAGAAAAATATAGTTTAAGTTTTCTTTGATGTGTCAAATATTTTACGTGGTGATGATAATTACTAACCAATAGACACTTTGATTTAAACGGTGTGTGTTGTATTTTGGAATATTTTTGACATGTTTGTAAATATTTTTGGTGTGTTTAAGTATGATATATATTAGGGAATGTAATTTGCGCTGGAAATAGGGTTTATTTCCTGGCAGAAGAATGAGAACTACAGTGTAACACTTGCTAAGAATCAGAAATAGGTATTTGAAACTTTGAGGACACATAATGAAGAAAGAAGGCTTGGAGAAATTAACATTCACAGCGGGACATCGAAGGCTAAACTAGCAGTCGAAATCAGAGTTTCTATGGATCAATGAACGAATAGCACAAAGACAAAGTAATATTAGCCGTTTCTTTGGGTGGAAACATTCTGCATTCATTGAGCGAGCATCGAGTGCCAGTGTCGGTTGTAATTTATAAAATCATCATTCAGTTACCGTCGTTTTGAAACGTAAATGAGTAGTGACAATCTCTTCTATCTCACAATTGTGGTTCCTGATGACATTCATGCCAGAATAGCGCAATGATATTCCGAAGGATTTTGAGGTTACCAGGTTCCTCCTCTCAGAAGCCAAAGACAAGGCAGCAGGTGGTTTGAATTAAGAGGCCCAGTCCTTCCTGTTATTTACGTATATCTAGATAGAAGAATCTCTTCATACTTTTCCCAAAGGTATTAGCACGTAAGTTATTGTAATGAACTCGGTTGGAATTCGAACTCGCTTCTCCGATTCCTCAATCCAAGCTGCTATCCATTACTCCACTGTGACTCTCTCAGAACATTTCTTCTTCTTCTTCTTCTTCTTCTTCTTCTTCTTCTTCTTCTTCTTCTTCTTCTTTTTTTTTTATTTTTTTTTATTTCAGGAAAATGGGTTCCTCAAGTCCAGTAAAGTAATTTCGTAAAGAAAGAAGTATCTTTGAAAACCGGAAAAGAAAAGTCGTGGAGAAACATTATCATCACCATCTTGAAGGAACTCGGCATCGAGGGATTAGAAAGAAAGCGTTTTTTTGTTTTGTTTTGTTTTTGCTTTATTTTCTTTCTTTTTTTTCATTTGAATATTCCTTTTAATAAAGATATACTTTATATTTGACGACAATCTTTAATAATATATATTTTTTCAATTTGGCTTCTATGTATTGATCGAAACTAGAATTCCTAATTGAAATGCTAGGTAGATGCTTCGCGCAGTCTCAGTAGAATTCATTACAAATTTAAGCATATATTATAACAGAATTTAATATTCAAGTCAATATTTTCGCAATAAAATTGTATTAACCAATAGATATTGGTAAAATGTTCAGAATAGTCTTACATTTATACGATAAACATTCTTTATGATTATATTATTCCTATTTAGGACAACTATTTACAATAACTTTACTGATGGCATCAGATTTTATTATGCAACTTGATTATTGTTCCTTATATTGTAAATAAATATATAAAATAGTATAGTTATTGATTTATATTTTAATTTCAGATGTGTAAATATTACTAGAGGTCGTATGATATAACTTCAAAAAAGGATATTGCAATGCTATTGAGCGATGGGAAGACACTTTTTCAAAAAAGGAGTAGATAAGTTCGCCTACTGCCCGATTTATGCTCCTCCCCGGACTTTTAAACAGGAGTAGTGGTTTATCCATTGTCTCCTTTTTGGGATTCGGTTTCCGGTTCATTCTAAAGTTTCCTTCAACTCTATACTCCTAAAGTCTCCATTTAAACTCTGAAATTTTATTTACTGTTTTTTGTTCCTCAATAGGAGTAGATGTTTGCCTATCAGACTCCTCGTCGGTCTTTTGAACAGGAGTAGTGGTTTATCCCTTGTTTCTTTTCTTAGGACTGGGTTTTCAGTTCTTTCTAAAGTTGTTTTCATTCTCTTTCACTACCATTCGCCCCATATATCTTAGTGGCCTTATTGCCTTGCTTGGAATGAACTGACTTTTAAAAATATCAAATATGTGAACAGAGATGAAAGTACTATGGAAAACTAAAATGAAAACGTTTGGCAAAATATGAATGAAGAAAAAAAATACTGACTTTTAGAATATCGCAATTGTGATTTCAGAAAAAATTTAAAGAGTGATAAACAAAAATAGTTGATTGAATAGAAGAAAATAAGTAAGAAGTTTGATGCACTGATTGTAAACAGATTAAAAATAATAGAATAATTAAATATATATATATATATAAATTTTAAGTAAGCATCCCAAAGAGAAAGGTGTGAAGAAGTAGATAAAAACTGATTTCTGGGCAGTAATTGTTGTTCAGATGACGGTCGTCTTCGAGTATAGAATCCAGAGGTTAGCAGTGAATATTCCGGAGACAGTAGGAAAGCGTAATTCAGGTTAGCAGTGGATATCGCGGCAAAGTAGCAGAGCGTAGTACTTCCTTCTGTTCATCTTCGCCTGACAAGATGGCACTGGTCATTCGGGTAGGGTAAACAAAAATGGCCGCCTTTATACACGACGAACTGAATGTTGCACGTCTTCTGATTGGTTAACCTTCTATTGGTGGACTATAAAGTGAGTCCAGGCATTTTGACTAACTCACTAGTTATATATATATATATATATATATATATATATATATATATATATATATATATATATATATATATATATATAAACTGTAACAGTAATATTTACACTATTTATATTTTTTCAGACTGTTGTCCTCATCTTTACTGTCATATTCTCGACGTTTTAATAATAATATTAATATTATTATAGTAATCTTTAGTGATGAATATAGAATAACATTGAATGGACTTGACTGTTATAAAAACAAAACGGACCAGACTTAGTAGACAATTATGATGAGTAATACTTTGAACTAATATTGTAAGGAGGGACATTATCGACGTAGATGATGAAGATGAGGAGGAGGATATCAAAATGAACGACTCGAAGCTCTTTTTTTGACATGTATATGTTAGAACCAATAAACTTCAAAAAAGAATAAATTCATGTCAGATATCGCTTGACATCGCAATGGAGACTTACTAAAACGGTTTCAAATTCACCAAAGAATGTAACGGTCACTAACCTCTCAATATACTCTAATAGAAAACTTTCGTTTCATTATTAATATGTAAAGTCAAAATTACAGAACCATTGCTTTTTTCCCTCTCTAGAAAGGGCTTTGCAAACTATTACTCACGTTTCAACAAAGAGATTTTTTTATGGTATATCACCAAAGCGGTGGCATTGGAGAACGGGATCACAGATTTGGACAGCAAAATCCTCTGAAATCATATCTATAGATGTGCTTCAGATTTCATATTAACAACGTAGTTTACAAGTGAAAACCAGGAACACTTCAATATCTGATGACTTTCACGGAAGTAGAAGCAAGTTGAATACCAGCTAAAATGTGTCAAAGAAGTATTTAAATTTTTCATGGGAGATTTCAAATTCGTCTTCAAAAATCGTGGCCTATCTTTTAAAAAAATTATTTTTGTTTAATGTTTGATTCATGAAATCTGATGTCTCATTTTGACCACCTTTTATTTTGTTTTTTTTAAGGGTGACACTTAATGAATTTACAGTGTAGGAGAATGGGGAACAATACTCAATTCTTCAATGACACAATATAAGAAAAGCTTCTGAAAATAATACTGAAATCAAAACACTAAAAATGTCAACGGGTGAAAAACTAATGAAGGCTATAGAATGTTAATGAGACCAAATGAAAAAATCTAAAATAATACAATTCACCCCGATCTATAAGGGTATTTTATATTAGGTATTTGCCATGATGTTGCGAATGATATGGGAGGAGCATATAAGCAACGAGGAAGTTTTAAGGAAAATCAAAAGAAAAAGCAGATTTATTTTCACAATTAGAAAGATACATTACCTAGGACATATAATAAGGAAAGAATACTTGGAAAATTTGAAACTCGCATGGCGTACTAAAGACACGAGAGGCAAAGGGAAGCAACAAGTGACGTATCTAATGGGCCTGTGTGTATATAGATAGTAGAACAACGACTTGGAAGGATACTAAAATTACATTTCTAAGAGCTACAAAGAATAGGAAGTTGTGGAGATCCATGATCATCCACATCATGAATAGACACGGCACAATGAAGAGCATGATATAGAATATTGTATTAATTAATTACATTTTTTTGTCATGGTCGAAATCTTTTGGATTTATTTATAAATAAAGATTTGTTTTTCATTGAATTTGTTTATATAACATGTGTGACATAATCAAAACAAGTTATAACGAATCTTTTAATACGAATAGATAGATAGATAGATAGATAGATAGATAGAAAATGGTGAAGCTAAGATAGATAGATAGATAGATAGATAGATAGATAGAAAGAAAGAAAGAAAGAAAGAAAATGGTCAAGCTAAGATAGATAGATAGATAGATACAAAGAAAGAAAGAAAGAAAGAAAGAAAGAAAATGGTCAAGCTAAGATAGATAGTTAGATACAAAGAAAGAAAGAAAGAAAATGGTCAAGCTAAGATAGATAGATAGATACAAAGAAAGAAAGAAAGAAAGAAAGAAAGAAAGAAAATGGTCAAGCTAAGATAGATAGATAGATACAAAGAAAGAAAGAAAGAAAGAAAGAAAGAAAGAAAGAAAGAAAGAAAATGGTCAAGCTAAGATAGATAGATAGATACAAAGAAAGAAAGAAAGAACGAAAGAAAGAAAGAAAGAAAGAAAATGGTCAAGCTAAGATAGATAGATAGATAGATAGATAGATAGATAGATACAAAATGGTGAAGCTAAGATAGATAGATAGATAGATAGAAAGAAAGAAAGAAAGAAAGAAAGAAAGAAAATGGTCAAGCTAAGATAGATAGATACAAAGAAAGAAAGAAAGAAAGAAAGAAAGAAAATGGTCAAGCTAAGATAGATAGATAGATAGTATAAGCTGAAAGTCATGAGATATATTGCTTACATGAATACATCCTGAAAATGTTGTCAATATCGGTGGTTTAATCTCAATTTTATCGCGGAAGCATTGAGGTACATCATAAAATATGGCACAAGATACATGCGACTGACCTATTTGTTTTTGGGTTAATAACTCCAAATTGTAAAGAGTATTGAGATGGAAGCTTTCAGCTTGGAAATGAATAGAAACTATAAAAATATGACACAAATTTCTTGTTCTAACCGGTATTGTTTGCTGGGCAAAGAAATAGCCGTGTAAGAAAACTCAGTCTAACTTTCTTTTCACAAACAGTACATCCGGGATTCTCAAGCTTCGTGGCCCTAAGCACCCCTTTCACCATTTGTCAGAATGCCATTTCCCTCCTTTTTCAAAGTAACAGGCCAGATAGGCCAAATACTATAATTGCTCTCCTCCCCTCTCTAAACTTAGTGTGGTCCCAATTCCAAAATTCACCACCTGGGGTTGAATTTCACCCCTGCTGAGAACACTTGTACTAGATGCAGAATAAATTCATGTAAGACAATATCGCTTGCCATCGCAATGGAGATTACTAAAACGGTTTTCAAATTCACCAAAGGAAGTAACGGTCCCTAACCTCTCAATATACGCAAATAGAAAACTTTCGTTTCGTTATTAATATGTACAGTCAAAATTACAGGACCATTGCTTTTTCCCACAGCTCTCTCGAAAGGGCTTAGCAAACCATTACTCACGTTTCATTAAAGAGTTTTTTGGGGTTTTTTTTATAGACTATCACCAAATCAGTGACATTGGAGAACGGGATCACTGATTTGGAGAGCAAAATCCTCTGAAATCATATCTATAGATGTGCTTTAGAGTTCATATTAACAACGAAGTCCGATAAAAACAACGTCTCATGCATAGAGTCTGTTCTCTTTCTTAATCAGTAGAGAAGTGGCCTTACCCCTTTAGTTCCAAAGCTGCAGCAGCACTTTCTGCTTTAGACTAGAAGAAACGCTGGAATATCGCAGGAACTTTTGTTCTAGTCCTATATGCATGACTTTGTGTCACATCCTATCTTCATGTAGATGTCGGTAAATACTATTAGGTTGGTGCAAAAATAATGACGTAATAATTTCGTTTTTTTGACGTTACAAATACGTCAAAAAGCGACATTATTACGTCATTATTTTTGCACCAACCTAATATCATCAAATGAACATTTAAATGCGTAAACCATGCAATTTTAGTTTAAATATCTACGTTATTTATATATAAACATAGGTCTTCCCATGGTAAGCGACTGCAGATTCTATCCCTGCCATAAGGTACTTTGTTTTTAATAAGACTTTCTATGTCTACGCTACGTGGACATTAATTTCATTGTTTGAAAAAGGGTATTTCTATTCGAACACGTATACCAACTAAAATAACACATTTAATAATTAGCATATCTCTAGCTCTCTATCTCACCATCTATTAATCTCTCTCTATCTCTTTCTATCTCTATCTCGCTCTCTCTCTCTCTCTCTCTCTCTATATATATATATATATATATATATATATATATATATATCTGCCTCTCTCTCTTTCTATCTCTGCGTGTGTGCGTGTGTGTGTGTGTGTGTGTGTGTGTGTGTGTGTGTGAGAAATATGGGAGATCACTTTCCCACCGCCGTAATGTGGCTTCCCTGTGCCTTTTCTATAAATATTTTTTTTTTATTCTGATAAGCTATCCTTTTTGATACCTAGACTTCATGAATTCAAGCGCAGTACTAGATTAGCGGCAAGGTCTCATCATTTTACAGTTGAAATGGCTACACATAACTGCAAGTTCTACGCTAACAGTTTCTTCTCTCGCATTTCTCAATTCTGGAAATCTTTTTCTGGATTCTTGCTTTCCAGACAACTTTGATCTTCATAAATCTAAATGCAATATCAATCGTTATCTTCTTACTTCTTGTCTTGTTTCCTCTTCTTAATAGTATTTTTCTATTTGTCATATTTTCTCACTCTCAGTAACCCCTTGCGTCCTAGTGGGTTTATTGAATTACTTGTGGGTGAAAGGATTTAAAAAATCCTTTCGAAAGCAGCAGAAAAACATCGCATATAACTTAAAGAGATAAAAAACATAAGATGTTCCATATAACTTCGAACAAAAAGTTAGGAAGGAAATCCCCCTCAATATTAATAAGAGTGATAAAATCTTGTCAACTTGAGAAATCTATTATCCTATTTTTTTTTTTTTATAGGATGATTTTGATTTTCAAATATCTAAATACGATGTCAATCGTTACCTTTCTATTCTTAATTTCTGTTTTTATTGTTCTCTCACCTTTTCTTCTTCTCATATTTTTTCACGTTCAGTAACATTGAGCCTTAGGGGCTTTATTACCTTGCTTGTAATGAAAAGATTGCAAAAAAGATACGCTATCCATTACTGATCATGACGACATAGGCAGGATTTTTATGAATCTAACATTATAAATTTTGATGAATATTTATTTACAAATAAATATAATTATACTTCTCTGCTTCTTAATTACGTCAAAATTGTCAAAATTTCTAAGTGTCAAAGATATCATATAACAAGATGAAATTTCCAACTGACTGAAATTAACGTTCTCAGGGAAGTTTTTGACGTCAATATCTGAGCAACAAAATTAAGAAAAACTTTTTTGATCGATGAAAATTAGAAAATGTTAACACTCCAATAGACAGTAATAACAGCTTCCTTATTTACTAAGAGAAGGAAAATCTGATTTAAACCTCCGCTACCTTGCGGCCATAGCCAATCAGGCAAAAGGCTTCGAGAGTAAATCCTGACGATAAATACGGAGCCGGAGTCTCTAAGGCAGTCCTATGATATTTTTTTCTGTCAACTCCGGTGATGACCCCGGTGACAAGCTGTATTCCATCGAAGTCGCGGAAAGGGTAAACGTTCTACATGGGCAACCGCCTTCTGTATGGGGAACTGACCTCTGGAAAAAGGGCGAGATCATCTTCGCTTCAAAGATGTCTTCAAAAGCGATATAAGTGCCGTGGACATGGCTGCCACCAGCAGCTGAGGCATAACTTTTTTTTTTTGCGTAGATCCATGGTTTCTTAAAACCGACGGATACCATATTACTTTACTAACAATAAGACGAGGATCCGCTAAAAAGTTTTCGGTTCGACTAAGAAACATTTCTAAAAACAATTGGCTGTTTGATCAAATTTAAACATGAGTCAGCAGTATTTCTGCTTTATATTAACTATCTACCTAAGAACATAAACTTTACTGAAAATTGATGCATATGATACAACAGTATATAGGTGAACCTCCCAAAATCTAGACGACAAGAGCCTGGCAGGTGATGCCACTTCTGAATTACGCTCTAACAATTGAATGGGTGAAAAACTGGCTTGTCATATTCAATAACTCAAAACCCAAATGAGTAAATATCCATCGTCACCGAGAAGACCCTGAATTTTTGCCTGTAGAAATTTTAACATGTTTGTCCCAAAGAGGTCCCTTTGCATTGAATGCCTATATGGATTTCGGGTCTTTCAATATCATATAACCCATCATCACGCCGACCCCAATCAGGGTAGATCAAGCCCTAATATTCCCTCCTCATTCAAACACTAGTAAAGACTCGGGTTTTTTTAATGGTTTACGTGGGGCATGGGTTCTTTTTATCTAATGGATAACAGCTTCATTGGATAATCGAGGAGGTAAATTAACATTCTTAAAATTAAACACTCTAGGTTGCTTGCCAAACAAGGTTGGGTGCCTTATTCTAACAATTTTCGGTTTTGTTTTGATTAATTACCTTCTCTAAAATTCTATAACTTTAAAACTACTTCTAAACATTATAAAATTTAAATGACTTATGAAATTATCGATAAGTACTGAAAAAACTCCTCGGCCCTACTATCCCAAAAATATTACCTTGTCAGGAGTTTTTAATAAAACTTGTATAAAAGGGGATTGCTGTTCAAATATACAATATCTATAGGAGGCACGGTGGAGTAATGGATAGCGGCTTGGATTGAGGAATCGGAGAGTTGATTTCGAATTCCAGTCGAATCCATTACATTCACTTACATGCTAATACCCTTGGGGAAGGTGTGAATCCTCTTCTCCCCACTCCAGCTATGGAATTTCCAGAGGGAAATCCGAGATATCAAAAGACACAGTAAACTTTTTATTAAGTAAAGAATATCAAACACTTAAAATCTCTTAGTATCTGTCTATATTTCTGAGATGAGTTATTATGTACAATATTTGGACTATTGTCGCCATATTTATTACAACGTTTCGGCCGTTGTACACTCTGGCCTTCTTCAGGTGGTTGGAATGTCGAACTCGACCCTTTATTTCACTCACTGGGGTAGACTGTGCTAGTTCCACGTGCCATGTTTAATCGATGTCAGTTATCCAAGTTCTCCACTGCCTTGACCGGGTATTGAACTTACACTCTTTGGGTCCTGTCAATGGATCTAGCCAACGCCTTTATCCACTGTACCATGTGTCCTTGAGGACAAAGATGAGGACAATAGTCTGAATAATGTAAATAGTGTACTTAAAATCCCATAGGTAATAATTTTTATTTCATGAGAGCTCTCTAAAAATCAGCAGCTCTCAATCTTCAAGACCAACAAACAAATCACAAATGAAATGAAATGAAATACTCCGGTTTAAAATCAAGAGATATTGCTATATTATTTAGAAAGTTGGAAAAGACAGAGAGTGTTGACCTATTTTGACATACTGACCTCAGATTTAACCTTTGTATGTTATTTGAGGAAGGTGGAAGGTCATAAAGTGTAGTTAGTTCAGTGTGAATTGGAAACAATCCCGTCTGTTTCTGTCAACAGACAAAATCCCAATGCTGATATATTTCATTCAAAAAATTATTTGTAAATAATATTAAAAGAGAACATTTTTAAAGATTTAAAATTAGCGAAAAAGTTTTCATAAGCTTTTTATATACAATTAACCAAGAAATTTAAATTAAATACCTAAGAGATTTGAATTAAATGATTATTAATTATATTCGGAGAAAACTTATTTATAAAGGTTATATACTTAGAGTCCTGAACTTTTATATCCTAGATGTATTCATTAATATTTAGCAGGATATGAATGTATTTTAAACTAAGGAATAGTTAGATCGGAGTTAATCCCCTGTACTTCATTCAACAAATTCTCTGTAAATAATACTAAAAAAGAACATTTTTTTTAAATTTTTGAAATTAGCGAAAAAAAATTTTTTTTTAAATTAAATGTAAATTAATATAGGTATTAAATGTAAATTGGCATAAGTTTTTTGTTTTTTTTTAAATTAAATGCAAATTAGTATAAGCTTTTGGTATAATTAACCAATAAATAAGAAAATAAAGTGACTGATTTTATTATTATTTTTAGTGGGCATATTAAATCTTTAATATTTCCTCTTTTATGCTTCCGTGTCGTAGCTTTCATCTCCGAAAAGATGTAGTTGGACGACGTTTGTTTGGCAAATAAATGAAATACAACTATTGCATATAATTGAATTTCTGTCTATTAAATTAGATATTTTACAACTTCTGTATCTTTCTAAGACAATGTTCCATTTTAACTGCGCAGTTTATGTTACAGTACTCCTAATTGTTAATTAAGAAGTCTCTAAAGCGTTGTTTCGTACATACACAGCCAGGGAACGTTTATACAGAGTATGTTCAAAAAGTATCCGAACTTTGAACATAAAATTCAATTTTGTACATTTCACAAATGTTATTTAATCACCTTCAAAATACTCCTTTGGAAGTTCAGATATTTCTCTCAGCAGTTCTGTCACTGTTGGTAAAATCTCTAGAAGGCTATGGAGCTCCGCCATCGCTTTTTTCATAATTTCTTTTGGCAAGTGAAATCGCTTCCCTTTCAGCGTGGTTTTCAGATTGGGGAAGAGCCAAATCTCACAAGGTGCCAAATAGGGAGAGTAGAGAGCCTGTTGAGCAATAATGTGTTGTACTTGACCATGAAAGCTTGGATTATGTGGGCGAAATATACGGGGGCATTGTCGTTATGGAGTTGCCAGTTCATCGCTGCCCACACGCCAGGCCGCTTTCGAAACAAATTACGAAGGCGGCGCATAAGATCCAAATAGTATTCTTTATTGATTGTTTGGCCTTGTAGTGAGTACTCATGATACTTATTATATGATTCATGATTGACGGTCTTCCATGACTATTTGACGAGCTTTCTCAGTTGGCCCCTCATTTTGGCTTGCTGATGACCTAGGTAGGTATCCACTGAGATGCGGCCATCTTTGAAGCAGCTGTAGCACTCCTTTATCCGAGTTTTGCCCATGGCATCATTGCCAAAGGCCTGCTGAATCTTCTGTATGGCCGTCGCTTGAGTATCCCCAAGAAATTGGCAAAACTTGACACAATATCTCTGGTCAATGCCTTCGGTAATCTTGCGGGAAAATGAACATTCGACGAGCGCATGCTACGCGCCTGTACTCTTGGCGAAACAGTCGGTAACTTACGCTGCCTACCTGCGCGAATCTTTTCACGCTTGCGCAGGAAGTGTGATGTCACATCCCGCCCAAAGAATTTCGCCGATGTGGCATTAGGTTTGGCGGGAAAAATGAAGTCGGGTTGTTTTTTGAACGCATCTAAAGGTGAGAGAATGCACCTAGAGTAGCAAAGGGAGAGAATTCTACAGTGTCTATCGTCGCCTACAGTGTGGTAAAGATTAATGCAGGAAATTTGTAAATTAAAGCAAAAGATAAACTCGGTGTTTTTTTTTTTTTTTGTTTTTTTTTTTTAGCATTTCACCCCAAAGACAGTGGAAGTGCAAGAGGTTAGGGTTAGGGGTTACAGAAAATGAAAGTAAAAGTAAAAAGGGGTGTTTGAGGAAGGGGTAAAGAGAAGGATGGAGATCGAGATCAGGACATTAGAAAATGTCGATTGACATTACATTTAAATTTTTGAAGATTATAGTTATCAGGGAAGCAAGTAGGAGGAAGGGAGTTCCACTGGTGGGAAGTCTGAGAAAAGAAGCTGTTGGAGTAGAAGAGGTGGTTACATTTAACTGTTTCAACGGTGAAAGGCTGGGACCAAGATTTCAACCTAGTAGCACGCTTAAATCTATACAGTTGGGGAACCAGTGGAAATATCTTGTCAGAGCAAATGCCATGAAAATATTTATGGAAAAGACATAGGGAAGCCACATTACATCGGTGAGAAAGTGAATGTAGACGAGATGCCAGATCAGGACCTATCTCATTTATTAATTCATTGTTTGGGATCAGAGATTTGGGGTGACATTTAAACAAGAGCTGTGTCGTTGGATTTAGCTATCTCAAGAGACCACAGATTAAAACTAAAGGAAAGTGGAGAAGCTGGACAAGTATATGGACCTCGCTAGAGAATTTCATTTACTAATTGTTCACCCAATACGAGGCCCATGAGCCACTGAATGTAGAGGGTTACCGATTGAGGTTCTTGCACATTAAGTAGGAAAAGTTTTTAAAGATATATACGGAAAACCCTAGATTTAAACATGTTAAGATTGTAATGATCGTAGGAGCATCCTCTCGGAAATCTGTTCCACGAAGCCACTTTTCTTGGGAAGTTGTCCGAGTGAAACTTCTTTCTCAATAACGGAATGCGAAGGAAAGTGGGTGGTTCTTTCCACTGTACATTGCATCGCGGGTGTTGCCTGTGATGGTTAAAGCTGGTGAAACTGAGGAATGAAGCCTGTCAGAAGATTTTCTGTAGAAATCGCAATAGAGTAGACAGAATCTTGCGATGTAATGTCTGTAGGGGTTGTAGAATGAAGAATTATTCACCACTCACAAAGCTGCGAAAATTCTTCTAAATAGTATCTAGGCCGGAAAGTGAGTACTGGGAAACTCCAGCCCAGATATGGTCGCAGTATTCCATCTTTCTGTTAATTTGGCACTCATAAAGAAAAAGCATAGCAGGTGGTATCAGGTACTCACTGGAGAAGTAAAAGGAACAGACTATTTTTCCAGCATCTTTAGTGATCTGCCTATATTTCCGAGATGATGTATTGGAACTGTTTACAATATTTAAATTGTTCCAACTGTTGTCCTAATCTTTATTGTCATATTCACGACGTTTCGACAGTTGTACGCTCCGGACTTCTTTAGGATCTGTCTATATTTCTGGGATGAGGTACTGTACATATTTACACTATTTAGATCTTATATTTATTGTCATATTCACATTTCGGTCGGTGTACGCTCCGGCCTTCTTCAGGTGATATACGTTGGAATTTCGAGCCAAACCATTTATCTAGTCCACTGATTATTCTCATTTGACGTGCTATGCATTTTTTTTTTTGGGGGGGGTATCTCAATTTCAGTTATTTCCCTTTCGTAAGTCAACTTTCCAAGTTTTTGATCACCACTGCTGTGGCCAGATATTGAACTTACAACTCTTTGGTTCAAGTCACTGGATTACTTCAATCAACGCTTTTATCCACTGGCCCAATGGACTAAATAAATTGTTCGGTTCGAAATTCTAACGTATATCACCTGAAGAAGTCCGGTGTATAACAGCCGAAACGTCATAAATATGACAATAAAGATAAGGACAACAGTCCGAAAAATGTAAATAGTATAAATCTTTAGCGATGCTTAGTAGATATGAGTTCCGCTTGATATCTAGCGTGAGCTTGAGTCTCAATAGGCATTCAGTGAAAAGAAGTTCCTTGAGAGAACAATGATTCATCGTGATAGTTTAATGTTCGGGGTCTGCTCGGTGATGGTGGAACATTACTAGTTTGGGTTTTGGTTGTAATGAATGCTAAAAACGACTGACTGTTAAAGCTAAGTCAGAGGAATCATCCGTTACCAAACTCTGGTTTTCTAAATTTTTGGGAGCTGCACCTATGCACTGATTTTAAAAACACTATTGAACCCGGAGTTAACATTTGTTACAGTTTCTGTTAGAACACTGGAAACAATCCTAAAGACAAATACAACTCGAAATTCGTGAAGTTATTGAAACAACTTAGATGATGGCTTCCCGAAATCAGCTCGAATACCGAGGAGGTTGCTGGAACATTGAAAAGAATTTCTATCACTTAACTTCTAGTGTAAGACACTATATGATATTGACATGAATACGAAAATAATAATAATAATAATAATAATAATAATAATAATAATAATAATAATAATAATAATAATGATAATACAACACTTAAAGAAGATCGCGATTTAAAAAAAGAAAAAGAAAAGACACGTTGTTTGACAATGTTCAACAATACTTCAACAGTATGTCTTTCATCAAGTTAACTTTTAAAATTGTATAGAATTTTAAATATATAAAAAAAATCTACAAAAACTTTAAGTCTTTGTAAAAAATGTCACTTGTCTTGAGAAAAACGGCTGTCGTTGTAATCAACACATCAAAACAAATGAAACTCAGCCAGCGTGAAAGTCAGGCAACTGAAACGTACGTATTATGATGGGGTTCGTGCTCATCTTGGAATTTTGAGTTAGTTGATTAGTTACTAAGAGGAATCAATCAAACAGCTGAGTAGAAATCTTATGGAATTATCCCGTCATGGTATTCATTCATCTGGGGTGTTTGTCTCAAGACAAAATACGTTTGTATAAAGATTTACATTTTTTGTAGATACTTTTGTTTTTATACTTCTAAAATTTTTTAAACATATCTTAAAGAAGACAGATGTACATACATGTTTTCTTTTTCTTTTCTTAAATCGAGAACTTCTCTAAGTTGTGAAAAATATTGAAAGAGTTACATCAATCATTTTGTTTAATAATAATTATACCAAAATAATAATAATAATAATTCGATTTGATCCTATAAGCAAATTGTACGTACAGAAACGCTGTGTTTCAGAGAAAAACAGCATAAAATCTTTTGGGGTCCCAAAACGGTCTCCCTATGCAAGCCAGAAGAAACAAACAATATTAAACAGATATTATATATCGTTGTTTCAATAAACCGCTTAGTAAAATTGCGAATGACGAAACAAGCTGAAAGGCTAGAATATCTAAACTTAATAAGGGAAAAAATATTAAACATAATTTTAATGGCAATTTTAAATTTAGCTGTTTTACATCCAGAAAACGTTTGGCATTCATTGACTAAAGAGTTCACTTTATAGTAAGTTGAAATTTATAAAATCGTTTTCTTTTTTTAAGAAAAAATCTTCTGAAGTTTCCTTCCTATTTTTTTGTTTATGGTCATGTTGAAATTTAACATAATGTTTATATCATTATTTACCCTCCATTTACAGGGACTATCCATTTTAGTATTTGTTGCGGATTGAAGTTATTTAGTAAAGTTCTTTGTGATTGTGTAGCGCCAGCCTATAAGGTCTGATCAAGGACTACTTTTTTTAAGACCTAAAGGATTCATTCGCTCGAACTGAGAAACCAGTTGTATACAGTAGTTTTGACATTATCTGTCTATATTTCTGAGATGAGGTATTATGTACATTATTTACATTATTCGGACTATTGTCCTCATCTTTTTCACCATATTTATTACAACGTTTCGGCCGTTGTACAGTTATCAGTTATCTCCTGTTAATTCTCCTCTCCAAATTCTACAATGCCTTAACCGGATATTGAACTCACACTCTTTGGATCCTGTCACTGGATCTAACCAACGCCTTTATCCACTGTGCCATGCGTCCTTGAGTTCAATACTTGGTTAAGGCAGTGGAGAATTTGCAGAGGGAAATTAACAGGAGATAACTGATAAGTGACATCCATTAAACATGGCACGTGGAACTAGAACGGTCTACCCCAGTAAGAAAGGGTTCAATTCGACATTCCAGCCACCTAAATAAGGCCGGAGCGTATAACGGCCGAAACGTTGCAATATGGCGACAACGATGAGGACAATAGTCCGAATAATTTAAATAGTGCAGTTTTGAGATGACTGAAAGAAAAGGCGACATTTATTCCCTCTGGAGTGGGTGGTTTTCTAAGCGTAGCTTAGTTGTGACATCAGAGATAAATAATTGGTGTACCCAGTGAGGATCGAACTCAATATTCAGTTTTTATTGATCTAGTGTGACAATCTTTCTAACCATTACATCACGTCGAAGTGCATAAATGATTTTTCTAAGCATAGCTTAGATGTGGAACAAATGGGCAAAATTATGGAGAACCAGTGACGTTCGAACTCACTACTCAGTCGCAATTGATCCAGCGAGATACAATCGCTAACCATTACATCACGTTGAATTGCCTCCATTATGACTGGAGTGATCGGAATAGTTCTAAAGATTTTTCAACTATTTTATATATATATATATATATATATATATATATATATATATATATATATATATATATATATATATATATATATAAAATAGTTGAAAAATAATTAAAAATGAATTCTCTAAGAAAATTCTGATAATATTACTAAAATTAGCCATAATACTTGGGGGTGAGGATTGCTAGAATATTTATTAGTTATTTCAAGATGATTAGGGAAACTATCTCCTTGTATCTCTAGGAAGGATGTACAGAGGGATTAACGACACATTGTACCCTTTTTCTTTTCTTTTATATAAAATCCCTAAAGAAAATCAGGTAACGATATCTTCAGACATCAGGGAGTCAGTTGGTATTTCTTTGTTGTCATTGAAAGACGATGACATTTCTTAAAATAAAAATCCTTCACTCGCCTTGTTCTCGATCCAATTTGGATTAATAACTTGTACGTGCATGGCTTTTAATTTTTTCTTATTATTTTTTCTCCTTTTTTTTTTTTTTCTTTTTTGCTCGACGTGTAATTGGCGCGTGGTTTCACTTACGAGGCATGCAGACGCCATTCATAAATTGTTTTATCATCTCATGCCAGCCGCTTAGGTATCTCAGTTGCGTAATGGGACTCGACAGTGATTAATTACGCTTCTTTTTAATTCATATACCGTTGTCTCATTTTCTTGTTCTCCTCTCGCCTCGTCAAATTCTTTTTTTTCGCTATCATCATCATTATCATCATAATCATCCTTGAATTCCAAGATTCGAGGTTACAGAATGCATGGTTGTCAGCAAAAGAGACAGCTCACGATAACTGCTACGCACAGGGGACGTTACAATCAAGCAGTTACTGAAATTCAACCGTCTGGTTAGTGTTGTAACAGACAACGGAAAATATCACACTGAAGGCCAAAAGTGTCGACGAATAGTACAAAATGACTTCCAGAACTATGAAAAATATAAAAATGTGAAGTTAACCTAACTTACTTTCCTACAAAGACGCCGCTAGAGGATGATTCTAAACCTATAAATAAGGCAGTAACATTCTTTATCATTCTCTTTTCCCTTTTTCACTCAGGGGCGGAAAGATGTAGCTCGAATGAGGAAAACGCTTTCCCCATTGGAAAACGCACAAGCACACACACGCACGTACACTTCACTTCACCTTCTCTAGGACTTTCTCCTGCACCAAACTACACACACGCAAACAATTCACTACTTAAATGCTTTCTTCATTCATGTTCATTGTTTTGTAACAGGCTACAATATTCTATAGTCTATGTATACCCTTGTTTTGTTCTTTTTAATACAGACATATCGTTTGTTAATATTTAGTTTTGTTGTTAGTTTCGGTTTTATTACTCGGACTCAGATTCCGAGTCCGTCATTTTTGTTGTGGGATAAATATACCAAGAGACACGTGTTTTCTGACCCCAAAACGACCAGCATACTCCCGTAACAAAGACACTGCAAAATGTCGTTAGAAAATAGAACGCTGAAGTGCTGTGTAATTATTAATATGTAATATCTAATCTCCTAAAAGTTTGCTTGCCCTTTCCTTAATTAGCCCGAACTTTACGCACTGCCGATTATCACTGAAACACTACTATCTTCCATTCTTCTTTCTTTCATTCATTCATTTTCTCATGGAAAGCAAGTAGTGTCTTTTCCTCTAATTCCACGTGATTAAAACGGAATAATATATATTATTTATTAGATATTGGTAGGAGACGTTAAGCACTGTTATGTTCCCTTCTATGTTTCTTTCGTTCTTTCTTACTTACTGTTGTGGTGTTCTCCTTCTAATATATTTATGTTAGACTCTTCCGCCTACTATAAATTTAGTAGGAGAGAAGGGTCAGGGAACATTGAATGAACTGAGCGCTAGTTCATTCGATACACTCTTACTAGTCGTGTAATACTCTTCTGGTGTACTTAACCAGTTACTTGTTCACAACACTTACTTATTTTCTTTATTTCTTCATTTAATTCCTTTTCTCACTGTAAACAATTACTTTCCCCCATATCGATCAAAATACAATACTTCATTATTTATGAGATATTGGTCGTTCGAGCTATTGAATAAAGGGACAAGTACAGTTACAATATGATATATGACGTACGCATGCTAGAATTGGTGCACAGACGCTCTATTAACTGTAAGGAACACCTCGTCTTTATTGGACACCGTTGGAAATGGAGGCCTGCTTCCTTTTTTATTTATTTATTTTTTTTTATTTTTTGACATCCTTTTAGTAGTTCACTTGGTCTCTGATCGTTTCAACCATTGTTGTGCCACTGAAAAGAAATAGGCTGGGCGATATGAAACATTCTCATCTCTCAAAAATAGTCAAGCAATCGAGCCTCTTAGAGATGATCCCTGAAATATTTGTTTGAGTGCAATGAGTTGATTTCCACCATGTTTGTAAAAGCTTTTAATATGACTTACCTGTTGGATTATAGGGTCACATTCTCACCACGCAGGGTGGATTATGGGGTCACATGTTCATCAGGATATGTGTCGTTGCTATGCTTTTTGTAGCAATTACGTTTTCTAGAGGTGGAATTGTTTCAAGGGTTGGTTTTGAATTAGCAGTTGTTCTCTTCTCCCACCGAAAGTCAGAGGTCCCTGTCGGTTGCACTTTTAACTTAAATGTGGGGTGGAGCGATGTTAGGCATTAATATATTTCAAAGGGCATCTATCATAACACACCAATTCAACTTCCCGCGTCGATAACCTACTCTGAGAGCACATCAACACACACACACACACACACACACATATATATATATATATATATATATATATATATATATAGAGAGAGAGAGAGAGAGAGAGAGAGAGATAGAGACAGAGACAGAGAGAGGCAGACAGACAGACAGACAGAGAGATAATAGCAAATATTTTAAACAGTTAAATTGCAATTTTTTAGAAATTACAATCGTAAAAGTTGCCTACCTTGGATAGCATATTTTTAGAGGTTAATTTTTCAATTGCTTGCTTTAAATTGGATGAGATTGAAAGCACTTGTGAAAATAAAAAATGAAAAATCTATGGCGCCTTCATTAATAAATTTAATAAAAACATTAAGAAGTCGATTCGTGAATTCGAAAGGATCAAAATAAAAATAACTAGACATAATATGCCTATATTATTGAACAAAACATGCTTGAATGAAGATATGCTGTCTAAATTATATATATATATATATATATATATATATATATATATATATATATATATATATTAATCGATATCTCTATATGCAAGCCAAATAGAGCACGAAGAGTTACACGATGTGTAAAAATTAAGGACAGAAACATTAATAATTCACGAAAAGAGAAAAAGTAATCAGGAGGACAACAGATGGCGATTGACACTGGCTTTAAATTTTTGCAGATTAAAGTTGGTTAGAAAGCATGGAGCCGGAAAGGAGTTCTACAAGCAGGAAGTGCGAGAAAAGAAACTGTTAGCATAGAACTCATGGCTACATCTAGTATGCTCAACTGTCAATTGATGAGATCTCAACGTCAGTCTACTAATGCGCTTAAATTTATAAAGTGTATCGAAGAGCTTATACGAACAATTAATATTCGTTAGTATTTAAGTATTTATAGAAAAGACACCGAAAGCCAACTATATGCTGGTGGGTAAGTAACTGAAGCAGAGCTGCCAGATCATGACCAATAATATATTTGTCTGACGATCGCAAATAGCCAACTCAGGGTCACGAACTCACAACACTCCAACTATATATATATATATATAAACACACACACACACACAGATAGATAGATAGATAGATAGATAGATATCCAATTTTATCCAATAGATGTAGATATATATCAAATTTTATCTATGTAGGCATATGTGAGTGTGCGCTCGCGTGATGTAGGGGTGTTGAATGCATATTTACACATTTCTAAAGCACTAGTTATTTATTCATGTAACGATAGATAGATAGATAGATAGATAGATAGATATGAACAGGAGATAGATAGATAGATAGATAGATAGATAGATAGATAGATAGATAGATAGATAGATATAAACATGCTATAGATAGATTGATAGATCGTGAAATATGTTTATCATAAACATTCTTGTAATTCTCAAGTGGCCAAAGATATTATTTACAAACAAAAATATGCCCACAATATGTTTTCGGCTTTTTGATATTATTAATAAGATACAGAAATAAAATAAAAAGACAAAAATTCCATTCTTTTAAAATAAAGTTAAATGCAGTTGGAAAACATAGTTTTAAAATCATTTCCTTTTCGCTTTCGTCTCATTTCTAATTCGTCCCTATTTTAGCATTTCAGCATTTATTTGTGCACAACAAGAGAGCGCATGATATGCCAGTGACCATATTTGGCATTCCACAAAAGAGCATCGGTCAGCGTTTTAAAAACTTGCCTCTTTTTTCGTGGCTCGTCACGGAAAAATCATTTTGTCACAAATGACTCACTATGGATGAAAACATTGTTTATGACGAAAAATCCAAAAGAATGGAAATAATGCATACAGAGAGATTGAAAAGTAACTCTCCATTTTAAAATACATATAATTTATTTATTAACTCTAATTTTTTACAAGAAATGGATATGAAAGGAAGGTGTTTAGTATGAGGTTTTATTTAAAATTCCATATGGGAACCAGATTTCACAACCAGCTTCTAAAGCCCCCCATGAATCGCGTAAACTGATTTAACCAGGAACCCTTGTGGTGTGGAAGACATAACGTCATTGTATTCGCCATTCAAGTTCTTCCAAAGTCTTGGTTTGGTATAGCAGACTTTCTCCTTTAACCAACACCAAAGAAAAGTCACAGGGCGTTTAGTCAGGTCTCCTTACTGGCCACTAATATAAAATAGTGAGTTACTTTTCAATCACCATGAAGATCCCAAATAACCTTCAGCATCTCAGTTTCAAATGGAATCTACAGCAGATATGAAATCATTTCCTACGTAGAAACCAAAAGGAATTCTTTTTTAGGTAAATTGCAGGAATCTGGACAAAGTATTTTTGAACCATACTACTTTGAGCAACTGGCTCGTTTGAACAACGCTTTACAAGCAAGAATATATATTATCCGAGAAAAGAAATCGACAGTATACTTTGTTGCATTGAAACGACAGTCACATTGTTGTAAAGGCAAAACAGTATAGGATCCTGAACAATGCTTGTATGGGAAGTTCACCTACATCCGTCGTATTCTCCAGGCTTCTCGTCCTCACACTCTCACTCATCTGATCGACAAATTCAACAAAGCGAAAATGTTTACGTTCTAGAAATAGCGTAGTGGTCAATTGGCGTGCCGAGTTCAAAATTTGAGTTAGTTGCATTCACTTTCTCGCAAATACTCGTGGGAAAATTATGTATGTCTTCTTTACCTAGCTAATGGTTACATAACAGGGCAAACACAACATGACACAGTGAACCAACTTTCCTGGCAACATACCAAGCAAATGATTTTAGTATAGTTGCTTTCCTTCATGTTAGTGGAAAACGTGAGGCCAAGAAGACATAGAGAGTTGCTCTCCTGGAGTTTTACATTAGCTATGCGAATGTCTGGCAGAAAATCATTGCCTGTGGTGTTTAAATGAAAGCAGTTTTGTTTTGGTGGGAAAAGAAAAATAATACAGTGAATAAAAATAATACTACGCAGATACTTAGAAACACTGAATTCATTCGTGTGTCTTTCAATAATACAAACACCATAGTATTTACAGATCCATTCAGGTATATATGTATTGATGAAAAATTATGGCTATCCTAATTTTTCGGGAACACTTGATGCGCTGTGAATACAATATTCCATCTTTTATTTTATATTTGGTCTTTGCTCGACTCCGTAACTTGGATGGTTGTCAACCATTATGATAATATTTCCCGATCATTTTCTTTCCTGTCAATGTCTAGTTTCGTTTTATCGCAATGCATTCAGGTGATCGGTTTACTGTCTGGATATATGTTTAAAAAAAAAGATAAAAAAGGAAAATTATAGTCAAAATATATTTATAAATTATAACTTATGTATGTATATATATATATATATATATATATATATATATATATATATATATATATATATATATATATATGCGTGTCTATGTGTCTGTGTGTGTGTATAAACATAAATACAAAAGTGAACATTGAAGTCAACAGTCAGAGGCGACAGGCAGTTTCATGCTAGGCGCAATCGTCAGGCGGCCTGACAATTACGTCCAGCATGAAACAGCCTATCGCCTCTGAGTGTTGACTTCAATGTTCACTTTTGTATTTATGTTTGCATACTCTCTTTCTCAGATATTGAGACCTTTATCCCATACATATAGCACACCTTAAAACTATATTTCTTCATATATGTCTCTATATATATATATATATATATATATGTGTGTGTGTGTGTGTGTGTGTGTGCGCGCGCGCGTGCGTGTGTGGTTGACAACTTGTGTCCGAGTAGGGTCTTTTTGGAGAATATCTACAGATATGCTGAACGAATGTGGTTTTTTAACCCAGCAAGGGACCTACATTCTCTGGAATATATATATATATATATATATATATATATATATATATATATATATATATATATGCCAACTCATGGAATATATATATATATATATGCCAACTCATGTCCGAGTACGACCATTACTACATATCTTTTGCAGAATATCTACTGATGTGCTGATTGAATGTGGCTATTTACCCTAGCAACGGACCTACATATAGGCACAAACAGGGCACTTAAGAGGTGTAACAACGGGTGTTACATTATCATGCAGTTTAAAATGTCGTATGAAACCACTTCTGAACCCGCATGTCTTACCGCAAATATCAGATTTCAGTTGTTGGACGTCTACGGCCATATAGTTAATTGCCACCCTCTGTCGGTGAGCTCTCAAGTGACTCCTTAAACCAGCCATCAGCAAACCCACTCTACCACAATCTGTACACATCAGACCGAGCTGCCTGTTGGTGTCTTCAGGAAGTTCAACGGGGACACCTTTACGCACATCTCTTTTAAGAATTAAAAAATAAAGTCTATGCTTAATGCTATTCATGTTTCTTCGTTTTCAATGTGCCGTGCCGTTTCAGGACGTGAGCGATCATAAATCTCTACAACTTTCTATACTAAATCGATGTTTGTCCACTTATTATTCCTCCCTATCCGGATTATGTGAACATTGTTCGAAAACAATTATTCGCAAAAACATTTATTCGAATTGTAAATTGTTTGTATGAAACTTAATCGAAATGACAATTATACTAAATGATAATTATTCGAAATGCAAAATTCTTTATTTCAAGAAAAAAGTGTAAAATTAAAAGACAAAATTCACAAATAATAACTATTCAAAATTCAAATATCATTAACAAAGCAATTTATTATTCAAAAAATCCTTACAACCTTAAGCTATCTGATAATGCACGCTAATAGTCAACTACATTATCTGATAATGCAACGCTAATAGTCAACTACATTATCTGATAATGCAACGCTAATAATCAACTACATTATCTGATAATGCACGCTAATAGTCAACTACATTATCTGATAATGCACGCTAATAGTCAACTACATTATCTGATAATGCAACGCTAATAGTCAACTACATTATCTGATAATGCAACGCTAATAATCAACTACATTATCTGATAATGCACGCTAATAGTCAACTACATTATCTGATAATGCAACGCTAATAGTCAACTACATTATCTGATAATGCAACGATAATAATCAACTACATTATCTGATAATGCACGCTAATAGTCAACTACATTATATGATAATGCAACGCTAATAATCAACTACATTATCTGATAATGCACGCTAATAGTCAACTACATTATCTGATAATGCAACGCTAATAGTCAACTACATTATCTGATAATGCAACGCTAATAATCAACTACATTATCTGATAATGCAACGCTAATAGTCAACTACATTATATGATAATGCAACGCTAATAATCAACTACATTATCTGATAATGCACGCTAATAGTCAACTACATTATCTGATAATGCAACGCTAATAGTCAACTACATTATCTGATAATGCAACGCTAATAATCAACATTATCTGATAATGCAACGCTAATAGTCAACTACATTATCTGATAATGCACGCTAATAGTCAACTACATTATCTGATAATGCAACGCTAATAGTCAACTACATTATCTGATAATGCAACGCTAATAATCAACTACATTATCTGATAATGCACGCTAATAGTCAACTACATTATCTGATAATGCAACGCTAATAATCAACTACATTATCTGATAATGCACGCTAATAGTCAACTACATTATCTGATAATGCAACGCTAATAATCAACTACATTATCTGATAATGCAACGCTAATAATCAACTACATTATCTGATAATGCACGCTAATAGTCAACTACATTATCTGATAATGCAACGCTAATAATCAACTACATTATCTGATAATGCACGCTAATAGTCAACTACATTATCTGATAATGCAACGCTAATAGTCAACTACATTATCTGATAATGCAACGCTAATAATCAACTACATTATCTGATAATGCAACGCTAATAGTCAACTACATTATCTGATAATGCAACGCTAATAATCAACTACATTATCTGATAATGCACGCTAATAGTCAACTACATTATCTGATAATGCACGCTAATAGTCAACTACATTATCTGATAATGCAACGCTAATAGTCAACTACATTATCTGATAATGCAACGCTAATAATCAACTACATTATCTGATAATGCACGCTAATAGTCAACTACATTATATGATAATGCAACGCTAATAATCAACTACATTATCTGATAATGCACGCTAATAGTCAACTACATTATCTGATAATGCAACGCTAATAGTCAACTACATTATCTGATAATGCAACGCTAATAATCAACTACATTATCTGATAATGCACGCTAATAGTCAACTACATTATCTGATAATGCACGCTAATAGTCAACTACATTATCTGATAATGCAACGCTAATAGTCAACTACATTATCTGATAATGCAACGCTAATAATCAACTACATTATCTGATAATGCAACGCTAATAGTCAACTACATTATCTGATAATGCAACGCTAATAATCAACTACATTATCTGATAATGCACGCTAATAGTCAACTACATTATCTGATAATGCACGCTAATAGTCAACTACATTATCTGATAATGCACGCTAATAGTCAACTACATTATCTGATAATGCAACGCTAATAGTCAACTACATTATCTGATAATGCAACGCTAATAATCAACTACATTATCTGATAATGCAACGCTAATAATCAACTACATTATCTGATAATGCACGCTAATAGTCAACTACATTATATGATAATGCAACGCTAATAATCAACTACATTATCTGATAATGCACGCTAATAGTCAACTACATTATCTGATAATGCACGCTAATAGTCAACTACATTATCTGATAATGCAACGCTAATAGTCAACTACATTATCTGATAATGCAACGCTAATAGTCAACTACATTATCTGATAATGCAACGCTAATAGTCAACTACTGCTGCGTAGGCGTTAAAGGATGATACTATTTTTTAAGTTTTCATTTACTTGGCACTATTTTTCGACGTTCTTGATATTTTGGCAACCTGCTCTTAATTTTGCGATATGAATTTCTTGCAAGTCGTAATCTCTTTTAAAAGCATTTTTAAATTTCTATATTATGGTATGATGAGATGTTACTTGTTGCAAAAGTGCCATATGCCATCCTTCAAGGTCGTTATTAGTTCGAGGTAAATTATGACGTAATAATGTCGTTTTTTGACGTATTTTTTAACGTCAAAAAACGACATTATTACGTCATTATTTTTGCACCAACCTAATATTAACACGCTCAATGCAAGAATACATAAGTATTTCAAACATAGGTATTTCGAATAATTATCATTTAGTATAATTGTCTTTTCGATTAATTTTCATTCAAACAATTTACAATTCGAATAAATGTTTTTTTGCGAATAATTGCTTTCGAACAATTATTTTCGAACAATCTTCTCGTGTTCTTCTATCCATTCTGTCACTCTAACTTTGTAGATTTCAAATTCTCTTAACCCTGTTCCCACATAATGTGACCTAGACATTTCAACTCTCTCTTTCTGATACTTAGTCCAAGCAGTAGTGTCGGGTGTGTTTTAAGATCCCGGGGAAATTGAAAGATTTGTGCCTCTTCTTTAGACATGAACTGTTATAAATTATAGTCTTATACGTATTTTCTCAATCTAATTATTTTGGGGGCGCTCCTAAAAATTTAACGCCCTTGGTAATCGCCCGTCTGGTCTCGCATATGTCTTTTTATCCTATTTTCCTTAAAACTGTCTCACATATTTCTCCATGACATCCTTATTATCTGGGCCTTTCGATGTGGTTAGCAAGCTTGTCTCGTCAGATCAATTACACCTGAATAGAGAGTTCGATCCTTACTGGTCGCGCCATACTTTACGGCTTGTGCCAAATCTAAACTACTCTTAGAAAATCACCTTATGGTGCACTTCGATATGGTATAATGGCTGGCAACCTTGTCTCGCTAGATCAGTTCCGACTGAGTTATGAGTTCGATCCTCAATAGGTGCCCCACACATTCGGCATTGTGCCACATCTAAGCTAAGCTTGAAAAACCATTTTGGATAATTTGACGTGGGGTAATGATCAAAAGGCTTGTCTAGCTGGATCAATTACCACTGAGAGTGGGAGCGCCATATTTTTGGCTTTGTACATTGCCAAGGTATCCTCAGTATTATTCTGCAAATATAATAAACTAATACATATGGAGGCGAGAGAGATCTGGAAACAGTGAATGATAAAATATGATTTTCTGCTAATCGTAAAGTTCCGTATGTGTCTATATTTCTGATATGTGGTATTATGTACACTATTTACATTATTCGGACAATTGTCCTCATCTTTGTCGCCATATTTATCACAACGTTTCGGCCCTTCAGTATCTGTCTATATTTCTGAGATGAGGTATTATGTATACTATTTACATTATTCGGACAATTGTCCTCATCTTTGTCGCCATATTTATTACAACGTTTCGGCCGTTGGAATGTTGAACTGCACCCTTTAATTCGCTCACTAGTCCCACGCGCCATGTCTAATGGATCTCCTATTAATTTCTCACTCCTAGTTCTCCATCGCCTTAACCAGGTATTGAACTCACACTCTTTGGGTTCTGTCTAACTAACGCCTTTATCCACTGTGCCATGTGTCCTTGAGGACATCTGTGTATGAATTTCTGGGTATTATAAACTTAATGTCTTCAGCACAGTGGGTAAGGGCATTAGTTCGATCCAGTGACAGGACCCAAAGAGTGTGAGTTCAATACCTGGTTACGGTGGAGGAGAACTTGGAGAGGGGAATTAACAGGAGATCACTGATAAATTACATCCATGAAACTAGAACAGTCTACCCCAGTGAGCGAAATAAAGGGTTCAGCTCGACATTCAAACACCTGAAGAAGGCCGGAGCGTACAACGGCCGAAACGTGATAATAAATATGGCGACAAAGATGAGGACAATAGTCCGAATAATAGTGTCGTAAAGTTTCCTGTAGCTATGAGGATCAGAGCAGTTGGTATGGTTTTCGGGGCTATCCAGAGACAACGGGAAAATGAGGGCGAGTCACACTGACAGTGTTACTTTTTTTTATTTCCAATTAACGCTATTTGCTAGACTCGATAGACTGACAGTATGAGTAATGAGTATTAGTAATGTGGTGACAATAAGAAAATAAAAATGAAGTTTTAAAAAAGTACTAATACGATTATGATAATGTCGGAATATACTTTTTTTCTGATCTTCATCAACGACATTCCCAATGTCATAAGTTCGCAACTAGTTATCTAAGTAGATGACACAACTGTTCTGAGAGATCTGACAAAGTTGAACTGGCAACTGCTCTCGAAAAGGACCTCCTATCAGTGGTTAATTGGGGCAAAGAATGGCTTGTAAATTTGAATGCCTTTACAACAAAACTGCTTTCATTTAATCACCACTGAAAATCCTTTTCTGCCTATCATCAGCATGACTGATTCTAAACTCCAAGAGAGTAACACTCTATGCTTTCTTGTTCTCACGTTTTCTACTGAAATGAATTGGTGTGAATATGCCAGGTCAGCTGCTACGAAATTTAGTTTATCAAGTCGTGCCAGACAATTCTTCTCATAAGAATCCATCTTGCTCGTTTATAAATCTACCATTCCTCCGTGTATACTGCTGCCATATCTAAGCTTATGGCCTTGCTACTTATCTGAAAATTCTTGATAAAATTCAAAGCGGTTCTGCAAAGTTATCTGTCATCTCGACTTCAGTTAATTTCTCTTTGACATAATGTTGTTTCTCTCCGTCTTTTCTATTAAAATTTTTATGTCAATTGTTCTGATAAGCTTTTCCTCCTTGGTCCCTCGTGTGAACGGATTTAAGAGTACTACTAGATTGGCAATTAGGTCTCGCCGCTTTACTGCTGAACTAGCCAAATGCAACCGTCGCTTCTGGTCTAACAGGGTTTTTTTTTTCTCGCACTTCTCACTTGTGGAACGCCCTTCCGACTTTCCTGCCACCTACAATCATCAATCGCCATCTTCTATTTTCCTGAATCCTATTCCATTTCCTCACCCGCCTCCTAACTAATGTCTTTTCATGCATTTTCACCCTATACCACCTGTGTTATGGGGGCGTGGCATTGTCTTGGAGTGAAATGATTTAAAAAAATCTTCAATTTATATTAAAGTTTATAGTATTGTAGTTTAAATGTAAAACAATAATGTGTATCATGCTTGATAAGCAAGATTTGGTTTGGTTTGGTTTGGTTTACGACATATCAACCTGAATGGGTTATTTAATGCCGACAATTTTTATTGCTGACAATATATATATTTTTTTTTTTCAAAAATCTATTTCTGGTAATATTTCTTCCTTCAAAAATCTATTTCTGGTAATATTTCTTCCTTCAAAAATCTATTTCTGGTAATATTTTTTCTTTCAAAAAATCTATTTCTGGTAATATATTTTCTCCAAAATGTATCGCTGGTAATTTTTTTTTTTTTTTTCAAAAACGTCTTGCTGGTAACTTTCTTTTTTCAAAAATTTATTTCTGGTAATAACGTATTGCTGGTAATAATTTTTTACAAAGTATTTCTGGTATTAAAACCTATTTTTACACTTTCATAATGTTTTTATCATAGTTTGGGGCTTAACTATTTGTCCATAGCTGGGACCCTAACAGGTACTGCCACCCCGGGTCAGTGTGGACCTCGGATAACCAGCAATTAAGATTTGGTCCCACACTCCTCAAAACCTCCTGATCAGAGGCCTTGCTGTTGGACGCAGTTTATTGTCTTACCCAGGGCGCGGATGTAGTTTATCATCATACCCAGGATGCGGATGTAATTTATCGAAAAAGAAAAAGTATTACCAGCAATACATTTTGGGGAAAAAAAATTACCAGCAATAAAAATCTTGTCGGCATTAAATAACCAGTTGAGGTTGATATGCCGTAAACCAAACCAAACCAAACCAAACCAAACCGATTTTTTCTCAACTCCACTAATTGTTATTGCTCTTTCCATTGTTTATGGGAGTTTCCTTCCTTACCTTTTGTTTGAAGAAGTTTGAAACGTCAGCATCTTGATATCTGTCAGTATTTTTACTTCCTGTTACATGTGTTATCCATTTTTGTTGCTGCTGTGGAAAGTCCTTAAGTCATGCAGTTTCTGTTATTTGGTACATTCCTTTGTTTGTGATTATGTAGCGCCAGTCCACAAGATTTGAAGAAGGGTGGTCTTCTCCAAGAAGGATGATCTTCTTCAAGCATTTTACAGTCTTCATTGGCTTGAAGTTATTTTTGATAAGGTTTTTATTGAAATATCCGTCCGCTTATATGGCAGTGAATGTTGGATAATCTCCTTACAGATGAAGAAGACATTTGACGCAACAGAAATGTGGTTCTATAGAAGGATGCTGAGAATATCAGGGACTATGTAAGCAACGTACCCGGGACGATGCTTTGCAGAAGGGCAAAGTCTCGTCCGGAGAGGTAGACAAACCTGGACCCGTTTATGCGGGTTCTACGGGAATATTTTTGGCCGTGCCTACGAGCTCGGAGAACCCACGGTAAACTTGGCCTTGTGCCACATACATCCATCGTTGGGGTGGGGGCTGTTAAATATTAACATGTGAGCAACGTCAAAGTTCTAGAAAAGACTCAAAACATACTTAACATCAGAAGAAGATAGAGAACATTTCTAGGCTATATAAATAAGGAAAGAAGGCTTGGAAAATTTGATACTCACTGGACAGACTGAAGAGACAGAATAAAAAAAAGGCATAGCCACATTAGCGAGCTTAAGTAAATGGATAGGGGAGTAAGGTTTAGGGGAGATAACAAAAAGACTATTTTAAGAGCTACAAGGACAAAAAATTGTGGATTGCTTACGTCCTGAAGGGACACGGTATATAGAAGAAGAAGAAGAAGAAGAAGAAGAAGAAGAAGAAGAAGAAGAAGAAGTGAGCAAGTCACTTAACGTCACCTCCCTCTCAATCATTATCACCATCAACTGTGAACACCAGACACAGTCGGATTTTCTGACATTTTTCCTATTATGTCCCTTTTAGTCTCTTAAAGGGACATTCAATGTCAATATTGCATTTTGTACAATGCTCAGAAGATAAAGGCTACGAAAATATGTTATTATTATTAATTTGTTTCAGAAGTTGAAATGAATGCTGTATTTTTAACAAAGTAATTTATTATTTATTGAACGAGTCGGATCATACAGGGAAGGATAAATTAATGAATATGAAAAATAGCTTTAGAAGAAAGGAATAAGCTTAAGATGCAAAGAACATGAAAGAACAAACTGAAAGAAAGAAAAAGAGAAAAGAAAGAAAGAGAAAATGAAACCGAAAAGAAAGAAAGAGAAAATGAAACCGAAAAGAAAGAAAGAAAGAGAAAATGAAACCGAAAAGAAAGAAAGAAAGAAAGAAAGAAAGAAAGAAAGAAAGAAAGAGAAAATGAAACCGAAAAGAAAGACAGAAAAAATGAATAAATCGACCAAAAGAAAGAAAGAGAAAATTAAATCGAGAAGAAAGACAGAAAGAATAAAGGAATCGATCAAAAGAAAGAAAGAAAGAGAAAATGAAACCGAAAAGAAAGAAAGAGAAAATGAAACCGAAAAGAAAGAAAGAGAAAATGAAACCGAAAAGAAAGAAAGAGAAAATGAAACCGAAAAGAAAGAAAGAGAAAATGAAACCGAAAAGAAAGAAAGAAAGAAAGAGAAAATGAAACCGAAAAGAAAGAAAGAGAAAATGAAACCGAAAAGAAAGAAAGAAAGAAAGAGAAAATGAAACCGAAAAGAAAGAAAGAGAAAATGAAACCGAAAAGAAAGAAGAAAGAAAGAAAGAGAAAATGAAACCGAAAAGAAAGAAAGAGAAAATGAAACCGAAAAGAAAGAAAGAGAAAATGAAACCGAAAAGAAAGAAAGAGAAAATGAAACCGAAAAGAAAGAAAGAAAGAAAGAAAGAGAAAATGAAACCGAAAAGAAAGAAAGAGAAAATGAAACCGAAAAGAAAGAAAGAAAGAAAGAAAGAGAAAATGAAACCGAAAAGAAAGAAAGAGAAAATGAAACCGAAAAGAAAGAAAGAGAAAATGAAACCGAAAAGAAAGAAAGAAAGAAAGAAAGAAAGAAAGAGAAAATGAAACCGAAAAGAAAGAAAGAAAGAAAGAAAGAAAGAGAAAATGAAACCGAAAAGAAAGACAGAAAAAATGAATAAATCGACCAAAAGAAAGAAAGAGAAAATTAAATCGAGAAGAAAGACAGAAAGAATAAAGGAATCGATCAAAAGAAAGAAAGAAAGAGAAAATGAAACCGAAAAGAAAGAAAGAGAAAATGAAACCGAAAAGAAAGAAAGAAAGAAAGAAAGAGAAAATGAAACCGAAAAGAAAGAAAGAGAAAATGAAACCGAAAAGAAAGAAAGAAAGAAAGAAAGAGAAAATGAAACCGAAAAGAAAGAAAGAGAAAATGAAACCGAAAAGAAAGAAAGAGAAAATGAAACCGAAAAGAAAGAAAGAAAGAAAGAAAGAGAAAATGAAACCGAAAAGAAAGAAAGAAAGAAAGAAAGAGAAAATGAAACCGAAAAGAAAGACAGAAAAAATGAATAAATCGACCAAAAGAAAGAAAGAGAAAATTAAATCCAGAAGAAAGACAGAAAGAATAAAGGAATCGATCAAAAGAAAGAAAGAAAGAGAAAATGAAACCGAAAAGAAAGAAAGAGAAAATGAAACCGAAAAGAAAGAAAGAAAGAAAGAAAGAGAAAATGAAACCGAAAAGAAAGAAAGAGAAAATGAAACCGAAAAGAAAGAAAGAAAGAAAGAAAGAGAAAATGAAACCGAAAAGAAAGAAAGAGAAAATGAAACCGAAAAGAAAGAAAGAAAGAAAGAAAGAAAGAAAGAGAAAATGAAACCGAAAAGAAAGAAAGAAAGAAAGAAAGAGAAAATGAAACCGAAAAGAAAGAAAGAAAGAAAGAAAGAAAGAGAAAATGAAACCGAAAAGAAAGACAGAAAAAATGAATAAATCGACCAAAAGAAAGAAAGAGAAAATTAAATCGAGAAGAAAGACAGAAAGAATAAAGGAATCGATCAAAAGAAAGAAAGAAAGAGAAAATGAAACCGAAAAGAAAGGAATCAATTAAAAGAAAGAAAAAAAAAGAGAAAATTAATCTGAAAATAAGGACAAAAAATAGAAATTGTAAACCAGAAAAAGAAAGAAAGAAATTAAACTATGAATAAAAGCGAAAATAAAAAAAGAAAGTAAGAAAAAGAAAAACTAAAACGAGAAAGAAAGAAAGTAGAAAATAAATGGTAATATGAATAAAAAGTAGAGAAAAAGAAAGAAGAAAATTAAACTGAAGAGAAAGGCAGAAAGAAAGAAATATGAATAAAAAAAAAGAAAAATTAAAGAGACAATTAAATCGAAAAAATGAAGGAGAAAACAAAAAAGAAAGAAATTAAAATTTAAATAAAAGAAAAACAAAACAAAAAAAGAAGGCTATATCGCGAAGAAAGAAAGACAGAGAGTGGAACGAGAGAAAGAACGAAAATGAACAGATGAAGGAAAAACAAAATCGGAGAAAAATGGCTTTTTTAAGTCTACTGATTTAAGAGAAAACGATACGAGTTAAAAATCCACTTTTCGAGTGATTTCTTCGCGAAAACTAATCTGTTTCTATGACAACGTTTTTTCTTTGCTTAAGAATATTTTTGAATTTTTATTCATTTATTGTCATTCTTTGGACTTCGGCTTCGCTTCTAACATAGTAGGCGTGCTGTTGCTTGTATTTTTGATTTTATATATATATATATATATATATATATATATATATATATATATTATCAATGCATTTTAGTCTTTTTCTTTATTCCTTTGCAGAACCAAAGTAGAAATGATGTATTGATATTTATTTATAAACAGGCATTTCATTTTTAAGCAGCCACTGCGCATGCGCTCGTACGATCTTTCATATTGATGCATGAGAGCTTCAGCAACGTCTGTATTCTCGCGCCCGCTCGTAAATTTTTGTAGAATAGAAAGGACAAAGAGAAAGAGTAGTGTATTGCACGACATAGCGACGTAATATGCACGCGGTTTCAACTTAAAGTTTTACCTCAAAAGTCTCATCTGATTTATTTCACGAAGATCACAGTTTAGGGTAGGAATCGAGACGAAGGTGAGTGATACCACCATGCTTCTCGACCCATGAATATTTCGAGCCGCAAATTAGCGAAACATGATGTGGGTCAACTTATCTATCCAAAAATAGAGCGTTCTTCTGGAGCATTTCAGTAAACCGAAATGGCGTACAAAGAAGAAGTAATTAACATTTATATTTCTGGGATGTTTTGGAAGACTAATGGTGGTTGGCACGAGAGGTGCGACGGTGGACTGAATTCAAAATCTAATCGCTCGCTTCAGTGTAACATTGGGTTGGTGCATAATTATCAAGCGTTTTTTTAAATAATATTTAGTATGTAAAAAGAAACATAAGGATTCAACAACAGCATTGTTTAATGTTTATTCCGGAGTGTATGATTATCGACACGGATTTTTATAACCTGAAAATAATTTTTTTATTAAAAAAAAAAATGTAAACAAAACAGCAATTTTTATTAACAAATATCTCGCGTACAAAAACGCCTGATAATTATGCACCAACCCAATACCTTTGGAAAAGAGTATAAATTCATCTTTATCAATAAATTAGAAGGGCGGGCAGAGATATTTCTATACTAATATTCATCCAATACAAGGTCCAAGAGCCACTCAAGGTAGAGGTTTATTGTGTGGTGTTGTATGATCGTAAGAAAAGGCAAGAAGAGAAGTTCATGCAGGAAGGATAACGGTTAATCCTAGATTTGAAGAAGTCAAGATTGAAATGATTGGGGAAACATCCTACCGGCATGTTCACAGTGAAGTAGTTCTTGGGAAGAAGCTGTTCGAGTGGAAACTACTTCTCATTTACCTTAGGTGGCAGTCAGTTCATTAAATGGACAACTCTAAATTTAAAACTAGACTGAAGAAGGTAGCCTTAATCATACACACTCTAGCATAGACATAACCTGTAGTTCAGCCATAACAGTGGCTGAAGTACATGTTTTACATTTATTATGTTACTGGACTTGTGTTTAGCGAGGGTTAAGGATAAGATTAGCCCGCGGGAGAATTCAACTTTGCATATAAGATGTCCGGTGATTTTAGAGCGACTTACTTAGACAAAGAGTTTATATTTTCGAGCAAATTAACTGTTGAAATTCCAAAAGCTAAGCAAACTGTGCTAAGAAACGGGAGAATCTCGTTAGAAACAAAGACAATTCTAAAGAATTATGTGATATCCATCCTCTTATATGGCAGCGAATGTTGGTCAATCTCCCCTCGGATAAGGAAAAAAACTAGAAGCAACAGATCTTGTTCTCTAAAGGGATACTGAAAATTCCTTATTAAAATTACTCGTTTATTCTTCATCAGTGAGGACATTGTCCGCATTGACTGCCATATAGGAAACTGATATTACATGAGAGTTTAGTACTCTTTTCATTGTTTCTAACAAAATCTTTCGGTTTCTTAATATTTTGCTTAGCTTTTGGAAGACATCGCTAAAACAATGAGGTTTCAGATTTCAATGATTGACTTTCCTACATCTGTTAAAACACCTCCCAGATATTTAAATTGTTGTACTTTTTTTATTTCGATATTTCCAAATTATAATTTGCTTGCCAGGCTGTCCCTTTTGCTAAAAACCATGGATTCTATTTTTTTTTTTTTTTTTTTTTTTTTCACAATTGAGGTTTAATCCTTTTTTCTCTCTTCCTTTCACTACATTCTGTAGTTCTTGTAGGGTCCTATGGACACCGTGTCATCTGCATATCTTATATTTAGAATAAATAAAATAATGTATTTAGAGGTCCTTCATAAGATTCAAAGAAGAATCTGCAATGTTATCCCTCCTGACCTGGCATCTCGGCTTCAGTCACTTTCCTATCACTGTAACTTTGCTTCCCTGTGTCTTTTCTATGAATAATCTCATGGTTATTGTTTTGATGAGCTGTGCTTTTTTTGGTACCTTGACTTTATGAACTGAAGTGCAGTACTAAATTGGCGGCAAGGTCTCATCATTTTACAGTTGAATTTGATAGATGTAACCGTACGTTTTAATGTTAACAGTTTATTTTTTCTCTCGCACACTTCTCGCTTGTTGAACTTTCTTCCGGCCACTTGCTTTCAAGTCAACGTTGGGGTTCAAAAATTTAAATGCAATATCAATCGTTATCTTAACTCTTTTTAGTTCCTGATCTTTTATTGTTCCCTCTCTTCTTAATAATTTTTTTTTCTTATTGTTTCACATTCAGTAAACACTTGCAAGATGAAATAATTAGAAAAAAGCAATGGACACATATCATTTTAAGCATTACATGTAGTGCGAAGAGATTATTTTAGCGTTTCATACCATATTAGTATTGTTTATCGGTCAGACATAGCTTACCGACTATTTTTTGTTAGGAAGAATAATGTGTTTCAGCCTTCCAGTAGTATAGAGTACTAATATTAGCATTAGCTTAGCCATTGATACACTTAAACTGAATACGAATATAGAAAGACTAGATACGCGAGCGTAAGAGACAAAACATTTGATAAGGCAAACAACTTACATACATATATTAAAAAGATTTACATATATCCCAAAACAAATGATTGTTCATACTGTCCAAAGGAACGAGGAGTTTTACAAACGGAGAACAAAGAAATACCAACATACCTTTGATCGTCTGCAGGTAAGTGAATAGAAATTACTTCTTTCTTTGGCTAGGCCGTGCACATGTTGACCAGTCTCCACGTGTGTGGACGCTCTGATGGTCAGGAAGGTAAAGAAAAAAAAACAGAAGCAAAAAACTAAAGGGACAGAAGAGTTCTCTTCTCTAAAGGGGCCGAACTCCCATTAGCTCATGCCAAAGGAAACCAACTGTGGTCTCCCTACAACCACATCAGAACCGATTATATTCTTTTTGCGCTCAGTAGCCTCTTGCATCTTGATAGCTGACTTGGGGTGAAATGTTTAAAAAGAAATGTAAAACATGATTTCAGGATTGAAAATCAAAATCTCCCGTGTACCAAACCTGGAAGAGAAAATGTGATGTTTTGTAGATTATTCAGTGGTATTCAAAAGTCGCTTTGTACATCTACTCACGTGACAGTGATTACTTCCCTTGTTGCTACTTCATTTAGACCTTTTTATATCCTCCTCCTTCTGATATGCAAATTAGGCAATGTTTCACACCTTCCGGAAACATTCGGCTTTTATTACCCTTGGAGATTGTTTCGTTTAAGTGTTTCTCGCCATCTCCTGAGATTCCCATGATGTGTTTCTTTCTTTTAAAGAACCTGCACGTCCGATGTAACTGTTAAGTCTTCATCATTTATTTCGAAATTCTCTTAACCCTGTTGACTATTTGCAACTATGCATTTTTTTTTTTACATTCTTCCTAATCATGTTTCCATAATTCATTGTATTTTCGTTGTATTTTTAAAACTGGGAGATTGTGGGCCCTTCGATGTGATGCAATGTTTAACAAACTTGTTTCGTTAAATCAGTTACGCCTGAGTAGTGAGTTCGTTCCTCACTGGATGCTCCATACTTTTGACCGTGTGCCACATCTAAGCTATACTTAGTAAATCACTGAGCACTTTGACATTGTGTAATCGCTAGTAATCATGTTTGCTAGGTCAATTACAACTGATTAGTGAGTTCGATACTCAGTGGGTGCTCTATACTTTCGGCCTTGTGTCACATGTAAGCTTCGCTTAGTAAATCACTATATGCGCGATGCGAAGTGGTGTAATGTTTAGAAAGCTTGTATTGTTAGATTAATTACAACTGTGTAGTTATTTCGTTCCTTACTAGATGCTCCATACATTGTGCAACATCTAAGCTATACTTAGAAAATCTCTAAGCACATATATTAAAAAGAGATGTATTAAAAAGACAAGCTTGCTAGGTCAATTTCTTTTTTTAAGCAATTCATCCCAAGTGGGAGCGCTACTAGCACACAAGGTGTTACAAAGGATCGAGGAACAAGTGTAAAGAGGCATGTTTGGGGAAAAGATACAGAGAATGACAGGAAACAAGCTCAGGGTGTCAGATGTCGATTGGCATTACACTTGAATATTTGAAGATTATAGTCATCGGAGAAAGCAAGTAAGGGAAGTTCCACAGATGGGACGTGCGCGAGAAGAAACTGTTTGAGTAGAAGAGACGGTTACATTTAACCGTTTTGACAGTGAAAGGGTAGGACCGAGATGCCAGCCTCTTAGCTCGCTTAAATTCATGCAGTCTGGGAACCAGCGTAAGTAGCTCGTTGGGACAGTTGTCGTAAAAATACTTGCAGAAGAGACAGAGGGAAGTCACGGCACATCTGTGGGATAGCGATTAATAGTGAGTTGGATCTTCAATGGATGCTCCATACTTCCGGCCTTGTGTCACATCTAAACAACGCTTAGTAAATGTCTATAACTAGAAGATTTCTCGTGGAAAGCTTTTCCTCCTTTTTACCCCTATAATCTTCCCGGTGATGACCATTTTGCCGTCATCTTTGGCGATGGACAGGGAAATTACACCTGAGTTTCGTATTGAGACCCAATGGACATTCAAAACATGAAACCTCGTCGTGAGTGCAACAGTTCATTGTGGAGAAAAGTCGGTGGTCTGATTGTCTATAATGAAACGATGCTGGGTAATTTGGGTGGGGGGCTTGGGGCGGTTAGGTAATGAGTTACCATTCATTTGTTCCGCATTGAGCTATTAGATATTTGTCCCAAGGAGAAATTTGCTGTAAGCTCTCGATCCTCGAGGTTTTCTAAAGCGCGTCCATAAACTGTTATATAATTCGCAGAGATACTAACTAATGATGTGAATATATTCTTAGGTAGATTGTTAATCAAAGTCAAAAAAAGGATACAACCAAGAAGAGACCACTGTGGGAAAGCTACATTTGTAACGATGGCATTCGAAGACAGGCTATTTACAATAACCTTCAGGGACCTGCCTGGGAGAAAGGATTTGATCATTAGAAAATGTATTATTATCATTATTATTATGATTGATAATTTATATTTATTATTAATGTTATACTATCACTAAAAATAATTATTATAATATAACAATAATCTTCATAGAGAGAAAGGACTTGATAATTATAAAATTTATTTTTATTTTTATTATTATTATTATTATTATTATTATTATTATTATTATTATTATTATTATTATTATTTCCTTTGGTTTCTGGTATATACTCATTTCTTTCTGGGTCCCGAAAAGAGACCTAAAGTGAGGAAATGACGTCATAACATTTTTCCACTGAGCAGTTTTGAAAAAGCATACATATTTTACATAGATAAAGTCCTTCGCAATGTGTGGGCTGTACTCGGGAGAACAATATTTTGTATTTTTTTAAGCCATGTACTATTAGGGATTCCTTCAATGAGTCTATTGGAATTTTTTCCAATCAATCCGATGGCTCCAACTACAACTGTAATTGTTAATGCCCTCATGCGCCACATTTTTGAGATTTCGATTTCATGGCCCTTGTATTTTGATAGTTTTTTTTGAAGATCTTCAAGCATACATTACAGTCTGCAGGGATTGCCATGTCAATAAGAAGGTACATTTTGTCTTTTCGGTCTGTAATTACGATGTCTGGCCGATTAGATTTGATTGTTCTCTGTGTATTGTAAAGACCATTAAATTGTTACAGGTTCTATCTCCGTAACGGGGTCTGGATGGTGTTCATACCAATTTCATGCAGTTTCCTCTCCGTAAAAGTCGCAGATTTTCCAGTACAGATATCAGCCCACTCTGTCTTGCCGAGTTTTATATTCAGTGGATGGCAATACCGCGCAACTGGTGAAGTGTTTCTGGATATTCATCACAGAATCTGCATTTTGGGCTAACACAATTTTTCAGTATGTATGTTTGGTAATTTCTGGTTAGCAAGCATTTTTCCTGTGCAGCAAGAAGCAAGCTTTAGGTTTCAGCTTTTAACCCTGCACTTGGTAGCCATCAGATTGTTTGGTACGGGCATAATATTGACTATGAAGCGATTAATCCTGCCATCCTTTCTGTATCTGGTCGGTTGCATTTGCTTTCTTTTTTAAGAATTTTGCAGCTGCAATCGGTGTAATATGCATTACTCTCATTTCTTCACCCATTTCAAACTCCATTTTGAACTTGTTGGCTGAATTTATGACTTCATGAGATTTTCTATTGATCATTTTTGAAAAAGAAAATCGTAGGATCACACACATATTTCATATTAGATTGGTGCAAAAATAATGACGTAATAATGTCGTTTTTTGACGTATTTTTAACGTCAAAAACGACATTTTTACGTCATTATTTTTGCACCAACCCAATAGATAAAGATCTTCGTAATGTGTAAGCTGTACTTGAGAGTATCATGTTTTTGTATTTCTTTAAGGTATGGCCTACCAGGAATCCCTTCAACGAGTCTATCGTAACCGTTTCCACTCAATGCGAGGATTCCAGCTACAACTGGGATTAATGATGTCCTCATGTACCACATTTTTTTGATTTCCTTTTATTTTCATAGTCTTTTGATGATCTTCAAAGATACATTACAATTTACAGGAACTGCCATGCCAATAAACAAAGCAGATCCTGTTTTTGTTTATCTTTAATCATGATGTCTGGGTGATTAGCTTTCATTGGTCTGTTTGCGTGTATTGTAAAATCACATAAACTTTTTAGAGGTCTTATCTCTGGAACCGGATCTGGGTGATGTTTATACCAGTTTCTTGCAGTTTCCTTCTCGTAAAAGTTCCATATTTCCCAATACAGATATTGGTCCACTCTATTATACCGAGTTTTTATCATACCGAAATTTTATCCTATCAATAATAATAATAATAATAATAATAATTATTATTATTATTATTATTATTATTATTATTATTATTATTATTATTATTGATAGGATAAAATTTATAATAATTATAAATTATCAATAATAATAATAATATTACATTTTGCAATGATCAAGTTCTTTCTCTCAGATAGCTCCATGTAGATTATTGTTATTATTATTATTATTATTATTATTATTATTATTATTATTATTATTATTATTGGTAGGATATAAATTATAACACTTATAAATTATCAATAATAATAATAATACATTTGCCAGTGATCTATCAGTTTTTTCTATCAGTTAGGACAATGAAATTATTATTATTATTATTATTATTATTATTATTATTATTATTATTATTATTATTATCATCATCATCATCATCATCATTACCATGTGTGTATGCTATATTTTCTGCTTTGTATCTTGTAGAGCTGAGTCAAAACTATGGTTCGCAGGCTCTATAAAAGAATAGTCATTTAACTGATAGCACTTTTCTTAGTATATGGGATGTTCCTAGTAGGGTGAATTTCTGGCAAACATATATGTTGATGTTTCCTGTGACACCGTTTGGTAAAATTATCCATTCCTTTTCTCACGAAACCCACAGCTCCGAATAGGATTGATACAGTCTCTGTCTTCATTCCCCTCATCCTGTTAATATCGATCTCCAAGTCCTTGTATTTGGACAATTGTTATCATTATTATTATTATTATTATTATTATTATTATTATTATTATTATTATTATTGATAGGATAATAATATAATAATTATACATTATCAATAATAATAATAATAATAATAATAATGATACATGACCCAATGATGAAGTCTTATCTCTCGGTTAGGTCCTTGAAGGTAATCGTGAATATCCGGTTTTCTAAAGCCCATGATATCAATTTGGCATCCACCCCACCACAAGCCTCTGTCTTCGGTTGTACCCTCTTTCTGAGAAAAGAATAAAAATTATGATAATTTTAAATTAAAAAAAAGCTCTTTATCCTTCTTCTCCTCCTTAATCTTTTGGGCCTTTATTTGATCTACATGGGCAACTATGCAGTTCCTTTTTTTTTTTTTTTTTTTTGCTATAATGGCCCTATTCTTGCATCTTTGCATTACAAAATTGGTCCTTTCCGAATCCAACTCCTTATTATTTTTATAAACCTACAAATAATAAGAGAAATGCAGATGCCTTTCGTCAGATAAGGGTTCATGGCCATTTTCAATAGAAATCTACAATTACATAATACTTATTCTGCAGGAATGATCATAATCACTGTCATTTGCGTAACTACTGAGTTTCTGTTCTGGCCAAGATTACATTTCCGCCCAAAGACTTTGCTATTTGTGCCAAAGCACACCGATGGCAATGTGCCATAATTTCTTTTATATCTTTTTCCATGTGTGGCTAATGGATAGAGTTTCTCATTATAGATTCTATTCTGTATATGCCTAGATATCATGCATAAAAATGGTTTACTCTCTACCATCTATAAAGAGTTTGAATTTATAACGCGATTGAAAAAAGAAAGTAAACAGTCATATAAAATTTAGAGATTTCCTCCTTTAATAAAACTTATGCAAATTTGATTTTTTCCAGACAATTTTGAGAGAATGAATTTCTTGTTCCCGTTGGAAACTTTTTAAATTATATTAACCGTATCTATTCTTGTTTGAATAGCGTTGCGACCAATATTTGGTGAATGCTATAAGTCCTTCGTCTATTGACTGAAATAAGTTTGGTATTAAGTCAATCAAACCATTTTAGAGAAAGGTAGGTATTCTAGTTTAAAATTATCTTTCTGTGATAATGGTGAGTTTAACCATTTCCATACAGAAAATATTCAACTTTCATTCACCGAAAAGTTATCATTACTGTCGGTGGAAATTTATAAAATCTTCCTCTTAAAACAAATTTTCAAAGAGAATAGGCAACTCAGCTCTTTTCTGTACCTATAGGAGTTTCCTTCCTAAACTTTTGTCTACGTCTTGATTATATCATTATGTGTGAGAAACTATGTCTAAGTTTTATTGCATTTTCTATTTTACGATTCAGAGCATATTTTACCTCGGGGTTCTGTTTGACAAAAATGTTTTTCGCCAATAACAATATTAATAATAATATTTTTTTCAAAAAAGTATTTCTGATAATATTTTTCTCCAAAAATGTATTGCTGGTAATATTTTTCCAAAAATGTATCGCTAGTAATATTTTTCTCCAAAAATGAATCGCTGGTAATATTTTTTTCTAAAAATGTATCGCTGGTAATATTTTTTTCTAAAAATGTATCGCTGGTAATATTTTTTTTTCCAAAAATGTATCGCTGGTAATATTTTCTTCTAAAAATGTATCGCTGGTAATATTTTTTTTTCCATAAATGTATCGCTGGTAATATTTTTTTTTTCCAAAAATGTATCGCTGGTAATATTTTTTTTCCAAAAATATATCGCTCATAATATTTTTTTCCAAAAATATATCGATGGTAATATTTTTTTTTTTTTACAAAAATGTATCGCTGGTAATATTTTTCCCAAACATTTATCGCTGGTAATATTTATTTTTCTAAAAATGTATCGCTGGTAATATTTTTTTTTCAAAAATATACCACTGGTACTATTTTTTTTTTAATAAAAATGTATCGCTGATAATATTTTTCCCAAAAAAGTATTGCTGGTAATTAATAATGTATTGTTGGTAATACTTTTTCTTCAAAAAATTCCTTGCTGCTAATAATTTTTTACAAAACTTTATTGCTGGTAATGCAAACTATTTTTACACATTTTGGCCCCAGTTATCGGTTAGCTATTTGCCCTTTATCAATGGTCCTAACAGATGTTACCACCCCAGATCATAGTAGACCTGGGAACACCAGTAACTAAGAGGTGGTTCCTTGCTCCTCAAAGCGTCCTGATCAGATGGATTTCTGTTCGATGTAGTTTATCGTCATACCCAGGACGGCATTTATTTAGTGTTTGTTTTTTATTTTTCACAGCCGTACTGTTTCTATTCAATTATAATTCGGGTCAGAAAGCCTCCATGATTTTAATTCTATTTCTTTAAACCTCTCTTTAAAATGTTTTCTCTCATCAGTTACTGATTTGAGCGCAACAGTTTTATTCCCCAACAAGCAGAAAGTTTGCTCAACATTATTTTTTTCGGGTAGAATTGTATTGGTTAAACTTCTGAGGTATCTCCGATAATTAGTTATTATTTCGGCTGCAATCATCGATCGGACAGCATCGATATTTGTTGTATCCTTAGAGAGATTGGATGGTACTCGTGTGAAGGAATAGCAACACGAGCGTAGATGAAAGAGAGATTTATTGTGAAAAAGAATACACTACTGAAAGACAGAAAATCGGGTGGCAGACGAATAATTGCCGAAGCAAAGGTATTTACCAACCGCCCCACGCGGTCACTTTAGAGAAAAGGGAGAATTTAACGTGGGGTATCCAAGCTCGTGGGCTCGGGCAAAAATTGCCCGTAGACCCCGTAAAAAACGGGATCGGGTAGCCTCTTCTGGGTTCCTCTTTACCAGAAGGCAGAGAGTTCGACTAGCTTATCTGGAGACGAATCTCCAACTATTTGCCGAAGCAAGCCCCCAGGTATATCCTGTGATCACTATATATATAGCTACTGATATAGTCAATCCACATAGGCGATAGGGAATGTGGGACATTCCATTACAACACCTCCCCCGAGCTAATTTTCCCATTAAATTTTGCTCAATACCTCTTCTTTTGGGGGTGGGGCGGGGGTCAGGACATAATTGTTTAACTTTTTTTCCTCTTCCTAGTACTATTCCGTCTCATCAGTCTTAACCTTCACAGGTAGAACCCACCAGTGCCGGAACTATCACCTCCCCGAAAAACCAGCAAAAAAATATTTTTCTGCATAAACTAATGTTTATAGTCTGCCGATCCGTTCGTCACCTTCAGCTCTCACTCATCCTTCTTTCAAATGTGTTATCCATTTGTAAATTGCGGTTTTTTGTTGTGGTTGTTTTTTTTTTTGTTTGTTTGTTTGTTTTCGTAGAAATGTCTCCGTAAACTTTTCTCTGTGCACCAACATTCCACACAAACATAATATACTGATAACAAGAAAATCAATGGGGAGCATTGATTAACCTATTTACAAAGCTAAAGGGTTGCTAAACCGTCAAAAATTCCATTTTAAAACGACATGTGCCTACTGGAGGTAGTCAGTCATAGCTTTCCACTGATTCGTTTTCTTTATTTTTGTGATGTCAGAGGCCTTCACATTGTCACTTTTGAGTTATCAACGAATGCTTGTTATCACGTTCGTAATTCTCGTTGTAGTCGCAGGTACTCGTAGCAACTCCTTCGACTAATACTCGCACTAGTAATACTTGTTCGAATAGTAACCGCCGAATAGTAATCCGGAGAGACATCAGTATAGAGAAATAATATAGAGGATAGTATAGAGAATAGCGATCACTTGGACACCACGCTAATTCCCATATTTGCCTTTCCTTTACGATCACGTGGTCTACTTATTATGGAATCACACGTGTTTGCCCATTGGTGATCTGTGTTCAAACTCCAGTGTTGGCAACGACACTTTATCCCTATACAACATTTATTATGTGTGAATTACCATGATTTCTTGGTAAAGATAGTGGAGTAGTTCCCGTTGCTTTTGCCACCATTTTGAATTCAGAGTGGTCCATCTCTTAAACTGGCAACCACCTAAGGCTAAAAAAAACTCAGTTTACTCTGTTATTTAACCCATATCTATGGGCATAAGATATGGATATGCCCTATCACTTCTTGGAAAAGATAGTAGAATGGCTTCTTGTTGCCATCTCCACGGTTTTAGTTGTCTTTCTATTGGACTGGTTGCCAACCAAGTTTAGAGAACACGATCTGCTATTTAACTCATTGCATTGAAGAATAGAAGAGATGAATTAATCGTGTGTCTAAAGTAAGATAACCTCTGATGTTATGAATTTTATCTTTCGAGAAAAATCAATCATATGACTGTAAATGTGGTTCACTTAAAAGAAAAAAATGAAATTTTCTAATCAGTTAGAGAACAATACACACAGACATCGTATAGAGAGCAAACACAAGATGCGAAGTTATATTTAATTTAATGTAATAAAGATATAGAGTTGGGAGAAGAAAGAAATGATAAACAAAGAATCGAAGAAAGGAAAGAAAATATAAAAAAATTGTCATGAGAGAAATGTTAAATTACTTTATCTATCGAATCACATTATCGACGATTTCGTGACCATTATTTGTTTTTCTTTTTCTTTTTTTTTGTTTGTCTTTTATGAAAAGTTCAAAGTAGATAAAAGTGGTTCCAATAACTTGGACCGATTTTAAATGTGAATTAAGCTTAAGCGTCTCATGATATTTTTTCTTTTTCTTTCAGATTTGGCGGATATTTGGGTGATATTATTTTTTTACCCATAATTGCCATGACTTAAATAACATGATCCAATAGAGAAATAAATCAATTTTCACCAATGACACTGATTTATTCACTGCTGACTTTGATCTGTCTTAATGAAAAACCTTTATATATAATCCGTCTTAATGAAACACCCTACAGTTCTGGTCTTTTCTCGGTTGAGACGTTTCCCTTCATATGTAAAAGTATTTCGGTCATTCAACGTAGTTTATTGACTTGGTTATCATCCTGAAAGCGCTTTACTTTTATTCACGGTAGATATAGTCTATCTATATAGATTGCCCCGGAGGATTTCCACTTTCCGTCTCTGGAAGATCAGGAGACAAACTTATATGAGAGCCAGCCCACGAAGAAAGAAATAAACATTTTCAGGTCTTCTAGATGCAGCGGCTATGATCTTTCTGTTTATTCATTCTGTAAAAATACAAAATTTTGGCACAAGGCCGAAGGGGAAGTGGGAAAAAGATGGACTTCATTAGCTATTCTAATCCTAGTTAATCCGAATCATGACCCATACATTATTAGAATTTACTCATTCACCACAACAACTAGTTTATCTCCTCTCACTCTTGCATATACCATAATAACGCATATTCACATGGGACCTATAAAACTCCCCATGACATAAAATCTTTCTGACATGATAGTGTAGAGACGCGACCAATCGTTGAACATTACATATGTAATTAACAACCGTTGAACACTACATATGAAATTAACAATCGTTGAACGCTACATATGAAATTAACAATCGTTGAACGCTATGTATGAAAATATCAATTTAAACTTTCAATCAATTCAAAGGCGATCAAGGCCATATTTTTTAAGAAATAGAAAGAAAGAATGAAATAAATATCTAATCATTTTAGGATGGGGATTCATATTTTATATCAATAAAGAAGATCATGTCACACTGACAAAATACATCCTGCTTCTGAGATTTTCTTCTTCTCCATTGGTTGCCATCCTGAGGCAAGAATGTCTAGTCCAGCCCACCCTACTATTCAACCCAAACTTTTCCCATGAGTATGAGTGCGAAAATGAAAATGCGCAAAATTGACAGAGGACCGCAAGAATTGTGAAGCGTCGACACGCTCTCCACACCCAGATTCCTTAAACAGGCTAACCCGTACGTGGCGGAATTCTAAAACAGCAAATGGACGTGCGTTCTCCTGAAGATCTTTCTTCCGCTAGTCCCGAGAATCACTACTGCCATATGTGTCGTATAATAAAACGAATGTGAAAAAGAAATCGTTCTTTGTTTATATAGTCTATGATGTGGCGTTGGCTTCGGAAAAAAACTGAAGCCAGTGGTGACACGTAACGCACCATAAGACTAAAATCTCATCATGTCTTTTACCAAACTAATTTGTGAATCATATAACAGACGCCAGAAACAATTATATTACCAGATAGATGGTGTCCTAAAGTCACCATGGTATTTAAAAATATCATGTCTGACTTTACATACATATTTTGTTTTAATTTTTTCAGAAGTTATAAACCTTAATGTCCTACCATCATTTTTTCGCCAGTGCTCATATTGCAATTTTTCTGTTATTATTATTGCAAATTTTTTTACTAGAGATTATATTGCAATTTTTTGTTGTTATTCATTGCTTTTCTGTAGCACTCCTTATTCCTAGTTCCCATATTGTATTCATTTCTATGCTTGGTCGGCATATGTACTGATTCCTTAAGTTTTCGTATTTTCCAGTGATGTTCCCTGTCTATTATTTCAACTTCACCCCTCAAGAGGGCGGTGATCTCACTTTTCCCTCCATATGTGGTCAGCTTCGCCTGATATTTCTATCCCCCCTCGTATTACAGCTTTACGATGTTCTTGCAGTCTTATCTTAAAGGTGCGGTCTGTTTATCTTTTATATTTCTTACCACAGCTGCACGGGATGGCGTACACGCAGTCCTTAGTCATGAGGTGGGGTCTTACTCGGAAGCCGTGTCTATGAAGTGTTGAAGCAATTTTGAAGGTTGTCCTGATGTTATATGAACCACAGATCTTTTGTATTTTCTCCTATAATCCTTTCACATACGGTAGGCAGACTGAAGCTGTTTTAAGTGTTGTTATCATCTTGTACCCTTCTATCCCAGTTTATCGGAATTACTGTTATGTACTCGGGGTAGTTGTTACATTGTAGGATACTGCTTATACTGACCATTTCTTGTCCACATGTCTCCGGGTCGCCACTTATGACTTTTGCTCGCCGTTGTAAGGACGATCCCTTTCTTTACACTGTACGGTTGGTGGGAGTTGAAGTTGATGTATTGTCCGGTGAATGTTGGTTTGCGGTATACGGATGTCTTAAACCCATGCTCTATTCGAGATATTTGTAGAAGATGGAGCTCTTCCTGGTGTGGACAATATATGAAGGTGTCACCTACGTATCTCAGCCATAGGGTTGGTCTTAATTATGTAGATTCTAATGACATTTCCTCAAAGTATTCTATATATATAGGTTTACCATTGCTGGTGATAATGGCAAGCCCGTTGCTAAGCCTTTATCCTCTCGATATATGCCTGACTCCATTCCAAAGTGTATTGTTTGCGGACAGAAAGTAAGCATCTTCATCGAGTACATCTATTGGTATACTGATCCGTTCTCTTGTATATAATGGGGCGCACTATACACAGGTATTTTTTTCTTTTTTGAAGAGACGAAAAGTCATGCATTTTCCGTGAACATCAAAAAGAGATATTTTAAATTTTGAGGGCACATAATGAGGAAAGATGGCATGGAAAATTTGGTACTCACAGGACATATTGAAGACAAGAGGAAAACAGCGCATATCCTGCCCAACGAGTTTGTATAAATTATATTAGGTTACCAAAATCAAACAAGTACAAAAATTTAAATGCCAGACAATCTCCTCAGAGAAGAACAACAGAATAATGTAAAGCAATTTGCGTAGAATGGCATGTTCGAGCCGCGAAAAGATTTTAATAATAAAGTTTTTCTTGAAGGGTTAAAATTCATGCATTTACGATGACAGAATCCTACCTGGTAGGCCTGCATTCTCACGGTACCTTTCGCTAACTTTAACGGTAAGCTCCTGTAGCCTGACTCCCGTAACCGAGATTATTTCTTTCTGTTGCACCATGAGCAACAGAATGTGCTGTTTAAATTCTACAAATACCTTATATAAATGAATAATTAACAATTATTTTTTTTTCTTTTTCCTGTCTTTATTCGCGTTCAGCTTCGCTCGTACGTGTTTACTACGCAGAGGTATTGCTTTTTAAACGGCACCCCCTTTTATCTTATACCTATCTATAACTTACAGGGTTTTTCCAAGCGTAGTTTAGATGTGGCACAAGACCGAAAGTAGGGGTCACCCCGTGAGGATCGAACTTACTACTCAGTCGGAATTGTTCTAGCGAGACAAGATTGCTAACCATTGCACCGGCTTGAGGTACCCACGTATCTACATCTTATATGTTTCAGTTTTGTTTTTTATACAGTCTCCTTCTGTTTATTTATATTTGACATGAACGTAAACAAAAGTACGGTATCCAAATCTTCGTATCAAATATTTTTCGGTAAAAGTTTTTTTTTTTTTTTTTTTTTTTTTTTATCTCGCCATCTTGGGTTAGCATTATACAAAAAGAATGAAGGCCATTTATTTGTTAGAATATATGTCCAGGATGATGACCAATACTGCAATATTTGACTACGGTAGGCTAATTAGCATTGCTTGGAAGCTGGGATTGTACTATACACGAGCTAAATGAAAAAATTACGTTTTTCACAAAAAGATTAAGGGTTGCACTGTACATGAAGTAGACTTATACACGAGTATGTACGTTACATGGGAATATCTTTCTAGTGTTTGAATCTTCATTATATATAAAAACTATTATTTACTTTGTTCGGACTATCGCCCTCATCTCTGTTGCCATAAAGTTTCGGCCCTTGTACGATCCGGCCTTCTTCAGGTTGTTCGAATGTCGAATGTCGAATTCTTCAACGCCTTAACCAGTGGATAAAGGCGTTAGTTAGATCCAGTGACAGAACCCAAAGAGTGTGAGTTCAATACCCGGTTAAGGCGGCGGAGAACTTAACAGGAGATAACTGATACCTGACATCCATTATACATGCCACGTGGAACTAGAAGAGTCTACCCAGTGAGCGATATAAAGGGTTCAGTTCAACATTCCAACCACCTGCGGAAGGCCGGAGCGTACAACGGCCGAAACGTTGTGATAAATATGGCAACAAAGATGAGGACGATAGTCCGAACAATGTAAATAGTCTACATAATACTTCATCTCAGAAATATACACGGATATAAAAACTATTTTGGTATAATAATAAAAGAAAATTTGAAATTGCTAAATGTTTTTGTTGTGGTGTCCTCTCCCTAAAGAGTCTATGTTGAATTCTTCCGACTACTATAAGATTAGTACGAGAGAAGGCCTTTGGGGAACTGTCGAATAGATTGCTCATCTGTTAAACTCTCTGCCTCGAGTAGATAGGAACCCGGACGAGACTTTGCCGAAGGGAAAAGTTTCGTCCGGGGAGGTAGACAGGCCCTGAACCCGTTTATGCGGGTTCTAGGGTAATATTTTTTTGGCCGAGCCTACGGGCTCGGAAAACACACGGTAAACTCGGCCTTGTACCACATACATCCCCCGTGGGTGCTGTTAAATATAACAGTCGAATAGATTGAACGCTGAGTCAGCTGACAGACAGTAACTAGTTGTGTAATTCACTTCTGTAGTACTTACTGTTTAATATATGATATATCCGTAACACTATTTTGATATTTCTTTAACCATTTACTTGGTCACAACAGTTTTGCATCCCTTGGTGGCTTCGGAGTTACACTGTATTTACTAATCTTACTTTAGTCTGACACGAAATGACAACAGTGAAGTACACTTCGAAAACAGACCATGACATAAAATCTAAGTTACCAATTATCATTTCACAGCAGATCATAAATCATATTGACTAAAGCGATAACTATGACTAAATTTCTTAGAACTAAGCTCTACTCCGCTGGCCGATAAGATCAACTCGCTAACTGTTACTCAGCAACAAGCGCACATTTTAATTTTTCGCAGCATTTGTGAAAATTCCATTCCGCCAAGTCGCTTGTATGTAGGCATATTCGGTTCATTATGTGTGCAAAATTATTGCGTGCAATTGACGCATAGATTCATACATCGGACTATAAATAAGAGAGTTCAACTCGGACGAGAATAAAACGAGTCAATGGAAAGCTAACTTACAAATGTGAAGACAAGTTCGTGTCGGCTCTCTTACAGAATTGTTAAAGAAACGGATTTAATGCAGACTTATACAAGATGGCATGGTGCCAATTTTTAATATCTCACATTACATCACGAAATATACCATAGATAATAGTTGTTGAACTTAAGCAACTTTGGCGAAAGATTAAATTAATAGGGTAGCCATTGAGAAAAGAATTCACTGGCAATAGTTTGAGATTCTCACATATAAACAACTGCAACTCGGTATTGACTGAACTTATTTTTGTCTGGGCCAAGGCCACGTTTCTCGTGCAGCCTAGAAAGGACTGAAATTGTTAGCGAGTGTTTCTGAAACTAGCTACCGAGTCACTACTCTCCGACGGAAGTAAATATGAACCAAACTAATAACCGCGCACACACACATATATTCAATGCCAAGCTTCAACGCGTTCTTCAGACCATATATATATATATATATATATATATATAATAGCTGGCCACGGGTATTCGAGATTACTCGTCCCAGGCAAATTTGTGTTTGCTCGACCCCACAGAGCCCACCTTAGTTACAGTTTCTGAGAGAAAGCCTGATCAACAATTTCAACAAGGCCAGCTAGCTTAACGCTCGGCAACGACGACTTGTGACTTTCTGCTAGCACAGCTATCGTCTACCCAATTTCACACACAAGGCCTGGGTCAACCCGTGGTATGTTTTTCAGGCACTTTGCAAAGATGCCGCACGCTGGGATCGACCTCGATCCATTCCGATAACATCAGGAAATCTCTTTCCTGACAAATCAACCATGGTGAGATTCGAACCCGGGCCTCATAGCCAGAATGCGTACATTCTAAACACTTGGCTACACGCGCGGATATATATATATATATATATATATATATATATATATATATATATATATATATATATATATATATATATATATATATATATATATATATATATATATATATATATATATATATATATATATATATATATATATATATATATATATATATATATATATATATATATATATATATATATATATATATATATATATATATATATATATATATATATATATATATATGAGGGAAAAATCAAACACTATCGGGACTCTTGTTTTTTCAATTTATTGACATAAAAACAAGTACTTCGTTATTCTACATAGACTCTTTCAGTTTCGTTTCAATTGGTTCAACGGTCCACAAATTGCAAGAACGTTTACCATTTATGCACCGCTTCCTGCATTTCTCAATATTTATATATATATTGTTATATCCCAGGTTGTTGAGATGGACAAAAACGAATGAAAATAAAAGACAAGTGTATTTTAACACATAATAAAACAATTTGTATTCATTTACTTTGATCCAAAAAGATTTCTTTGACTTGAAACCATGAATTCCACGTAATTGTCATCTTATCACCATGTTCAATTCAGAAGTGCCGCCCTCGTCTTCCAAGACAAGGCCAGTAATTCAATTACATTTCGAGTTAACGCCCTTTACAGGCGAAGGAAATGAGCTTCCTCAAACACCACCTCTTTTTAGCCTTGTGCTCGTATGTCATTTGTCGGGAATTTAATTGTAATATGTATGATTTACTTCATGGTCGATGTTATTTACTATGTGCATTTTTTATTGGAGTCCCTATGTCTGTACCTTAACGTTACTTGGGAAGTTGGGGTAGTTGGAAGGGTACCCAAGAGAATGTACCGTAGTAAAGTAGAATTTGATTTGGTCTCTGAAAGGTTAGATGGGCGTAATTGGTTTGCATGTCGAACCCAGACTGCAAATAGTATATCCATATACCATATGTAACATTTCCATTTTCCAACGTATAATGCGACCTTGGAAATATTTTTCTATACCGTTGCGATAATCTTTTGCGAGTACAGTTTCTCCTGATACATATTTACGTTTTACTGCTCCATAATGATGTTTAAATTGTTCTTCCATCAACATGTTCCTTTTTTAGGAAATTGTAGTTGAATGGATGACATCTATGTGCAAATGAACTTTACAGTTCATCAGTGCTTCTGCTGGTGAATTTCCATTAGGTGCGTTTGGATTGGGTGTAGCTTCCAAGGATTATTTCTAATATTTCTTGTGTAGTTCCCTCCCCTTCGACCGTGAGAAGTGCACTCTTAAAGGTATCAACAAAACTCTCCACTTGATTGCAGATAAAAAGGTGGTCTTCTAATGTGTGGAGCCAATACAATTAGTCATGATGATGTATTATTTAGGAGTACCAATCTGTGCACAGATTATTGAAAATGCAACTGAATTGAAAGCAGCGTCATTATCAGAAACTAGTATTTGTGGGATTGAACTTCACTGAAGTTTTATTTTAACCTAAGAATTTCTGGTCGCTTTCTGTAAGCATCACCGAGGATAAAATAATACTGTTCCTTGATGGACCCAGCGAAATCAACGTGAAGGCGTGACCAGGATAATTAAGGGATAGGCCAGGAACTTTTGCTGCCAATTGACAATTGGAACATGTGCATACCAATTCTTCCAACTGCTTGTCTATGTTTGGCTAATAAACATAGCTGCGTGCCAGGGATTTAATACAGCTAATATCTTTATTGCCAATTATTTTATCACTCTTTCATTTAAGGAAGATGGAACATTCACGCCTTCCTCGAAAATATGACAGACGTCGACTTCTGACAATGAAGATCGACGCTGAAATAATGGCTGAAGTTTGTTGTCAGTGCATACTTCTGGCCATTTTGAATGATGAAAGCATATTACTTTTTTTTAACACTGGATCGGAAGCGCTGGCTTCACGAATCATTGTAGAAGTGACTGATAATTCTCTAAGAGTGGATTGAAGTGACTTCTTGCTCTAGAGATAATGCTGCGATCACTGTGTCGTCTATTTCTTTATTTTGTGTAGTCATGAGCATAAATAATAGATTGGCATGACCAATTGTATTTTTTAAATCATATTTTATAGAAAACTTATAATCTAACAGCATAGTAGCCCATCTTTGCACACAGATTGCACTATACACTAGGATGCCTTTCTTTAGATCCAAAAATACTAACAAGAGGCTTGTGATCTGTAATCAGATGGAAATAACGTCCGTACAACATTTTGTGGAACTTTTTAATAGCAAAGACAATTGCAAATGTTTCTTTTTCAATTTGTCTATAATTACACTCTGCGGGTGTCAGTGATCTGGATGCATGAGCTATTGCCTTTTGGCTGCCAACAGGGAAAATGTTAGAAATGACAGCTCCAATACCATAATTGGAAGAAGCAGAGACTACAGCAATATCCACGGATGGGTTGTAGTGTGTCAGCAAAATAATGGAAGAAATTAATGATTTTACCTTTTTAAAGGCTATATTCCACGCCTCAAACCACTCTCATGCAACACCCTTTTTCAAAAGATTCTTGAAGGGAAGCACGAACCCGATGAAGTTCAGTTAAAAAAAAAACACTATCGCGCCTAACCAAAGAAAGAACGTAATTATGTTACATTTGTCGGTACTGGCATATTTTTATATTGGTGAAATATTTTCTGAATCTGGTCGTCTACCATTTTTGTCGAAAATAAACTCAAGATTTGTTTTCGGAAAAAATCACACTTTTCAGCTTTAACACGTAATTTGTATTGTTGAATTCAGCTGAAAACAGAAAATAAACATTGCAAAAGTTCATCTTGATTTGATCCTGCAACGATTATGTCATCAATAAATGCTTCAAATTCTGCCAACCCGGTCAGTATGGCGTCCATTGTCTGTTGCGAAATGGCTGGTGCTGATTTGACACCGAAGCTAAGATGATTAAATCTGAGTAATTCCTTGTGGGTGTTGATAATAAGGAACTCTTTGGACTCCTCGTCAATTTCCAGTTGAAGAAAAGCATTGCAAAGATCAAATTTTGCAAAGCAAATTCTGCCATTGAGTTTTGTGAAAAGATCTCTTAGCACTGAAAGTTGATACTGTACATCCAAAGAATCATTTAAACCGGTCGAGTAATAAGCATATATCCGCACTTATCCATTTTTTCCTTTTAACAACGAAAATGGGAGCTGCCCGCTCGGAGTAATTAACAGGCTCTATTACACCTTCTTGGTGAAGATGTTGCAGTTTTTTTTTTTTTTTTTTTTTTTTTTTTTGTCAATCATATTCAGAGCAGCTTAGGGTCTTGGTTATTTTTTTTAACTTAGAATCAGGTTTTAATTGAAAAATGGTACAAAACTTATTTTTAAGGTCGTCTGTGAAATGATTTTCAATATCAGAAAATGACGTGAGGTTAAATGTATTAAATACAGATTTGAGAGGAATTTCCAAATGTATTAAGTTGTTCTACCCAGTCAAGGCCAATTAAATTTAATTTTGAATTATCTGCGACATAACAAACACCAGAAAATATCCTATTTCGAAAGGAAACATCGCTTGTTAACTCATCAGTTAAATGAATTGTACTACCAGAGGCCCTCATTGCTATTAGATTTGTTTCACACATCCGTGACTTTTCAATTTGTTCCCAAGTCGAATGCAATATTAACGCTATGTCCGACTGTGTTTCAAACTGGAAACGAAATAGTTTGTTCATTGCGGAAACAATAATATATTTAAGTGTTTGTTTTATCCTCTTTCGTTTTTTTTTTTTAATTTTTTAATCTTGAATTATTAGTTGAATTTTTTGTGAATTTGGATTGCAAAATCCTTCTTTATGTCCGTTCCGGTGACAAACATTGCACTTATGTTCCTTGAACGTACAAAAACATGCGTAATGCCAGTGGCCACAATGCCAACATTTTAAGGAAGGTTTCTTTTCTTCACGCGGTTGTTTTCTCGCGTGGATGTTTGCTGGTTATTGATAAATCCTCGTATTTTTTTTTATTTTTTGTCAATCAGCAGAGTATCCCTTTTGATGCTTACTAAATTATTGCATTCAGTGGTGAAGACTTTTAATGTAATGTCTTTGTCCTGTTCCAGTTTTGAAAGAAGTCGTGTGCGGACATGAGTATGGGTTGAAGATTTTAATCCTGCGATAAAAATCAAACATGTAAACTGTTCCTCTGTGAGGGAATTTAATTTAAATTTTTCGCATTCCCGACCGAAGTAACCAAAAAAGCTCACATAATCGCCAGCATCATCTTTTGTTAGCTTTAAACAATTGAATCGAATGTTAGATAAAGTTTGTTTTTCTCCGAATATTTCACACATATTTTTCACTGTATCAGTAAAGGTGAAATCCGTTGTCTGCTTTGGTAAAATATAATTCTTATAACTGCCATGTTCCTTAGTGCCCAGATTATAAATTATGAAACTGATTTTCCATTATTCACCTTTGAGAGAAAAATCTTCACGGAAGGTTTCCATCCGACGTTTAAACCTCGAAGCGAATGTTTTTCTAGCCGCTGGGTCACAGTGGAAGTCTGCGATGTTATTGGCCAGTATATCCGGTGAATTTATATTTTGGTCTCTTCCGGCGAGGAAAATTTCGAGTTGATTCTTGAACTGCGCAGGCATTGCTGCCAATAATTGTTGTTGTGACTTCTGAAACTGTTCTTACAGTTGGCGTAAAAACTCCGTAAGTGAAATTGCTGTGTTGATTTTTAAGGTCAAGATCACGTTTTTGATATGTGCCATGTTGTTGGGATAAAAAAAAAAACAATGAAAATAAAAGACAAGTATAGTTTAACACATAATAAAAAAAAAAAAACTTTTATTCATTTACTGCCTGAAAACAGCAAAGATTTGTTTGGAATGAAACCATCATTCCATGTGCGTGTCTACTCCTCACCAAGTTCAATTCAGAAGTTTCCCGCTCGACTTCCAATATAAGGACAGTAACTCAATTGTATTTTGAGTTACCGATCTTTATAGGGAAAGTAAATTAGCTTCCCCTGACACAGACACACACGCACACACAGAGGCACACACACACAGATATATATATATATATATATATATATATATATATATATATATATATATATATGCGTGTTGTTTATTTTTATTTTATTTTGTCGATTGCGCAGTATAGTAGGGTAGGTTGAGAACCCTCCTGTGAGAAAAAGAGCACAATGTCGCAATTCACACCGCCAGAAACTTGGAAACGGCATGCTGCACTGCTTGGCATTCGGAATGGAAGCTCCAATACGAACGTTTCAAATGTTTAGGGTGTCAGTCTGAGGACAGAGCAGGGGATTCGGAAACGGTTGGATGATTCTAATGGTGATTACGAAGGTACGGCATCTCGGAAAAATCACTCCCATCGGATTGTTGGTGAGGGGCTCAACATGGAGACCTACATCAAGTGCCATGAGGAGGTAGTGCCGCCCTGTGTCAAGGGGGTGGTTGCTGAAAGAACCTATGTCTGACAACAGGAATCTGCACCATGACACACAATTAGAAGAACCTAGTCATGGCTATCAGACAATTTCTGCGACCACAACACCCCTTACATCTAGTCATCTTATGTTTGAGGTGCAGTTGAGCGAGAGACCAACAGAAATCCTTTTAACAGCAAAGATAAACTGAAGACTAGGATTAAAGCAGTATTCACCAACTTAAACAAGGAGACCATCCAGATGAGTTCCAGGCGATTCCGAAGTTGTCTGGAGGCTGTGGTTGAAGCTAATGGCAATTTTATTGAATAAATTTATTCTTTAGTATTTCAAGATATTTTCGCATAATTTTGGTAAATATATCTCTATACCGTAATTTAGGTAAATATATCTTTTAAAATGAGATGTCAGTGTTATTTTCATTTTAGCGTAATGTAGACGACAATTATCTATCGCAACTCTGTGTGTGTGTATATATATATATATATATATATATATATATATATATATATATATATATATATATATATGTGTGTGTGTGTGTGTGTGTGTGTATGTATGTATGTATTGTCATCCACAGGCAGACTGTTTCGCTGTTTTACAACTCATCAGTGTGGCTAGACATCCGATTGCGTCAAGCCGGGATCGAAACCCAACTGGTTCGGCAACAGTCGGAGATTTCCCCACAAAGTCATCGGCGTATGTTTGAAAGAAATATTATTGCTATAAACGTTATTTCTAGTGGGTGTTTGAATTGCTTTGCCTATGTTTTTATTTTCTTAAACAGTGAAATTAATATCAACCGACCAGTCACGTTGTGCTGGGAGAATTATAAATATGACTAGAGTAATCAATTTAAATACGTTTTTAAATAGTGCAACGTATTTTGCTTCCTGGAAATATTAAATTTCCTCTATTAGCTTGAAATTAAAACTAAAATAAAAGCTTCAAGAAAGATTTTCATTTTTAAAAGTTCCTTTAAATACTTAGGTATCGCTTTTGTTTGGAGGTACCAAATTATTAGAGATTCTTTTTTTATATGAGATTCTAGAATTTCAAATCTTTTTCACAAAACCTGACACGTGAAGGACTGCCGAAAAGATCCTCGTTCTAATTGATTCCAAAACTGATGTTTAGTTAGTTGGTCAGAGTTTTGGTAAGTTTATCGAGTGGATAATCTTTCTTCATCTTCCTCGTAAAATAAAATGTGGTCAATACGAATCTGGAAGATGCATTTTGTATTCTTCGATGTGAATAGTTATCTCATTTTAGACTATTAAATGAAGGTATATGGGAGCTTAACTTTAAATTTCAATTGTAAATTTTTGGTATCCGCTGGGTTAAGATGCATAATCTATTCATTTTCCTGTTTTGTTTTGTTTTTTATTTTTTTTTATTTTATTTTTTTTAATAGGCCACATTGTAATAACAGTTGTCTTGTTAAGACAGGGGATATCGTGCATTTTATAAAACTTTAGTTCAAATCGCATTGTGTAGGTCGTTGTCGTCGGCGGCTTTTTCTCGTATCCGACAATTCAATTTCTTATTTGCTGATTGATTCCTTTATGATGCTGTTATTCATGACTACTTTTCCCGCCAGATTCAAAACTAGAAGCTTCCAGTTTTGACCCAAACCTGATCACGTCATCCATCTTTTATCGCCGTTTGGCTTTGCAAGAGTTGGTTGAAGGTTTAAGGTGAAAAAGATCAAAGAAAAAATCAAAGTAGAAGAAACTTCCGGTGGCGTGAACTTGTTTAAGATGGAAGCTTGCCAAGAAATGACCCACACGCTTGATTTCATGACCTTCCTCGGCATGCGGCATATATGCAATGATACACGTAGAATCCAGTTTACAGAATGCTTCTGAATCGGTTATAATTTCGAGTGGCGCCTACTGTAGCATATCCGTCATTCGTGTCCCTCTTCATCTGCTGGTTCAATTGTTGATATCTATTGTAATCATCCGCTTGTTCTACCATTGGGGTCTTTGGGGTTGGTCACGCTTAGTGTTGTTCCTCATTTTCGCCCTTGCCGCCAAGGGTGGCTTAACAGGAGTTTAGAATTCCCGACGGCATCGTTCTCAAAGTCATTGGTCCATGCAAGCCTCTCCACCACGACAAGGAGCAACCCTCAGAGGTACCATTGTGTAGGTATTGCTATTAATAAATAAATAAATTATCATTAATATTCGTGTAATATTAATAAAACAATGCAACAGTCTTTTATAAAACAAGGTGCATTTTATAGTTGATAGATAATGAAAATCAATGACAAAGTGAATAAATTTTCAAGTGACACGTTTCGTCCTTTAGGACTTCATCGGACTAAAGGAATGTTTACGTTGATGTGATTATACATGTGCATGAAGGAGAGGGGATACTGAAATTTTAATCTTTTTGTGTTTCTTTTTTATGTGGGTTTGCATACATATTTCATTTAGTTTCTTTTTGTTTAGGTTTTCATCACTTTTGTTATTAAGTAATTGTTATATAGGAATAAAGTGTCGCTGCCGACACTTGAGTTTGAACATAGATCGCCAGTGAGCAAACACGGGCGATCCCATTATTGAACTAAGTGGATCACTTGACCATAGAAGAAACGCTTATATCGGAAGTCGCGTGACGGCTAGATTGACTTCCATTTCTATTCTATTCTTTATTACTATTCGAATCTGCATTTCTAGTCTATCCTCTATTACTATACGGACCGCTATTCTCTAGTCTATTCACTATACTATTTCTCTATTTGCATCACTATACGGCTTACTTGTCGAGCGAGTATTCTGGAGCAAGTACTGTTAGTGCGAGTATTATTCGAAGGCGTCTGACACCAATATTTTTTCAACGGTGTACTAAAGTTTCTACTACGGCGATCATTACAAAAGTGACAACGAGTATTTGTTGAAATCACAAAAGTGGCAATGGGTGTTCGTTGACATCCCAAAAGTATCCCACATTGTGGTAATATAACTGCCTAGAAATGTGAAATAGATACAAATTCCCTGTGAGTGATCTCGCGATTATGACTTTTTCTTTTCATTAAAGTCGATCATTTAAATGCGAATTCGTGGTCATTGTCATTGATTTTCCTAACATTTTTTCTGTTATATAAAAATGTTCACAGCTATATACAATGCACAGAAAAAGACTCTTTTCATCGCTTTCACCTTCAGACCAACGAATTCTGTACATTTTTACCCGTTGTTTGGGACAAATATTTTATATTTTTTTTCTTTTTTTTTTTTTTTTCGTTTCTGACTGTTGAATTATCACATAAAACAGGCAGAAAATGTCTGTTTAAAACATTTTACACATCGCTGTACTGTTCTTCGTGCTTAGTGCGGAATTAAATTACACCCCAAAATAAACATTCCTGTTTCAATTGTTCTGATCAATGGAGCACTCATCCGAAACAAACATAAAAAGAAATCATTTCTTCTATATTTAGCAGTTGGAAAATCTTCACGAAACGGCTTAGCAAGTAGTTTCACGTGCATCTCGAACGATATCTCAGAAAGTTGGTTAACGCAAGATTTGTTTAAATCAGTTTAATCATCTTTTATTATTGTTCCAAGATTTTTCCAAACTGCGGAAGTCCCAGTTCAGACTTCGTTCAAGAATTCTGAAACGATCTAGAATATGATGTTTACATTGCTTCCATGTGATGTTCCTGAATTAGTGGTCGACAAAAACTCTTTAAGGCAAGAATACTTCCAATGCAAATAAACAAAAAAAAAATTCTTTCCACAGTGCGTGTCACGCTTGCAGGCGAACTAATTCAATTCTTCTTTGTTATTATATATCTTCCTTAGCACGAACCTGAACTTAGAAAAAGGATTTCTACAGTCTGGACACTATTAGAAGCCATTATAATAATTAAAAATAAAATAGAATGATCGGAACTATTCTTTCCATGAGTTTATGCTCGTCCCTTGTAAGATGAATATAAAACAGAAAGTATATGAATTCAAATCATAGAATCGTGCAATAGAAAAATTAGAAAGCATCTTTTAGGACTTTTTTAAAAATTTTGAAGAATTTTTTTTTTCTTTCCTTTTCTTTATTTTTAACGATTATACGGTACTTTGTTGCTGTTAATAGAGATTTAAAAAGAACTAGTTCTGTCGCTAAACGTGATCTCACATCTATAAAAAGGAAGCTTCCTTCGAAAGTTTTTTTTTTAAATATCTGCCTTATGCATTGCAAAGAGACTAAGCAACCACAATACGATTGACAAGTCAAACAGATATATCTTCCAACATATATAGATATAGATATATCATATAGATACATAGATGTATCATATAGATATTTATATATATATATTATACAGATATGTCATATATAGATATATCATATAGATATAAATATATCTACCAACATATAACATTTACGGGTTGCGTGATGGTTATGAACGTGAAAAATGGAAACGTTATGCTGAATTCCAGTTCTGAGCGTAACTGTTTTGTTCAATTAGCACTCATGGTCAAGTTATGAATCCAGGCACAGGCTAAATAGCAGGATAGGATATATATATATATATATATATATATATATATATATATATATATATATATAAGGTCAGGCCACTCGTATCCGAGGATACCCGTCTATTAGGGCGGCTAGCCAATCCCTATTGTAGACGCTTGCTCAGGCACATTTGTGTTTGCTCAACACCCACAGAGCCCATCTGTGGTTTATACTGCAACTATGCTGAGCAGACCTTAGTAGCAGTTTCTGGGAGAGAGCGTATTATCTAGCGTGAGCAACAATTTGGACAAGGTCAGCACATTCAAGCCCTCGATCAGGATGACTTGCTCCGTCTACCCAGTTTCACTCACAAGGCCTGGATCAACCTGTGGTATGGTTTTCAGACACTTTCCAAAGGTGCCGCATAGTGGGATCGGCCCCTCCATGCCCTCCTTCTGGACAAATCATATATATATATTTACTTATCATGTATATATATATATATATATATATATATAATATATATATATATATATATATATATATGTATGTGTGTGTGTGTGTGTGTGTGTGTGTGTGTGTGTGTGTGTGTGTGTGTGTGTGTGTGTGAAAATATTATAGAAAATAGGAAAGAAACTGGTTTGGTAAATAATCCAAAGTTCCTTAGTATTTTTGTTATTATTTTTAAAAAAATAGTGCTCGATACGAAAGTAGAGCATAAATATAATTATTTATTTAAAAATATGATTCCAACTCGCTACATAAGAGGTCTCATGTTTCAAAACAAGAGCCGAAAACTTCAAAATAATATTTGAATTAACATGAGTTAAAGTAGGCTCTGTTCCATCTTCAAGCGAAATGTTTTTGGAATAACTTATTTCTGAAATTTACGAGTTTAATTTACGAGGTATATTCAGAATTGAAGTCAAAATTTCCATGGTAACATCAAGGGCGGATTGTTTAGAATAGGCAGGGGTAGGGTGTTAATAATTTGTATCAGTATAGAGTTACTTTCATAGATTCCGGGTAAGGTGGGGGTGGCTAAATTAACGACGGAGGAAGTTATCGCATAGTCTGGCTTGAGCGTCTATGGAGATTTATTTATTTTTTTATTTTATTCTTTTATTATATCTCTTTATGAAAGGGATTTGTGTATATAAAAAAGCCGTAACGTTTGTTTATTGACGACTTCATAAAGGGTTATCTTTTTTGTAGGGTATTAAAACTATGTATATGGGCTATGGATTTTAAAGTTTATTTTATTGTATGCGTGTTTTTAGCTAGTTATTCAGAGCGTAAGTTTGGTAGTGTCGGCATAAAACCGTTAATTCATGCCTGTTGTTTAATAGATTTTTATTGTTTAGAAGCTAGATGGAGGCAGCATAAATGCTCCTTCAACAACATAAACAAAAGACATCAGACCTCTCCATCTAAATATTTTCGGCACCTGAAAGAAAAAAATAGGTCACCTAAAGTAAAATGGAAAATCATTAACAGGACTAGAACTTGCAAAACTTGGGATGACCCATGCCCTTTGTGCCTCCATGCGAAACTACACATTATTTAGCCACCCCCACCTTACCCTGACCCGGAATCTATGAAAGTAACTCTATACTGATACAAATTATTAACACCCCACCCCTGCCTATTCTAAACAATCCGCCCTTGATGTTACCATGGAAATTTTGACTTCAATTCTGAATATAATATTAAAACTCGTAAATTTCAGAAATAAGTTATTCCCAAAAAAATTCGCTTGAAGATGGAACAGAGCCTACTTTAACTCAAGTTAATTCAAATATTATTTTGAAGTTTTCGGCTCTTCTTTTGAAACATGAAACCTCTTATGTAGCGAGTTGGAATCATATTTTTAAATAAATAATTTTATATATATATATATATATATATATATATATATATATATATATTATATTTATCATATATATATATATCATATTTATCATATATATATATATATATATATATATATATATATATATATAATAAATATAATATATATATTATATTTTTCATATATATATATATATATATATATATATATATATATATATATATATAATATATATATATATTATATTTATCATATATATATATATATATATATATATATATATATATATATATATACTTAATTTATGAGTATGGGTAATCCCAAGGAGGATGAAATCCTGAGAGCTCAATTTAAATCCAGAGCTAATTTTTAAAAGAAAAACAGACCACTTTAACGTACCATTATAATAATTTATTTCACCAGAGATTTTTTTTTTTTTTTTCGTGTCATTTCATTTTTGGAAGTGCTATCTGATGATCCGGCGTCCTTTAAAAGGACTGGTGAAATAAATTATTATAATGGTACCTTAAAGTGGTCTGTTTTTCTTTTAAATATATATATACTTATATATATATATATATATATATATATATATATATATATATATATATATATATATGTATATATATATGTGTGTGTGTGTGTGTGACAAGTGCTCAATTGATTTTTTCAATTTCATATTAGCACTTATTTCGATCCCAACAAAATGCTTTTAATGGAAAGAATTTAAATTCTTTGGAATCTTGTAATAACCTCTTAGACCAATTCATCACCCAGGAATATTCTATATTCTGCGTAATGATGAAGATGGCAAAATAGAGTTAAACTAAATGCTACATAAGTGGTTAAATATATTTTATGTACAAACATCTAAATATTCTTTGAAATTCACTTAAAAATGCTACGATCTTTTGTTCCGTCCCTATATATATATATAATAACAGATTTTACTTGACAACAAACAGTTAATTTATTTCGTTCTGTTTATTTCTTTATGCATAATTCATTTGCAAATTTCGGAATGAATTAAAAAAAAAAAAAAAAAAACAATTACGTTGTTTATTTAATAAAACTTCACTACTCCTACAAACTCATTTTATTTCTCTCTTACTTTTTAACATTTTTCCTGTTGTTATTAAATTTATGATGTTACTTTCCATAATAAAATCATTATTATTTTTATTGTTATTGCTTTTGATTTTACTTTGTGTAGTACAAGTTGCCCCGAACCAGTGACTTCAAGAAACAATATTCTTTATATCAAAAGATGTAAACAGATTAGGTGCCATGCAATCAAAGAGAAAATGTATTTGTGTTGACTATATAGGAGTGAAATCTCCGCCAGATGTGAAAAGTACCCATGGCTATGGTTTTTTTTTTACAATTCTCATATTATAGGGATAACAGGAATGCTATCCTCATATTTATTTTCATTATTTGACATCCGTAAAGAACCAATAACAACAGGTAATCGTGTTGTTTTGAGATACCACATTCTACTGATTTTTATCTCGAGGTCCTTGTATTTACTTAGTTTCTCTAACGTTTTCAAATAGGCATTTTCCGTCGGCCGGGTTTGCAACAACTATGAGAAGACAAGTGTCTTCAGCATGAATTTTCACAATTATGCCTGGTCGATTTGCCTGGTTTTCGCTATCAGTTCAAACGCTGAAATCCTAGCGTATACGGTTTACGATTGAGGAAGAAGAAGAATATTCTTTTAATTAAATTCACCCCAAACAAGGCAGTAAAGCCACTAATACACAAGGGTGGGGAAGAATTAGGAAAAGAAACATTACTAAGGAGCGGGTACCGAAGAAGAATAACCAGGGGTACAGTAGACAGTGTTTTACATTGCATTTAAATTTTTGAACATTTAATTTGTCTGGAAAGCATTGAGCCGAAAGTGCGAGAAAAAAAAACTATCGACATAGGACATCTAACCAATTCAACTGTATATTGACGAGACCTCGGAGCCAATCTAGTACTGCGATTCAATTCACAAATCTTGGTACCACAGCAAAGAGCTCATCCGTATAATTACCATGAAAATATTTATAGAAAAGCTACAAGAAGGGAACTTTACTATGGGGCAGGGAAGTGACTGAAGCCGTGTCGTAAGATCAGGACCAGTAATATTGCTGGTTTTTCTTTAGATTTTATAAAATATCTCTTTAATATTAATACGTTGGTGTCGCACATCGATTGTATCCAACGGAAATTTCTGTTTTTGGGGCAAAGGGTCAATAAGACTCCTCACAACTCAAGAAATTTTCGGAAATCCTCGCAGAGTTAACGGTGTTAGTTTTGAGGTCGACAATCTTGGTCTCAATTATAATTTTGTCTAAGCTCCTCTATCAAGTTTTTAGGTGGTGTTTTTAATTCAACTCCGTCGTCAGATTCTGATATTTTTCAGTCTCTTTGGACTCCGCACTTGTATGGAACAACAAAATCAATACTTTGAAACTTGCTGATTTTATTATCTTTCAAAATAAGGTCCTGGTCACCATGTTTGATTGACATGATATGTCTGGACAGGGACATCACATAACATTTTCTCACTGTCATTCTCTTCCACTACCTTTGAAATATTATTATTTGTAGTAGTAGTATTGGTATTAGTATTATTACTATTAGTAGTAGTAGTATTAGTATTAGTATTAGTATTATTACTATTATTATTATTATTAGTAGTAGTAGTAGTAGTAGTAGTAGTATTACTATTATTATTAATATTATTAAATTGTTGGTATAATTAAATCTCTGTCATTTCTTTCTCACTCTTTCTCTCTCTCCCCATATATATATATATATATATATATATATATATGTACATATATATATGTGTGTGTGTGTGAGAGAGAGAGAGTGTGTGTGTGTGTGTGTGTGTTTGTGTGTGTGTGTGTGTGATTGTGTATTTGAACAGTAATCCCTATTTTATACAAGTTTCCCTAAAAACGAATGACAAGGCACTGCAGTTAAGTCGTTATATTTAATTTTTCACGTGTTGTTTTAATTGTTTTCTTTTCTAGACATAAATTATGTAGATTGTACGAATGTTCAACATGTCCAAGGTCTTTCTTTCCGCTATTCTTTTAGCCATTATCAGAGCTGATTTTATTTTTACTTTTAACCGAATGCATGGTTCGTTTATGTTGTATATAAATGTATCTTGAGTTATGAGAAAAGATTTATTTTCCAAACACAGTCAACACATTATGGCCGTTTTCATAGTTACTGGGTATCGTAGTTTTCTTTTTTATTCACAAGACTTCCATTATTTTCAGCCTTTTTTTTACATGTGAATGAGGCTACTATATTTTTATTGTCTACGTGTATGTTGCGGGTTAAGTTTGGTAGATCTCTGTGTGCGTTTATATATATATATATATATATATATATATATATATATATATATATATATGTGTGTGTGTGTGTGTGTGTGCGTGTGTGTGTGTTTGCACGTACATGCAACAAAGTTGATCTTATTAATTGATTCACCAAATGTCTTTCTTGGCTGTCTGTGTGTCATCACATCAAAGATACCTACTGATAGGACCTTAACTACTAATAGAACTACAGACCCCGAGAACATATTTTTACCATATTAATTTCTTTTAATTAAAAAAAAAAAATTAATCGAAGAAGAAAAACAACAACTTCATTAACTCATCATTTAACATCGCCAAATTCAAATATCTAAGTCACCGAAACTAGTTTGTGAGAAACCTGAATCAAAAGCAGACCACCTATGGACCACTCACTGAAAGTCCGACTGAGCAATGGGACTAGATCAACACGATGGCCTAACGAAGAGAGTGAACCATGATTGATTTGGTGAGAATGATGAAGCCATCATCCATCTCCTGGATTGCCGTTCATAGTCCCGTGGAAGGACATTTTCTTCATCTGAAAGCAAAACTGCTTCAAACACCTCCAGTGTTGTCCCCAAACCACCCTACGCCGCATAAGGGGCGACTGGTAGAAGAACCCAAACGAAATCCAGTTGGATGCTGACTCAAAAAACTCGAGGATGTTCTTCAGTATCGACTTAGCACCACTCCTCTCCTTTCAATGGCGTACACGCTACTTGAAGGAGAAGGAAGCCATTAATGAAATATGGCGGGAATAATTCAGTACTCTTCTTAATTGACCCTGCACTTTTAGTGACCAAGTAAATGCTTAAGTTTTAACAAAAAACAGTTTTGCAGATATATCGTATATTAAACAGTAAGTACACCAGAAGAGTATTACATGACGAGTGAGAGTGTATCGAATGAACTAGCGCTCAATCTAATCACTGTTCACTGTTCCTTCTCTCCTACTAAACTTATAGTAGGCGGAAGAATCTAACATAGACCTTTAAAAGGGAGGACGCCACAACATTTAGCAACTAAGCCCTGGACCAGATCCCTCAAAGAAACACACAATACACACTTCGACCTCTCTCCTAGCCTTGAAGAGGTTTCCAAGTCAATCAAGCAGGCCAAGGCAAGGTAAAAACGGAATCCCTAATAAATCTATAAATCTGCAGGACCAGCGACTCTTGACACCTTCCACGACCTTTTATGCAGAATATGGGAGGAAGAAGACATGTCCAAGAAGTTCAATGATTCCACAATTGTCTCCAAAAACAAGAGTAGCAAATCTGACGGTGGCAACTATCGATGCGTCATCTCGGAACAAAAACCATTACGGTCGACAAATTGATCCTGGAGGCACTCTTTGCCATGGGCGTGCTCTCATGACACATATGGAATCTGCCCTCCGGCTCGATGCTGCCAAATTTGTTGAAGTTACCCGTCTGTTCAGCCATACCATTAGCCTCGAGAAAACAGAAGTTCTGTTTCTTTCACAACAGGCCGACATCTATCCGTCTCAGAGCTGAAGACTGTGGAGGAATTCAAGTACATCGGAAGTGTCATTTCAAACGATGGCTCCCTGGTCCAAGAAGTAAACGCCAAGATCTGCAGGGCACGTCAGGCATTGGAAATAATGTGAGCTCTTGCGAATCAACACAACTTCTAGAAGTCCCCCAATCGCAAGTTGTCCTCACCAGTCTTCTTTATGGATAGGAGACCTGGACCCTGTATAGCTGGCACATCAAACTATTATTGCGCTCTATCCTCGGCATCAAATGACAGGATAGGATCACAAGCCTTGAAGTTGTGGACAACGCAGAAATCGCTAACATTGAAGCCTCTGCGGTAATTCCTGGAAGTTCAATTCATATGGATGGGGGGGGGGGAGTCATCTGGATGGTCAATGACACAATCCCAAAGCAATTCCCCTATAGTGAGCACTCTAAGGGAAATAGAAAAAAAGGTAGGTCATTGAAACATTTCAAAGATTACATCAAGGCCAACATTGCCCACGTCGTAATAGTCTAAAAGCAGCATAAAGAGTGTACACAGGATCGAACAGGATGGCGTACCCTGACGCGTGAAATAACAGAGGTATCTGAGGACAACCGACGTGACAGCATCAGTTTCCCTGTCCTCAGTGCGGACGTCTTTGTCGTTCTCCCAGTCACATTCGAGTTCACCCTTGCACCTAGATGCCGTTGGCGAACTCGACAGACCACCGCTATATTGATTGGTTTATTTGTGTTTTACGGCTTATCAACCTTTTGCAATTATTTAAAGCCAGGAAATTCTTTTGGATTGTAAGAAGTTTTTGGAGATAATAATGATTTACTGATAAATCCTACTATTTAATCCATAGATAGGGGAAGAAGAGGCGGATCCATAACTTTCATCGAGTTCATCCTTGCACATAGATGCCGTTGTCGAACTTGACAGACCACCGCTATATTCATTGATTTATTAGTGTTTTACGACTTACAAACCTTTTTCGGGTTACTTAAACCCAGAAAATATTTTTAGGATGTAAGTTTATTTACTGATAAAGCCTACTATTTAATCCATAGATGGCGGAAAAAGGGGATTCCTATTTTTCCCAAAGGGTATTTTCGCATAAATGAATATAACGAAACCGACTAGAATTGGAACTCTGCTCTCCAATTAACAATTCTGAGCAGTTATCCATTTCATCACCCGCACATCCAAGTCTACAGCAACTGGTATTCCCAGGTGAACATTTATTAAGATATTGACCAGTCTCGACGTTCCTTCGGTGATTGTACGAGAAACGGTATTTCAATGTGTTATGGCCGTAAACCGACCCACGTTATAGCATGCACCCATTTGATGCCCAAGATAAAGCGCAAGCCCCGCGTGTGAATTTACTCCAACAGTTTGATGTGCCTTCTATACAGGGTTTACTGTCCATAAAGAAGACTAGTGAGAACAAATGTCTTGTGAAAGCTTGCGCTTGTTCCACTGTCAATGTCTCGGGATATCTCGTCTTGTTCTTATTTGGTACTACTCAGGTATTCTTCTTCTTTATGTACGGTGTCCCCTTAGGACGTAGGCGATCATGGCTCTCCACAACTTCATGTACGTTCTAGCTCTTAATAAACTCTTTCAGTTATTTCTCCTAAACCCTGTTCCGCCATCCATTAACTCAAGCACACTGAATATGTTTTGCGTTGTTCTCCTTTGTCCTTGCCCTCTATCTGTCCTGTGAGTATCAGATTTTCTAAGTCCTCTTTCCTCAGTATTCTCCTCAGAATCCTCAACTCTCTCTTACTGATGTTACCTATAACTTTCCCTTTTGTTTCCATTTTCTCCAAAATTTCGTCATCGCTTACATAGTCCGTCCGCGTTATCCTCAGCATCTTTCTGTAGAACCATATTTTTGTTGCTTCAATCTCCTCTTCATCTTTGAGGAGCTCGTCCAGTACTCATTACCACACAAGAGTACATAGCACTCTTCCTTATTTCTAGCGAAATTTTTCTATTCCTTAGCGCTCAGCTTAGCATTTGGAATCCTTCCTTGGCTATCCGTCTTCGGAGTTCAGTGTCGCACATTCTGTTAAAACACTTCCCACCTTAGTTATTACTCGTCCTGTTTTCAATCAGTCTAAGTTCTCCATCCCAAGGATTGAACTCGCAAAATACTATGTTGCTAAATTCACGAACCAATACTTTAAACCACAAATGTCTCGTGTGACAAACTTCACCCTAGCGAAGTTTTCAACATCAACCCACTGACTAAATAAACCTAAACAGTGGTAATCAGATTTTGATCCACCTCCTAAAAACTTGATACCAGTTCTATATTCCTACATTTCCATGTCAGATTTTATAAATAGGTATATATATATGTGTAATATAATAATATAGTTATATATTAGGTTGCTGCAAAAATAATCGCGTTTTTGACGTTTTTTTTAACGTCAAAAACGCCATTATTTTTACACCAACCTAATATAATATATATATTAGGTTGGTGCAAAAATAATGACGTAATAATGTCGTTTTTTGACGTTAAAAATACGTCAAAAACGACATTATTACGTCATTATTTTTGCACCAACCTAATATATTACTAGCAGTATAACCCGTCTTCGATCAGAAAAGTTCATCTTCAGGGGTTTGAGTTGTTTTCATAACTGGGAATTTTTGCGGTTCAGTCGGAGCAGTTTATGTTTAAAGTCAGCCCACCTGAAAATCAATATTAGTAACAATAATTGGATACAACTGAGGCACATCCTTAAATTGGGGGGGGTAACAATTTGAATGGAGGGTGGCCCTGAAAAGGGCCGTTTTTGCCTTCTCCATCTTGCAAGGAAGGGTCCTCTTCCATGGACCGTCCTAATAATAATAGGCGATAAATTTTTATTTGTAATATATATATATATATATATATATATATATATATATATATATATATATATATATATATATATATAATTCTAATCCTTTGCGTTAGATTTCAACTGTAAATTGATTGTACGCTGTTTTTTTACAAACATTAAATTTTGCCTTTCAGTTTTGCGCAGTGTAAAAAAATCAGTTTTTAGATTTTTCACCTTCAAGACTGTAATTTTTCCAACCAATTTGGACTCAAACCGACACTGAAGAATTATCTATCAAAGAAAAAATTTTAATCGATATCGTATGAAAACTGTGGAAATGCATAAACAACATCCAATCACACACACGCATACACACGCACACACACACATTCACATACACATACACCCACACGTTTTGAGATTTATAGATATAGATATATAAAGTTTTTTCATGTACATTATACCAGAGTATGTTAAAATTAAACAAAGGAGATTTAAATGATCGATGCTCCCGACTACAATTTTAAATACCAATATCAAAGTGAATTTCTTCTCCTGAGAAAAAAAAAAACGATCTTGCAAATAGTTCCTTAACGTGTAAGGACCCTATTGAATTTGCAGTTCGTAAGCTTACGTAAGCCGTTCATTGCATCACGTGAGAGCAGTTGATGCTTGAAAGATGGCTTTACACTTCTGAAAGCCAGTGCACGTGATAAGTAATTTTATCCGCACAAAAGAAAAAAAAATGATTTAATCAGAAGGTTAATTTCCTTCCTTACCAGACGTGCTACTTTTTTTTTCAGTTTTACTGCTCTTGTGTCGGACTTAGCGATCGGTTGTTAAAATGTTGACGCTAAAGATAATTCAAGAAGGCGCAGACATTTATCATTCTAGTTTAAGTGGTTCAGCAAAGAGGATTAATTCGCTCTTCAAAATGTTTCGACTTAAAAAGATTCTGCCTTTAATTTAACTTCGAAAATATTACTTAGGTATTTCTGACAAAAGACTTTTCCATTTACTCTGCTTACATTCAGGAGAGTGATAGAAAAAAAGGTTCATAGATTTATAAATTCATTTTATCGTATACAGATGAACTAAAATAAGAGTGAACCTCCGGTATCCGAACGTTAGACATCTTCATTCAGCTAAAAAGGCAGGGAGCGCTCGAAATGCCAACAACTGCGTGACTAATTAATTTTCTTCCTCCATGTTTGTCTCTCTATATTTAGTGACAGTATATCAAATTCTGTCTCCTATCTATCTATAGAGGATTAATTATTGCAATATATTGTAGGTTAATAATTATACATACATACATACATATATATATATATATATATATATATATATATATCCAAGTATATGATTGGTGTATATGGAATGAATTCCAATAACCAACAATTGTGTTCTGATTGGTCTACCTAGCCTTTGTAACAACGTTTTCCCCTTATGTAGAATATTAATTAATTTGAAACTTTTAAAACCATTTATTTTACATTCAACGTCATCACTTGATAAGACACCGAATGTGTTGAAACAAAATGGCTATTTTTGTAGTGATTTTATAACATATTTATGTTATAAATTTTTTTTTTCTTTAAAAATAAATAATTATATATATATATATATATATGTGTGTGTGTGTGCGGTCTTGAGACATTCGGTTTTCTAGTCTTCCCTGTAATACAGGAAAACAGTACGAATGATATAATTTAGCTCTTAAAAATATATTTTCAATTGAGCACTGTTGAATGACAAGCTAATTCTAAAAACAACCGTCACCTGCGTAAATGCGAAGCTCTTCAGTAAAATGAATTGAGCACTATGGCTGCTTGGCGTTTGTTTACGTTTGTAAAAACAATACGCTAGATTTGGCTGATGCGTCTTATCGGGTGAAGATAGCTCAGTGGTAGAAGCTCTGACTGGTACCAAGTCGGTTGGGTTTCGATCCGGGCTTGAGGCATTCGGTTGTCTAGTCGCACTGAGGAGCTGTTATACAGCGAAAAATATATTTTCAATTGGGAACTTCTGAATAATAAGCTAATAAATGCGAAGCTCTTCAGTAAAATGAATTGAGCACTATGGCTGATTGTCGTTTGTTTAAGTTTGTAAAAATGGTTAGTGAAGATGGCTCAGAAGCCCTGACTAACACCAAATCGTTTGAGTTTCGATCGGGGTTTGAGGAATTCGGTTTTCTAGTCGCACTAAGGAGCTGTGAAATATATATATATATATATATATATATATATATATATATATATATATATATACCGGTTGTAACAGTAAAACTGTCTAAATCATGTTACAGCGTAATTGTCCATCCCGCAAAATGCTTAATATCTCAAAGCCCCTACATTGATGAGTTTCTTTTTTCCAGGTTTTCAGATGTTTAGTCATCTTAATACCATTTGACATAAGAATCACTGAAGAACCCTTTGAATTATTCAATTAGAAAGAGAACAGGTTAAAATCATCTTGTATCAGCACAAATGTCTTTGCAATTGAGTAATGGTAAGAAAAATTCATTCAGGCTTTCAGTAATGGTACCAACATACAGAATCTGGTTTCCATTCAAGAACCATCAAGAGAATGGTGAATAAGTTTAAAGAAAAAGGAACAATAAAGAGGAAAACTGAATCAGGAGGTCACAACAGGAAGAGGGATGATTTTCTTTAAAATATTAGTTTGGTGCAAAAATAATGACGTAATAATGTCGTTTTTGACGTATTTTTTAACGTCAAAAAACGACATTATTACGTCATTATTTTTGCACCAACCTAATAGTTTTTTTATTTTACCAAGTTTAAAAAAAGAACAATAAAAAATAAATACATGAACTTTGAAGTCTACAATGCTGCATAAGTAGTGAAAACGAACATTTGATATGTTTGGAGTTTACAGAAACACATATACATACTCAGAGACAACTCAAACCCCTAAAGATGGACTCAGATGAGATTGAAAGTACTTGGGAAAATAAAAACTATTTGAAAGAAAATTTTGTTATTTCTCTTAATCAACATTTCTAAGGTTACCATGAAATTAATCCGCAAACTAAATAAAACTATATATATATATATATATATATATATATATATATATATATATATGTGTGTGTGTGTGTGTGTGTGTGTGTGTGTGTGTGCACTTCTGTGTGTTGTGTATATTTAGGCAACATATTTTCATTCTAACTAAATATGTCTAAATTATTTAACCAAACCTGTTTGAATGAAAATATGCTGCCTAAATACACACACACACACACACCACACACACACACATATATATATATATATATATATATATATATATATATATATATATATATATATATATTCATATATATATATATATATATATATATATATATTCGAAATTATATCATAAATATGTTATAAAGTCACTACAAAAATTCCATTTTGTTTCAACACTTCTGGTGTCTTATCAAGTGATGGTGTTGAATGTAGAATATGTATATATATATTGTATTTCGGCAGGACTAATTCTTTCAGATGTTTAGCTGAATAATGTCAACAAGTTCTGTCTTTCAAATTTTTAATGCCTTTTTAAAATTTCAGAATTAATTGTTTTATACAAATTTCAAGATGCTTTCTCCTTTAGTGAAAGATATTTTATTTAATGTAGGCTCTTTATTTTGCATAATGTCTAGGCCTTTGAGTGTTTTTTTTGTTTTTTGTTTTTTTTTTTGAGATTATTTTGGTATTAGCCATAATATGTTAATAGTTGCATTCAGGTGGTTCCTGATGTATTAGTCGATATGCGCACGAATTTCAATAAGTTTCGACAGGCGACAAGTAAACCTACAAGAAAGTGTAGTTCATGTGTGTTTAGTGTAAGAATTTAATTCCTTTTTTTGGCTTATGGATATTTTAGATGCAAAGTCCTAAAGGACGCAAGAATTCATAAACAACATTATTTTTATATAAGAGAGATTTTGAGGTCCTGTGTTGTTGGTAATGATTAAATATTTTAAACTTTTTGTGATGAATAATCAAGAATGGTCTCCCCTTATTTTGTTATTCTCCTCTTTGAGAGAGCGATTTCTGTTTACTGGGAATATAAAAGGACATTATACGCGAACCTTGTATTTCCAGTTCAATAAATCTGTCTTAAAGCCTACACCTGCGTACTTTTGTCATTACAATGATTAAAATAAATTCTCTGTAAAACTTACAATGTAACGCTAGTTCTCATTTGCAATGTGTCGTATCTATTTCATAAAATCCAGAGTAAATCACCTGAGGGATGGGCTCTCTTAGGCAACGCGCTCAATTGGGAGGAGTCTGTTTAACTGGCTTAATGCCAGCTCTATATTAGGGTATGTACAAACAGAATAATAAGAACAACTGCTATAGGCATTTACAAACTGATTATTTTGCATAATATGAATTATACACAAATACATTAACTTTTGAATTTTTTTTAACCGATATTACTTATTGCTATAATTGTTATTTTTGTAATAAGAATTAATGTCGGATAAAATAATCGTTGAGGATACGAAACTAAAGCTAGCAGATATTGATTCGTAGAAGTCCCAACAAGAAATCTCCACTCCTTAAATATTTAATTCAGAGCTTGCTATATCCGTCTCCGTGACTAAATTTGTAACGATACGTTTCGGCTATAGATGCAGTTTCCATGATGGAAAATTGAGATACTGGTGTTATGAATAATCATGAGTGGTCTCCCTTTATTTTGTTACTCTCCTCTTTGAGAGAGCTATTTCTGTTTACTGGGACTATAAAAGGACACTATAAGCGAACCTTGTAATCTCAGGTGAATAAAGCTTACTTAAAGCCTACACCTACGTACTTTTGTGATTACAGGAATATTTCACTTATTTTATTTCTTTCTATTGGCAGCCCTCGTAATAAGGGAATAAATTTCTCCCCGCAAGAAAAGAATCGCAATCAAAGAAATACACTATTTTCAGGGAAAATGGTGTATTTATGTTTCTCTACTGATAGCATCTTATGTTTCTCCGTACACCGTAGTTCGATAATTAGCATTTTTTTTTTGACTCTGTGAGTGTTGGAAATATTAAAAGAAAACATTGAATGATTTTCTTGGATAATGGAATTTTTAACAATAATAGACCGGGTTCTATAGTCTTGGATGGTCTACCGCAGAAAAAAAATGGCAACCTACTGCAGGAAAAAATCTGCCTCGTCAGTCATGTATCGAAAGATACATGATCGCCTAAGCGTGTATCACGCATGGTACATAACTAACTGAATCTGTGATTTGAGAAAGCTTTTAATGTTTTTGTTTAATTTCCTGGGTGGGTGGAAGGTTTTGTTTTTAAGAATGGAGTCATTTTTTTTTTATTGTAGTCCGTTTAGGGTAACAAAATTATTGGATTTGTTACTTTTCCGAATTATGTTTTTATCGTCTTTAAGCAGACTGTAAACTTGCCTCAATGATGGGGTGAATTTTTATGACTTTGTCGTCTTTGATTTAAGGATGTTATTTTATACAGAACACAATACAAAGGTAGAGAGAAGGTGGCAGCAGTTTTGGCCTTAGGTTGAAGAATTCAGGTTATTTTATTAGTCAGCTGGTGGCTTAAAATGCTAATAAAATTGTCTGAGGAATTTGGAAAATATAATTTCCGTTTATATAAATCATTTAGTTTGTTTTTATTATTTCTTTCTGTTTAATATGCTGTTGTACTAGAAACGTAATTTAGAATTTCCTTATAGTTTTCGGCGATAGTGGTAGATTTCAACAAACCGCCTGCATATGAACAGAAAATGAGTTCAGCATATATACAAGAATAGAAATGGGGGTAAGACAAGGATGTGTCTTCTCGCCGGACTTATTCAACTTATACAGCGACGCAATTCTGAGAGAATTAGAAGTTCTAACATGATTCATTCTTGGTGGCAACAATCTTAACAACATAAGATATACAGATGACGCAGTGTTGATAGCAGACACGAAAAATAAACTACAAAAGCTCCTACAGAAATTAAAGAAGGAAAGCGAGAAGAAAGGACTAAGTATAATCTACGAGAAGACAGAATGTATGGTTATCAGCAAATGGATGAGCCCAAAGTACAAAAATTTAAATATCTGGGAAGTGTTCTAACAGAGGACGGAATTGCAACACTAAGGCCCCAAAAATGCCTTCCAAAAGCTAAGCAAAGTATTAAGAGACAGAAAATTTCGAATATTGAAGAATCTCCTCAACGATGAAGAAGATACTTTAAGCAACAAAAATGAGGTTTTACAGAATGATGCTGAGAATAAATACCATAGGCTGAACATGTAAGCAATGACAAGATGTTAGACTAAATGGTAACAAAAAGGAAACTTATACTTAACATCAGAAAGAGGCAGTTGAAATTTCTGGGTCACGTAACGAAAAAGGAGAGCTTCGAAAATCTGATACTCACAGGACAGATTGAGGGAAAGCGGGACAGACGAAGGCAGCGCGTAACATACTTGATGAGCTGGATGACAGAACAAAAAGACTAAACTAAAAAGAGTTACAAGGGACAAAAAGATGTGGAGGGCCGTGATCGCCTAGGCCCTGAAGTGACACAGCACATAAATAAAAACGAAGTTGAGGATCCGGATCATGTCATTGGCTAGAGTAATTTATCTTTCGATGAGAGAGCATCGAAATCGTTCCGTGTTAGTATCCTTGTTCGTCGAAGAGTCAGGTAACTTGAATTAGGTACACATTTAGGCAGCAAATATTCATTCAAACAAGTTTAATCAAAACATGTGGCCGTCTCCTTGTTTCTGAATATCCCCGTCTGCCGGCGCGGCTAGTCAACCTCTGTTGCAGATGCCTGCTCAGTAACATTTGTATTTGTCCAACACCTACGGTGTCTGGTTTATGCTGTAATTATGGCGAGCGAACCTTAGCGACACTTTCTGGGAGAGAACGCATAATCTGGCGTAATCTATAGTTTGAACGAGGCCAATAAACTCAAACATTAACTTGCAGTTAGAATAAGTTTAGTCCGCTCAACCCCTCTTTTCAAAATGACTTGTGATATCGTGCTAGCCCAACCATCAACCACTGTTCCAAACAGTTCTTTCTACCCATTTCCCGATAATATCACAGTCACCTTCCTGAAAAATCGACCATGGAGAACAGGGACTATCGTGTGTGTGTGTGTGTGTGTGTGTGTGGATCTCGAAATTTTCCTTTGAGATATTTCGTCGGGGATCCAGCGTCATCAACAAATTAATGTTTTTTCGCAAGAACAAAATCAATATTATCAAAATGAAACGCGATAAATAATAGTCGTCTGAATGCTTGTTATTTTTTTTCCATCTGATTGCTTTCTGTCACATGACGTTGAAACACCGGCTTTCTAACGATCACCGAAGTTAATCAACGTCGCGCCTGAAAAACCTAAAAAAAAAATTCTTACAATCTAAAAATATTGACTGTTTTTAAATAACGTGAAAAAGGATTGATAAACCGTAGAAAATGAATCACTCAATTTTAAGTTAATATAGAAATTAGATTTTAATAAATTTCATTCAGTTTTATGATTGTTTATTAATATTTCCATTTCTGCTATGATCACAACACACCCCAAGTCTGAGGGAAGACATTTGGCAGGTTGTGGTGTGTTGTTAGGGCTGCATTTCATGATTTGTTTTTCTACCTCCCATAACATTACTAGCGTTACATGGACAATGTTCTTCATAGAGCGTGGGCTGTACTTATCAAGACAATTTTTTTGTATTTCTCTTAAGCTGGGATTTTTTTCAATGTGTTGATATGTTCCTTTTTTATCATTCCAAGCGCACCTACTATGACTGGTACTATTCTTGTTTTCAATTTCCACATTTTTTCTATTTCGATTTCCAGGTTTTTATACGATAGTTTTACAAATTCTTTGGTTGCTATAATACACTCCGCTAGGTAAGCCATATCAATTATTAGGCAAGTTTTTTTCTTTCTTTTCGGTTTTTGACAATTATATCCGGCCTACTTGCTTCAATCTTCCTGTCTGAAAAGATGGTGTAATCCCACTTAATAGTGATGTTTTCTATTTCTGCAACCTGTCCTGGGTGATGTGCATAGCAGTGTTTATTAACAGTTTTTCCAAAGTGTTTGCACATTGTCCAGTGTAAATAGTGTCTCACTCTATCGTGATGATATTTATATGCATTTGGTGCAAGCAAAGAACATCCTAAGATTAGATGGTCTATGCTTTCATGAAATTTGTCACAGAACCTGCATTTTGGATCCAAACTATTATGTATATTTTCCTGAAAGTTTCTAGGAAATGACGCTGCAAAAATAAAACCGTCAGTTTCAGCCTTTAATCTAGAGGCTCGTAACCATAGATGAGTGTTAACTTTGTCAACATCGGTTTTAGTAGCACATTCTGGATATTACATATGTAGAAGTTTGTCTTGCCAACGTTGTTTCATCTGTTCAAGAGCTTTGTTCTTGGTTTGCTTTTTCATAATTTTTGCTGCAACATTTGGTTCTTGGGTTCTGTTTTTGGTTTTCTACAGAATCTAAATGTAAATCACGTTTTTCTTTACAAACTTCTTTCATGTTTTAATATTTTTTTCTTTCTGTTTTCGTGTTGTTTGACTAATTGTATCATCCAATCCTTTGGTGCTTCTATATATGGTAGTAAGCCAAAAGTTGTCGTATCTGACAATTCTAACTAAATAAGACCCCTTTCACCTTCTTTACGGGGTCATGTATTGACGGTCTGCATTATCCTTTGGATGATGCACGTTATGCTTAGAAAGAAGCTTTCTTGTTTTAGAATCCATTCGTCTGATATCATTTAGAGTCCAGTTCAAGATGTTGAATATATATTGAACTACTGAGATGGCAAAGATATTCATGGCCATAATTCTGATCTGAGAATTCCTTTCAGTTCATATCAGTCGCACCCTTTTATAATACTCTTTTCGCAATATTTCTTTCATTTTTATGGTGAATTCCTTCACTCTCATTTACACCAAAGTATTTCTAAGCTTCTTCTTGATCTAAATCTTTGATTGTTACCCCAGGGTCTAAGCGAATAGAGGAGGATGCTTTTTGTAGTGATCCTCGGAAAACAGTGGCCTTAGCACATTTGTCCAAACCGAATTCCATTCCAATGTCATCACTGAAACATTTTACTGTTTTCAGCAAACCTTACAGCTTACTGTCCTTCCTGGCATACAACTTTAAGTCATCCATGTAAAATACAAGGCTGATTTTCTTTTGCGATATCTTATATTATTATTATTATTATTATTATTATATAAAAATTAAAATCCAACAACACCAAACGCTTCTGATATAGATAAAACAAAGAAACACTCTCTTGAGTCTGGATATTGGAGGTGATAAGTTGTCTAATTTAATTTGGTCACTACTTATCGTCAGGGATCCAAAGGCATTTTTCCTCACAGTTTTGTCTTTCTTTCATTCTAACATGAGAAAGCCAAAGAGAGCGGACATTTTCTCTCATTCTCCCCGTATTGTTATATAAGTATAAAACTTTATTTTTATAATATAACTACAATATAACTAAAATTTCTATAACGCATTATGAGAAAATAGGGACTGGCGAAGTGAACAATGTAAGGGTATAAGGCAGGAGTAGAAAGAGGAATTAGCTGGTCACCTACCTACTGTGTTTGCGTGTATAAATTGCAGGACAAGGACAAAGGAAAATTGTTCAAAATGTTTCAAAAGTTTACGTGGAACGACAAAAAGAACGATGTGGAAAACTATGAACGCACCCACGTGCTGAAATGACATGATATACGAAAGAAAATTTAAAAAAAAAAAAAGAATGGAAAAGTAGATTGTTGGAATAAGAAAATAAAACTTTCCAAATTTTAAATCTCTCACCATCCCTATATTTCATTGGCTGCCATGTTCCTATTTCTTTATCGTTTCCCTTCCACAGGAAGCAAATCACTACTTGCAGGTGTAAACAACTGAACATTGGACGTTGAGTAAAAATATAAATAGAATGAGTTTTCGCCAACCCTGGCCACAAAAAAAAAAGATATTATCAGAAACGGATATGTGTTTTAACACTTCACTTTAATAGACGTCAAAGTTACATAACCCCTAACTGCGATGTACCTAAACTTACGGGGCGTGTCAAAAAAGTAAAAGAGGTAGTGATTAGGGGCTTGTGTCACTGTGTGACGTAATATATGGGAAGCATATAACTACGATTTCAGCCCTCTGCAGCCATTGTATATTTTTTCACGAGCTTTTGTTAAAAATCTCCTCAATTTTAGACCGTCAAGCGATGGGCACAGAGTAACGAACCTAGCTGAAGTTTCTCTTTCGGTTGGGGAAGACTTCGTCAGAAGTACTCGGAGTATTGCAGCAAGTGTACGGAAATGAGACGATGTGGTGCTCACGGGTTTTAGAGTGGCACAAGAGGTTCACAGAGGGACGCAAGGACGTGAAAGACGTCCCCAGGATCGGAAGACCTTCAACGAACAGGACTGAGGCAAACTTTGAGGCAAGTGATATATATATCAGTGCCGACTCTGAGGGTCGGGCATGTCGTGCTCAGCCCGAGCGAGTCAACTTTCAAGTATATCTATTTCGAAGCAGCAAAAATATTTCGTACTGCGTCGTCTTAATTCTTGGCTTCAGTTGGATACAAAATTAATTGTTTTAACTACGTGCCTCAAAATATTGATCGAAATACATTTCGTTGATATTGTTCATAATAAAGAAAGAAAAAATAATGAAAGAAAGTAAGTAAAAAAGGGATGAAATAAAGTTAAGTGCCTAATTGGGCTGCGTAGATCTGAGCCCTTTCAAGCGAGAGACATTCTTGCTTTAACTTTATAAATATTTTTTTAAATTTCTAATCACTTATATGTCCTGTTTTTCCAAGAATACATTTTATTTCAACATATTGTTGTCAAATGTCCATTTTAAATATATTTTTTTCCGTACGGTATGAGGATTTTTAGCGGAATATATCAGTTGAAAAGGGTAAATTAAAATTAGCTCGACTTAAATTTGTCGAAAATCGATGAAAGTGGCAGCCTAACCGGTCGACTGGAGGATTGGGATGAGGAGTGTGACTGGGCTAGTGTTGAGTAAATATGATATCAGTCAGCAGTACTGATTATAAACGTACAATAAAATAAAATAAAAATTCACAGACGTAGAGATACATAAAAACACTAACGCATAGACATATATACAAACACACACGCGAGATAGATGCACACGTTTCATGTCTGGGATTTTTTTTAAATTAAGTTTTTATTTTTATGGAATTATTTCAATTGATATTAAAATACCAAAATACGAATTTTTTTCATGCACAGAAATTTTTTAAAAAAATTATTTTTAGCATCTAAGTTATATTAGGTTGGTGCAAAAATAATGACGTAATAATGCCGTTTTTGACGTTATTACGTCATTATTTTTGCACCAACCTAATACCAATAGTATATTTTCTTAAAGATAGTAATGCGCCCAACAAATATTGGTGACCTAACATCGCCACTTCGGATGTCTAGCAACTATGGTGAGCTGTGAAACAGCGAAACAGTCTGTTTGAGGATGAAAATATATACATGATCCTGAAAAAAATATTTCGGTTGAGCTCTAGTGGAGAAAATTGAATTTGTAAACAGTGACTATTACTGCTACTGATGCAAGCCTCTTCGTTAAAACGAATCTAGTTCTCCCAGGCACTGGCGTGTTTATCTAAAGATAAATACGTCTAAATTCACCTTCATCAATGCCGTACGAGAACTTAGAGGGAGAGTCTCCAAATGATACCAAATCAGTTGGGTTTCGATCCCGGCTTGAGACAATCGGATGTCTAGCCACAGTGATGAGCCGTGTAACAGCGAAACAGTCTGTCTCGGGATGACAATATATATATATATATATATATATATATATATATATATATATATATATGTTTACGATATTTATATTTATGTGTAAAATGCTCAGTATCAGAGATAGTGCGTATATAAATACCGTGGTGAGAGCATGTGACTAACCAGGAAGTTTTAAGGACAATGGAGACAAAAAGCACGCTTATACAGCTGATGAGGGAAAACGATTTGGACGGGCACAAAAGGGAGAGGGAAAAACTGCGTTACTTGCCTAACGAGCTTGATGCCAGAACAGGGATATCATGGAAGAATTCTGATTATTTTCTCAGGGCAAACCACTTTCTAATAGGTATAACCAAACACGCACATAGACGCAAGATAGATAGATAGATAGATAGATAGATAGATAGATAGATAGATAGATAGTGTAGCTGTCTTTATGGTCTAATAAGAACCTGATTATTACTTCTTTACCATTCAGAATTGATTGGCCTATACATGTCACTATCATTCAACTTCTTTCATAAGAATATATGACATCGTAATAATAATATCAGTGATTTCACTAAAGACGGCCGCCTGCCCGCATTCCATGCGCTTCACTGCTGTCTCCCGCTACCCCAATCTCGGTGTACAATCGTCTCCCTTTCATTTATGATTGATCTTTTCGAAATGTCGCTTGAATCGTCCGCATCCGATGAAGCTTTGCCGAATGTGCTGTTCTCTTGAGAACGTAGCATAGAAATCCGGCTGCCTCAAGGAAAAAAAAAGAAGAAAAATAAAAGGGAAAAATGTGAGTGCGTATCCGTCGAGTTTCTATAACACAAGTTTCTAAATTGTGGCGTTTTGCATTTACCGGATAAGTAAGCATTCAATGCAGCCAATTTTAGGAACAAATGTGTAGAATCGTGAAAAAGACATATAGACATAGATTATCATACCTTATCAACTTTACACATATACACTCGGGTACATATGTGTGTGTGTATACATACATACATACATATATATATATATATATATATATATATATATATATATATATATATATATTTATATATATATATATATAAATATATATATATATATTTATATATATATATATATAAATATATATATATATATTTATATATATATATATATATATATATTTATATATATATATATATAAATATATATATATATATATATATATATATATATATATATATATATATATATATGCGTGTGTGTGTGTATGTATTAGTTTGTTTTGCGTGTAAATAGTGTGTGTATATTGCAATCGACTTATTGTTCGTTGCATAGATTTATAAAGCTGTTTAGCTTTCTTGCTGTTATATAATGTTTGAACGCTTTTTACGCCGTATGGCTTGATAAGAAAGTATTGGTTTACACACACGTATGCATACACACACACCCGTGTATGTATATATATATATATATATATATATATATATATATATATGTGTGTGTGTGTGTGTGTGTGTTATACCCAAACACACACGTGCGCACACAAATATATATATATATATATATATATATATATATATATATGTATGTATGTATGTATATGTATAAGAGAGTTGGAGAGAGAGAGAGAGAGAGAGAGAGAGAGATAGAAACAAAATCCAAGGCTGAATGGAGGTGAACGACCGTTAAAAACTCTTAGTGCACTTCAGTGATTTCCTTCTTAAGTATAGTTTAGATGTGGCAGAAGACCGAAAGTATAGTGCACCTGTTGAGGATCGAATTTACGTCTACACATAACACTTGAGAATATATGTTTATGAAACTAACCCCATATATATATATATATATATATATATATATATATATATATATATATATATATATATATATATATATATATATATATATACATACATAGGTAGTTTTATAAACAATAACTACGCGGAGACGTAAGTTTATTATTTTGTAATTCAATGTGCACAGTGAGAGAATAATTCCCAAGGTTGATAAGCACCATTTAAGGTTTTCAGCGTAGCAGATAATACACTAAATGTTCAACTATGTCACCATCCCGATAAATAGGCACATTTTCTCTCTCTCTCTCTCTCTCTCTCTCTCTCTCTCTCTCTCTCTCTCTCTCTCTCTCTCAATATATAATCATAATTCACGTTTCCAAGGTTAAAAAAAAATATTTAAATATACAAATAGAAAAAATGCCGTATGAATTTTTGCTGTTAACAAAAAAATTTAAAAAAAATCCAGATGACGTGCATTTAACGGATGTCAGATTTCATTGAAGAATACATCCCTACCCGCTACCAAAACGTAGCTAATAACGGTTACATCAAAATACAGACATAAAGAACACGCAAACACCCCTGTCTAGTAGAAGTGAATTTATCTGTAACCTTGGAAACGTGAATTATGATTTTAGCTGTGTCTTTAAAACCCAATAATTCTAAAAGTTACTCCAAAATTCGCTTGAGGATGAAATGGAACTAATGTCTTTAATTTAGTTACAAAATTAAATTCGGACCTTCCATTTTTGAAACATGGTTAGAACTGTGTAGCGGAAAAACCATATTTTAAATCAATTAATTTATAATACATATATATATATATATATATATATATATATATATATATATATATATATATATATATATATATATATGTATATATATATCATTATTTTTTTTTAAATATGATTCTATCGCTACATAATTCCTATGTAGCGATGGAATCCTATTTTTAAATAAAAAATAATTATAATATAGGCTCTACTTGTTTAACGAGCACTGTTTTATAAAAATGAAAACAAAAGTACTAAAGCACTTCGGATTATTAACCTAACGGTTCTTTTCTATTTTTCAATTTATTTGCATATATATATATATATATATATATATATATATATATATATATATATATATATAATAGTAATGACAACAAAATTAATCCTTCATTGCAGAAAATTTATATATATATAAAGTGAACATTATATATATATAACTATAAAAGTGAGCATTGCTGTCAACACTTAGAGGCGACAGGCTGTTTCATGCTAGACTCAATCGTCAGGCCTGAGGATTGCTTCTAGCATGAAACAGCCTGTCGCCTCTGCGTGTTGACTTCAATGTTCACTGTTATATTTACAAACGCTCTATCTCTGATATTGAACACTTTATCCCATAAATATAGCACACCTTAAGAGTATATTTCTTCATATATATATATATATATATATATATATATATATATATATATATATATATATATATATATATATGAGGTGGTGGGTAAAAATACATATAATATAGATACCTCCAAGAGATCGCTAAAAAAAAGAGCATAGCATGTTGAAAAAGACGCCAAACTTGACGAAAACAAAATTTTATCGTCTAAATGCTTATGTTATTTTTAAGAGAAATGACCAAAGTTTATTTTACTTATTTTTTTTAACATTTTTCCTTTTTGTTTAGAACATTCTAAATCTTGATTAAAAAAAAAATTGTTTCTGTTTGTATCAGCGGAACTAGTAAAATAACATATACAATTTTTAGCACTTTTTTTTTTTTTTTTTTTGTATGACACACAAATTTGGAAAATCTCGCAAAAATAATTGTCGGATGTTAATAAAACTTTCAGAAACTATTCACAGATGATCGAAATTATTATAAATATGTTTTTTTATTAAAGTCATGGCAAAAATATTTTTTATATTAATTACCCCCCCCCCGCCACATAACTAATTTTATGAAAACGCTAGAAATTCGATCGCATCGGGTTTAGTGATTACAATAGTTAAAACCACAAGGTTTTGAGGAATGCAAATCATGTTTTTTTTTTTTTTAATTGGATCCCCCCCAACTGAAAATCAGCTCTGAATTGTAACATACAAAACTCAATAAAACAAAGATATTATTTAATTTCAAATGCTATTATTTGCTTTTAATTGTTTTTATGAAAATGGACAATATTTTCTGAAAGCAAAATTTGTTATTTCTTTAATTATAATAGATTTCTACATTTAAGTTGTTCAAATATTATAAAATTAGTTAAAAGTCGCATCGAGTTTCCTAAGTGTCCTTATGAGAAAGATCTTTTTTTAACGCGTTGTAAATTTTATCATTTTGACAAATCAGAAGACCCGCAGTACTTAAGAAATGTAATTTTGTGTTTATAATCGGGCTGTAATGATAAAGTACGGAAGACCAACCAGAATACAATTAAGTTTCGTTATTTGAGTTAAGCATTGTTCTCCGCTGTTAAGGCCTTTACTTTTGCGAAACACGTGTGGAGAAGTTAATTTGATTTTTCAATTTCAACTGAGAAGTGTACCTACAAGTATCAGTATCATCTTATGAAATTTATATGATCTTATTTTTATATTAATCTCAGTTATGACATTTTTCCATAAATGAAATATCAAAATTAATAATAAAATGAATGGAAATACGAATAACACAGTAAAATGTAATAAATGTACATAAAATTATAGTATTTTATGTACACTTCTGATAAAATTTAATCAGAAAGGTACCTATTAATTAATTAGATACCTTTCTTATGAAATATGAAATTTAATCTCACTCTTAACAATCTTATTTTAATTTCTTTATAATATATTTTCGATAAAGCATCGTAAACGTAAAGGTGAAAGCTAAGTACAAAAAAATTAGAGCGCTGAATGTATTCCTTAAAAATAACGAGGTAAATAATTTGTTCAATTAAATCTAAATAAATTCACTTTTCGCCTTCCGTAGAACAAATTATGATCACGTAATCCGTCAATACGTCATTCAACACCTGTCAAGTGACGCAAAAGGTTATGATGTTTTGTTTTATTATCAAATTAAATCTTTTCGGCGCAGAAGCTGAGTCAAACTTGGTTCAAAATATTTTAAATAAACATTATAATTCCAGATTTTCTTAAAATAAGTTTTGAAAAAAATGATAATTGATTTTTAAAAGAATTTCAAAGTGAGATTTTCATCTTTTTTATAAAATGGAAAAACATTGATGCCATGATCAATTATCTATCAATTTTGCTGATTAAAAAAAAACAAGATTTTTAACGAAAATTTCGGACGTGCTCGGAACGACTAAAAAATGTAGAAAAATACCCCCAAAATACTTCGATCTTTCCTCTTAATAATAACATGAACATTTAGACGATAAAATTTTGTTTTCGTCAAGTATGGCGTCTTTTCCATCATGCCACGCTCTTTCTTAGCGATCTCATGGAGGTACTTAATATAATACTATGCATTAACGCATTCATACATCAATATTTTTAATCTTCCTCATGCTTCATAGATAGATAAATATTTTCCCTCATTTAGCTGACTTCAGCATTGACACTCGTTCGCTATTTCGACTGCCACTACAATCTGGTTAAAGATTATTTCATGTTTTTGTTACTATGTAACCGCTTACTACTTGCCTCTTGATTCTTGAAATGAAATGGACGTAGCCGAATAACTTCTGTTGTCACTTGGAATGCTACTGAGGAACGAGACGTCAGACCATGACAGCTCGTCGAGCACGGCTCTCCTACGACTCCCTCCTTTCATGAGATGAAGACAATCTAATCCAATATCTATATACAGTAAGAAAGACATTCCAATCGGGAAAGGTGGATATTGATAGACATGTTGTGATCTTTATTAAATCCTGTATTCTAAATGAGGATATGTCTTGATTGAATCGTGAGCATCGCTTGAGTGAAAAAAAGCCTACGAGGAAGAGTGTACAGCTGAACCTTTCTTTCATAATCAATTCGTTTCACCCTGGTAAATAAATTACTCAGCTGGGAATCGGATTTAGAAAATCATCAATTATAGAAAGAAGAAATCGTGACAAGTGGAACTAAACAAATAGCTCTTGTTGAATGCGTTGTTGTTAGCAAAAAGGGTGAACCTTAAGTGCGAATTGAAAATTGGAGATACCAAAACCAAACAAGTGTGCAAATTTAAACAACTGTCAAGTGTTTTACAGAGGATAGAAAGTAAGGCACTGAAATCCGAAGGCATATTTGGATAGACACGGATGCATTCCCCAAAGTTAAGCAGAGTCCTAAAAAGAAATAGATTTGGTTTGGTTTGTTTTACGGCATATCAACCACAATCGGTTATTTAATGTCCACAATTTTTATTGCTGGTAATATTTTTTTCATAAATGTATTGCTGGTAATAATTGTTTCCTTCAAAAATCTATTTCTGGTAATATTTTTTCTACAAAATGTATCGCTGGTAATATTTTTCAAAACATGTATAGCTGGTGATATTTTTTTCATAAATGTATTGCTGGTAATAATTGTTTCCTTCAAAAATCTATTTCTGGTAATATTTTTTCTACAAAATGTATCGCTGGTAATATTTTTCAAAACATGTATAGCTGGTGATATTTTTTTCATAAATGTATTGCTGGTAATAATTTTTTCCTTCAAAAATCTATTTCTGGTAATATGTTTTCTCCAAAATGTATCGCTGGTAATATTTTTCAAAACATGTATAGCTGGTAATAATGTATTGATGGCAATAATTTTTAAAAAGTATTTCTGGTATTAAAACCTATTTTTACAATTTCATTATGTTTTGACTCCAGTTTAGGGGTTTAACTATTTACCCATAGCTGGGACCCTAACTAATGCTACCAGTTGGACCTGGGAACACCAGCAATTATGAGGTGGCTCCACGCTCCTAAAAACCTCCTGATCAGAGGACTTGCTGTTGGACGTAGTTTATCGTCTTACCCAGGACGTGGATGTAGTTTATCGTCTTACCCAGGCCGGAGAAATAGAAAAAGATCGCTAGAAACAAGGAAAAGCCCAAGAAACCTGTTACGAATAGATGTCAAAATTTGGCAAGTACAAAAATTTAAATATCTAGAACATTCTTTAACAGTGGACGGAAAATGTGACACCGAAATCCGAAGCTGCATTCTAGAATGTAAGCAAAGTGTTAAGAAGCGGGAAACCTTCATCGGGCTACGGCCGTGAATGCTGGATAGTTTCTTCGCATATGAAGAGAAGACAAGCGGCAAGAGATAGTTCTACAGAAAGATGCTGAGAATACCCTGAAGAGTGCATGTGAGTAACTAGGAAGTTTTAAGGACAATGGAAACAAAACAAGTGCGTATACTGAAAAATTTAGCACACACAATGAGAAAAGATATTTTGAACGCGCACAGCACATATCGAAGGTAATACGGGCAGGGGAAAAATGCGAGTAACCTACCTTACGAGCTTGTTTATATTGACGTCAGAACAGGGAGTGGATGGGACAGTGAAAAGCAATGCATTGTTAAGAGCTACGAGAGATAGGTAATTGCGGTGAGCCATGACCGTCTATGTGTTCAAGGGACATGATATAGAAAACTTTATTAAGAGCTATAAAGGACAAGAAGTTGTGGAGAGCCATAATCGTCTACGTCCTGAGGGGCCACATACAAAAAGAAGAAGAATATGCGAATTTCTTGGATAAAGCATTGCTGTTACTGTTAATATTGGCTTATCGTCATCTTATCTTTATTCTTTCTTTACTCTTCGTTATAGTCACGGATGTAATAATCTTGAGTTGGATGAAATTTTAGATAAATTATTATTCATACTATTATTTTACCTATTTATATATAGGAATAAGTAGGTGTGCCTACCGGTTCACACTCCACCCCGGTATTTTGAAGAGAAGTAGATGTGTCTTCCTGGTTTCCTGTTTAGCATTGGGCTTCCGGTTCCTAGTAAAATCTACTTCAACTGTTTACTTCTGACGTCACCGCCTAAACTCTGAAACTTATTTATTATTTATTTGCTATTGTCTTTTTTCTGAATAGGAGTAGATACGTTCGCCTAATGTCCGCTTCAAACTCCTTCCCGTTCAGGAGTAGAGGTGTATCCTTTGTTTCTTGTTTAAGACTGGGTTTCTGGTTTCTTCTAGTCTTTTCATTATCTTTCGTTCTAATAGGCCCCTTAACGTTATAATCGCCTTGCTTGGGGTGAATTGATTAATAAAAAAAATACATCTTAATACATAGATACAGATCTCCTTTCACGATCACGAGACCCTTCATTAAGGTTGTAGAGGTAACATATGTACTGCAGGTGTGGCAGTAGTAGTGTGTCTTGGGCAAGATAATCTGATTGAATCCAACCTGATTTGAACTCAAAGTTTTTCGTCTCGTTGACTGTTTGTCAAAAACATAGATACAAGGCTCAGTCTGCCTTGCTATTTATCAACAGGGTGCGGGAAAGTTGGAGTCATAACTTTCACCAAAGATATTTGCGCGTAAGTGATTGCAACGAACGCGTATGAAATTTGAACCCGGTTCTCCGATTTCTCACTCCAAACCGCTATCCATTAAATCACCGTACATTTTCTCAGACCCCTACTTAAAAATGACCTCGGGGTGGTGGTCGTGTGGATGAGTAAATATTCTTCACTATCTGTTCTTTACCTCTCTGTCATGTTTCTGACCTTGGAGTAGTTCGCGGGAAAAAGCTTTGAGGGTGGCCTAGACTCATAAAGCCGAAACACCTCCCCTCGTTGCACTAAAGAGGGAACTTCGGGGCCGCTGGGATTTAGCAATTTGGGGATTGGCCGATGGTAACACCACGTGCTACATCTTGCCACCGTGAGAAAACAAAGAGATCAAAGTACAGTATGTGTCCTATTAAAATTATGAGTGATAACTACTCCCAGGGAGTCCAATCTTGCAGCAGCACCTCCCTCATTGCAATAAAGATGGGAGGTTTATGGATAACAACGCCAGCGAGACATGGACTGGATAATCATTTTTTGTCCTTGAGTCACATGTACGCGTATGGGTACTCCACATTAAAAATGACCTCGTGTCGGATCGTACCCTGCAATTAGACAACGGTTGCTCGGCTCTCCGGTTGCGAACAATGTGTAGTATACGTTTTCAATTCTTCTTAAAGTCACGAGGATAGACTAATTCCGAGGATTCCGACCATGTGTCAGTATCTCCCTCATTGGACTAAAGACTAATTGTTGGTAGACAACACAGGCATCGTGATAGTAGTCAAAGAGACCAGGTAATTTTTGTTCTTGGCCCTTGTAGCCTACGGGCGACGTATGTAAAATGAATTTGTGTTATATCCTTAGTGAAAATCGATATCCGTTTCAAATGTTGAAAACGTCATCTTAACCGAACGACTACATTAATCACAAAACATTGTATATAATTAGAGGTATGCATGTGGTTATCAATGAGAGAGTATGTGAGTGAACAAGTGAGAAGGAAGCAAAACAAAGTTTAAATAAACGCTATTTTCCTTATGAAATTAGGCGTGCCATTTAGAAAGCCAAACAGCCCGCTTTTGGCACTTGGGTCGCAATTAGCCCATGGCTGGTTTAGATGGTTGCAACATTAAAGAAAAAGAAGTGGCCTGATTGGACTCTCTGTCAACCATTGTGACATACTCAAGTCGAGACCTTTTTTTAAGTTATTTGGTGATAGAATATCACATTGGAAGGCGTGGTAGATTCATGCCTTCTTGCATATAGATTAATTCGAAGTGAGCACATATAGCTTATTCTGGGTTTCAAACTTTTCCATACGTATACGGAATTGGTCGTTTTACCGCCAACTCTTCCTTTGTAAATACTTATTACCCAATCACAACAGCCGAGACCGCATCCTCATTTTACACGTGGCTTTTCTTGAGCAGATACATTCAGAAAGTCATAACACATATCTGTCACGTAATATTTCCCTTATGTTAGTTGCTTTTCGCTTTATTTATTTTACCTACATTTTCTTCTGTCATTATTGGTGATGGGTATTTCGAAGTTTTATTTTTTGTTTTTTTCTGCGCGGCATTTCATATTTGTTTTCTGTCATGGGCTTAAGCACTGCGATACATTCAAATATACATGGACGAGTTACTACCAGGAAAAAAAAACAAATTTTTTTCCTAAAACAACGTTTACAGGATCTTCTTCAAATTAATGTACTACCAGAAATATACACACTTTTTCGCGAATTGACAAGCGGGGTGGAATTACGGAAGACATTGTCATAAGGATTCGTTCAAATTCCGTATACTCTCGCCTAAAATCTCGTAACTTTTTTTTTTCTCAATATTTTTATAATAAGAATAACAAAGAGTGGGTTTCGTCCAAAAGAGAAAAAAGAGGTCGTCCAGGTATTTCGAGAAGAAAAAGCTTTTAAGGGAAACAGTCTTTGTACTAATTGTGCTTTGATTTTGTAATCTCGTACCCCAGACAAGTCGATGTAATCTCTGCGAAAATCTTTGTGTGGGCAAGATAAATGAACATTTAATTGTATTTCTTAATAAATACACTTAAGAGTTATATATATATATATATATATATATATATATATATATATATATATATATATATATATATATATATATGTAAAGGGTGTTTCATTAAGACGGAGTCATCAGTGAAGATGAGGCAATCAACATATAATACCAATTTGTAATTGGTAGGGATAATTGCAAGAAGGAAATTAATCGAAAGGAATCTGAATTGAAATTTAAATAATAATAAATCAAGAAAAACCTTAAAAATTCATCTCGGTTATAATTTATTTTGTGAATTTCTTTTTTATATTCATCTTCAGACCGAAAGATTTTTTGAAATGGAATCAATCCATCCTGAAAGATAGAAAAAAGGGGAAAGGAAAAAAAGAAAAGGAAAAACAAAAAAAATTAATAATAAAAACGAAATATAAAAAATTTAAAATATAATTTTTTTTCAAATTAACTGTAGTTTTTTGGATGGATTGATTACGTTTCTAAAAAAAGCTTTCAGTCTGAAGTGATTAATATAAAAATATTCATGAAATAAATTTTAACCGAGATGGTTTTTCTTGATTTATTTTATATATATATATATATATATATATATATATATATATATATATATATATATATATATATATATATATATATATATATATATATAATACAGAACACCTTATACGAACATTGTAAAAATATATTAAAAACAAACACCCAAACCTTGTCCGTTCTCTTTAATGAAACTTGTTTGGACAAATATATATATATATATATATATATATATATATATATATATATATATATATAGGTAACTACACTCGTTTCGGAAAACCTTCGGTTTCTTGATTTGCTAATGGTCAAATCAATCTCGAAGGAAAAAAAGGTTTTAAAAAAAAAAGTGCTATGAACATGAACGTCTGTAGAAAATTATCGTACAGCATACAGGTCCAAAGCCCAAAGAAAAAAAAACCGATACGAGTAATGAATTAACTTAAAAGTGCTCAATACAAAAGTAGAAAATATCTAGTCATACATAGAGAGCCAGACAAACATATGAAGGTTTCACCTAAGCGGACCGTCATGGTAGGTTTGTCTGGCTCTCTAGGTTTGACTATATATATATATATATATATATATATATATATATATATATATATATATGAAAAAATGTACGGAAAAAACAAACAAAAATCCTTATATGCAATTTTTTTGTTTGTTTTTTCCGTATATTTTTCTTCATACTGTCGGATCTATATCCATATATTTGCTTACATATATATATATATATATATATATATATATATATATATATATATATATATATATCAGCATTAAGTGTATTTCCAAATTGTAATTTCTATTTCTCTCTCGCCATATATATATGCGTGTGTGTGTGCGTGTTTGTGTATTTGCGTTTTTATTTATGTGTATATATAGGTTTCATGCTGTTTGTCTACCAGTAAGAATCTATGCAAATGACAATTATTTACTCCTGTTTCAGTAAACAAGTCCGAGGCGTCCGACAAAGTAACTCTTGAAACGGACCTCCAATCTGTGGTTTACTGGGACAAGGAATGGCGTGTAATTCTTAAAGCCTCCAAATCAAAACTGCTTTCATTTAATCACAACAGACAAACCTTTTCTGCCAACCATCAGCATAACTGATGCTAAACTTCTGGAGAGCGCCTTCTTATCCTAACATTTTCCACCTACTTGAAGTGGGAATGATTATATTGAATCAATTGCTAGGTCTGCTGTTAGGAATGTTGGTTCAATGTGTCGTAGCAGAAAAATCCATTTTGTATTTTTATAAATCTACCATTTGTCCGTGCATTAAATACTGTTGTCATATATGGTTTGGTGCTTCTATTATATATCTCGAGATACTTGACAAATTTCAAAGAAAGGTCAATCGATCCTGACCTCAAAATCATTCACTTTTTGATCGTCTTCATTTGACTACAAATATTTTCATGGAAATTATTCTGATGAACTCTTGTGCTTAGTGCTTCGACATCATGAATTCAAACGTGCTACTAGATTGGCAATTAAGTCTCACCGTTGGAATGTTGAACTAGATATATGAAACGATCAGTTCTGTTTTACTAGATTCATTGCTCACACTTGTGGAACATCCTTCTGATTTCTTACTACCTACAATCTTCAAAAATGTAAATGCAACGTCAATCGCCATCTTCTGTCTTCCTGAAACCTGTTTCCTTTATTATCATTTCCCTCCTTCTCCTCATTAAAGTTTTCTCATTCTCTTTCACTACATATGGCTCATTGCGTCTTAGGGCATTATTGCCTTGCTTGGGGTGAAATGATTAAAAAAAAACATTTTTATATTTTTCATGAATATTGAATAAAAGTGATAAAAAAGTGCTCTTTTCACGGTGGCGGGGGTACGTCTGTTTACTTGTACAGTTTTTGTACGTGCGTGTATGAGTGTTTATATGAATTTCTTTTTGAGAGTATTTGTAGGTGTGTCAGTGTGATTTCATGTGTGGAGGTGGTTGTGTGTGTGCTAGGTTGCGTGAGTTCGATATGCCTGATTATATGCGTCTGTAAGGATTTTAATAAGTATCTAGGCTAGAACACGTTCGAATTTGTACATGAACATCGGAGAAAAAAAATAAGGAATGGAATTTTCATAAAAAGAAAAAGCAAAGCAATATTAAAAGGTTTATGGACATTGCTCAAATCTGGTTATTATCCAATAGCAAATATCATTTATTGGCTTATTTTAGAGAGTAAATAACAGATAGATAGATAGATAGATAGATAATGAAAAACTGATATATATATATACATATATATATATATATATATATATATATATATATATATATATATATATATATATATATATAGAGAGAGAGAGAGAGAGAGAGATAACGAACATACTGATAGATAAAGAAAAGAAGGGCATAGATAGAGAGAGAGAGAGAGATAATGAACAGACTGAGATAGACAGAGAGTAGAAGAAAACAATGAGATAGATATGAAATTGCTAAGCTAAATGTGTATATTTTTATAACTACCTATACACACACACACACACACACAAAAAAAAAATATATATATATATATATATATATATGAAGATGTGTGGGTATATGTTTACTTGTATCCATAATTTTGCTACTAGATATGTAGTTTTAATTATATAATTTTCGGTATTCATTATAAGATAATTATAAGCGTAATTTGAGCTTTTTCTCTGTCTGTCTGTCTGTCTCTCTCTCTCTCTCGATATATATGTATTTATTAATTTAATATATAGATATATTTATGCATATATATATATATATATATATATATATTAATTTAATATATATATATTTATTTAATATATATATATATATAAATATATATATATATATAAATATATATATATATATATTAATTTAATATATATATATTTATTTAATATATATATATATATATATATATATATATATTAAATTTAATTAATATATATATATATATATATATATATATATATATATATATATATATATATATTAATTCAAACATTATTTTTATTGGTTACCCGAGTATAATATATAATATCACACATAGGCACGTGCACGTTCACACACACACACACATATTTATCAACATATATATCTGCGTTTGTATGTTTGTATCTGCGTAGATAGATAGGTAGATTGGAAAATAATATTTTATGTGGATGTTTATCGATACGATTATATATAGAGAAAGAGAGAGTTTTTCAATGATATTGATAGCTATATAAAAAACGAATATGTTTAGACAGTGATACATATATACATACAAAATGCTTCTCCCTCTACTGCCAATGAAATAATTGCGAATGATATTCAGTTTGACAGGTGCCACTTATCACACACGAATACAAAAAATACTTCCATCAAACAAACAAACAAACGAACATTGCTTTCATAAACTCCCACATCGATTTCCTCCACATTTTCGTAGCGATGTTCTTCTTTCCCTGACAAGGCTAGCAGACCCCAGGCGAATTTGACACACAGCCCAAAATTACACAATATTCCTAGCGGGCAAGGCAAGCTTTAATAACATAGGTATCTCGCTGGCGTCTCCAAAATGCTCGCTTCGACAGAGTAATGCATTCGACAATCGGCAAATAATCCTAATAGAGTGTTTCGGGGCAGAATGGGTATCGATTGCTTGGTGGAGTCGATAGGTGCGATGTTTGCATTTCCTGAACTTTGTCGAAGACTAAAATGCTCACCATCATTTGTATCCAAACTATGTTAATTGTCTTCTTTTCAATAATAATTTTCTTTATAAAAAATGTAAACTATTTTTTTTTCTTTGGTACAAATATAAAATGAAATCAAATCCTTGAAATATTTCTCTTCCCTTTCGACCTCCGTTCCTGACAAGGCAATAATATTTCCACGAGTTTATTTTACATTACAGGCGTAAAGCAAAATCCAGTTGGAGCACAAGGTTTATCGTCTTATATGTTGTGTCCGTTCAGTATATAGGCGAATGTGGCTCGCCACAACATCCTGGATTTTGTTGTACTAAGTAAATTTTTACCATCCTTTTTTGTACTTTCCCCAGCCACCCGATCACGTCATGGATGTTACTCGTTATTTATCCTTACTTTTTTTTTTTTTTTTTTTACTTTCGTTTCATTGTGTGTGTTATATTCTCTTGGTCTCCTTTCCTCATTATGCGTTCCAGAAATTTCAGCTGCGTCTTTCTCTACTATTCCATCATCCACTTTTGCTTTATGTAGGTTAACTTATAAGCAATAATGCGGAACCCTAATGTCTGAAACACAGTAACAGCGAGTTTTGTCTAGTTTGAAATCTGTGATGATTTTTTTTTAAATAGTCATCAGTAAATCTTTTATAAACAAAAAATTCGTTTCTTACAAAGTGTCCAAATAATAAAATTCTACGGTGAGAGATATTCACAGCGTTGAATAACAGTCTAGAAAGGCTGAAGTTCACAATGATATCACCAAGTACCAAGCTGATGGCTTTCATCCTGATCGAAAGGAAAATCGGTGTCTCGAGAAATCTTACTCCTATCGTCGTATCATCAAAACCAACGAGTCCCTATATCCAACAATTTGGTGCATAAAAATCGAAATGCTCTACTTCTCATGAACACATTTTTTTTTTTTTTTTTTTGTTTCCAACGAAAATTTCCTCTTTCTCCTTCCATATTTTGCTTAGTTGATGGAAGGCAACTTTCGTTGTCCTAAGCTTCGTATCGCGATGTCATATTTTCGGTCGTCTGCTATTGCACAAATTTTCGTATCTTTTTTTTTTTTTTTTTTTTTTTTTTTTTTGACTTTCCTAATACACAGTTTCTACTTTTGGCTGCCTTTTTTGCTGGAAACCATGACTTTTATCGTCTTAGAATTAACAGTTAGTCCATTATTCTTGCTATCCTTTACTACGAATAGGTTTACAGACCTGTCTATATTTCTGAGATGAGGTATTATGTACACTATTTACATTATTCGGACTACTGTCATCATCTTTGTCGCCATATTTATTACAACGATTCGGCCGTTGTACGCTCCGGCCTTCTTCAGGTGGTTGGAATATCGAACTGAACCCTTTATTTCGCTCACTGGGGTAGGCTGTTCTAGTTCCACGTGCCATGTTTTAATGGATGTCAGTTATCAGTTATCTTCTGTTAATTCCCCTCTCCAAGTTCTCCATTGCCTTAACCGGGTACTGAACTCACACTCTTTGGGTCCTGTCATCGGATCGAACTAACGCCTTTATCCACTGTGCCATGTGTTCCCAGGTTCACCCTGACCCGGGCTGGAAGCAACTGTTAAGGTCCCAGCTATGGGCAAATAGTTAACCCTCAAACTGGGCGTAAAACAACATGAAAGTATATAAAAGCTTTTTTATAGTAAAAATATTACCAGCCATGCAGTTTTGAAGAAAAAATATTACCAGCAATACGTTTGATTCTCGACATAAACTCTCTTTACAAAAATACCTTAATGAAACCTTATATACAAACTGATTTCTTACAAAGAATACATATTCTATTCATACGATCCTAAAATCTTGTCGGTATTAAATAACCGGGTGAGGTGGATATGCCGTAAAACAAAAATAAAACAAAATAAACCCAACCCAACCTATCCACACAAACTGCGTCCTAAATTAACCCTCTACCTCGATTGGAGCTCAGGTCTTGTGCAGGTTCAACTTCAATGTAAAGAGAAAGAATAAAAAGGCGATTTTTTTATGAGCTAAATTTGAGAACCAACGATCTATGGAAAGCACTCGACAAAGACTGAATATATTTATATTCATCTATATATCTATTTATCTATGAAAACGGCTATTATGGTTATATTCGAGAATTAAGAATGAGTTTAGATTTCAATAATTTATACACCGTTAAAATTAATCCTGGCGCTGCGTTTGCAATTGCAATTACATATCATTTTTAATTGAAAAAAAACACTCACTGAAAATGGCTAATAGATTTTCTGAAAGTGTTCGAAATCAACAGTCATTTAGACAATTTTTACAAATATTATTAAAAAAAAAAGAAATATTTTGTTCGCATACTAGAAAAATACAATTCAAAAAATTAAGGAAAATAACAAGTCAGTCATTTTTAATGATATATATATATATATATATATGTGTGTGTGTGTGTGTGTGTGTGTGTGTGTGTGTTACAAACAGTTAATCATACCTTGAATCAATTAGCAATATTCATGCAATTATTGGCGAAAACCCTTTGCTATTAGACATAACTATAAGCATTGTACTACTAATAATCCACTGGATGATGACATCCTTATGTATAAAATGGATATGGTGTATTTTTTAATTCAGCTAGTACTTTCAAATGCTTCACACATTCATCTTCAGGCTGTATTTTCTTCCTTTAGAATCAAAACTGGAAGATGAATAAATGTGTTACTGGAATTTATTCCGTATACACCAATCCTATACTTGGGTATATATATATATATATATATATATATATATATATGTGTGTGTGTGTGTGTGTGTGTGTGTGTGTGTGTGTGTATTATAATTTTGCTTGTGCCTCCATTCGTTAGATTGCACGACCGTTATACCCTGCACATAACTCATATATAATCGGCTATTTCGTTTTGAATAACTGGAAATTGGAGAAAAGACATTCCTTGGTTTCAGTGAGAAAATGAAAGAAAGAAAGAATGAAAGAAATAAGCGGAGAGAGAGAAAATCAAATTATGTTGATGCTTTGATCTTAGCCAACAAGGCCGAGAAGCGATTGTATTTTCTTGCGCTATCAGAGTTTGACACAAGGTCAGTTTAATTATGGGGAAACGAGTGCTCTCGGGCCAGGTCCCGCAAACGACAGTTTTAGTGCAATGAGGTGGGTACTGCCATGGGCAGCTGTCAATAATATTTTTAGTTGTGCCTTGGCCGCAGACAGAGACACAACTGAGAGATGAAATGTATTTTATCTGCCCGAGGTAATATACTACAATTGGATCCCAGCCGAGAGGCTCAGGGTATTTTCAGTACGCCCACATCATTACCGACTGTGACTCAAGGCCGAGCTTTAAAGTAGATTTAACGCCAATGCTGTGAAAAAAAATTGTGCAAACCCCCTCGGCACTTTTCCTTTTGCGGACGCCTCAGGCGCCGGCCAATATACCCAGCTCCCTCCGAAGGAGAAGTAATTCCTGAGGTAATGCCCCCCCCTGCTGTGTCTTGGTTTTAAAATCATTTGAACTTCCCCGAGTTAAAAGGCTCGAACTCTGATGGCAACCATGGTAAAAGTAGCAAATTTCAGATGCACAGCGATGGAAACCGAGTAAGGAAATCGCCAAAAATCCAGTTAACATAAATAAAATGACATCATCTGCAGAATTATTTTTAAATTATTAAAAGAAATGTTTGTAAGACGGGAACAAATTGTAACTTCTATGTATATAATTCATCTTATTTTGTTATGTATTGATTACATTATATTATTTATTCCTATTATTATTAATCCTATTATGGTTGCGCTTGTCTCTGTCTTCGTTAGTTCGCACGACCATTACGCCTTGCCAATATCTTATAAATAATGGGCTATTCCGTTTTGATCGCCGTAAGAGGGGAAAAAGACACTAGTTAAGTTTCATTGAGAAAATAAAAGACGTGAAGAGAGAGAAATAGATTAAGATGATAAGTAGATATACTACACTTGATGATTTTTAACTGAATATATATATGTGTGTGTGTGTGTGTGTGTGTGTGTGTGCGTGTGTGTGTGTGCGTGTGTTGTAATCTAGAAAAGGTTAGTAAAGGATGACTAACCAAAACGGAAGTTGGAAATGAAATGATAATCTTTATAACCTCAACAAAAGACAATACTCGCCAGCGGCGTGAAGTAGGTAAACCACTATTTAGCCAGTATATTACACCCACTTACAATAGTGCCCAACGTATTTATGAGGATTGAGACATACACATAAGTGATAATAGGTACGGTATATAGCAATATATATAATGATCGGAATGTTTTATTCCTACTTTCTAAACACGCTTAGTTTCTTGTTGCCGTTGTCATAGTGGATACTATTGAATTTAGGATTTTTTTTCTTTTTTTACTATTACGGCTACAATTATTTTTATCTATTTTTTACATGAGAATAGAGCTGTTATATGATCTACGCCTATGTTACGGACGGTGTTTGGTAGGTTTCCGTGTATGTAAATGGGTCCTAACCGAGCTATGGTCAGGGAGATCTAACGTGATTCTTCTTGATAGGCATGTAGTTGTATGACCAATATTATTATTTGGTTTAATCAGAATAAAATAGCCAAAAGGGATCGGATATATAGAACATTACTCTGTAAAAGAAATCCCTTATATGAACACAAGAAAAATTAAATAACAACTTTAATAAATATATATATAACAGAAAATATGTGAGAAAGATTACCGTGCCAGTATATACAGACATCAAAATGTGCTCAATATAGTGGAGTAATGCATAGCGGTCGGGACTGAGGAATTTGAGATCCGAGTTCGAATTCCAGTCGAATTCATTACATTCACTTATGTGCTAATACCCTTGGGAAAAGGTATGAATGCTCTTCATGCAGGTTCTATAGTCTTGAATGGCAAATGATCTACCGCAAAAAGAAATGGAAACCTACGCGTCAGTCATGTATCAAAAGATGTATCACGGCACATAACTGACTTACTGTCATGTAAAAAGGGGTGTGCTGCATAGAAGGTGTGGTTTACCGAGCTGATGCTAGTAATGACGGTGGCTTACATAGGATGTACTGAAGGCGCTTTTAAGAAACTCTGCTACAACCATGCGTCTTCTTTTAGAGCGCAGAAGCGCTGGTGCAGTGCGACGCCGTGTCTGAGGGTCGAAAGAGGAGCGTGATTGGGGGCCTAATGTGGAGAGAAGCATTTGGAGGAGAGAGCTGGTGGAACTGGTGGCGATGACTGTAGGTTGTGACTAGAGTAAAAGTTTCAGGACATTGCAGTGTTGTTGAACGGAAGAGGCATGGCACGTGAAACTAGAACAAACTATCCCAGTGGATGGAATGAAGGGTTCAGTTCGAAATTCGAACCACCTGAAGAAGGCTGGAGCGTACAATGACAGAAACCTTGTAAATATGGCAATAAAAACAGTCCGAACATTGTAAATAGTGTAAATAATTACAACGCCTCATCTCGGAAATAGTGACAGATCCTACAACGAAGACAAAATTGTTGTGTTCATCTAAAAGTTTAATTTTTTTAACTGTGACGTCAAAACTCGGAGGTTATGTAGTGTACAATGTAATTTTCACGGTGTAAACGCCAGGGGTGGGGGTAAATAAGCTTGAAATGTCTATATGTTTTGTTTTTGTAAAAAAACTATTACTTAAAATCTAAATATTTTAAACTACCCACTGTAAACATTTTTAACAAATTTGTACAGTATTCATAATTAATTTTGTTGAGAGTTAGTTTCAATTTTTTAATATACATGACTTCAAGAACTTTTAAATTTTTTTAAATACATATGGACATTTCAAAATTTAGTATATTTCAAAATTTAGAATAGGTATCAACATGGTATCTTCTTTTAATAAGGATACTAAGAAGCTTGTTCGTGAATAAGAGAGGATCCTATTCAAAATAAAAACAAAACTTATCTAAATTATTCAATGATGTATACATAGATAGATAGATAGATAGTTAGATAGATAGATAGGGGGAGAGAGAGAGTTCGGTTGTAACAGCAAAATTGTCCAATTTTTAGGTGAAACGTTCTATCATAGAAATGATTAAAGATATCTTTCTGGATTCTCCGTCGTTGTATAACACTATTGGACTTTACTTTGAGCAATAAGAATGTATAATTACTTCCAAATTTAACAGAAAAATTGTGATGAAATCGATCACAAACGAAAATGTCACGTTCATTATTAATTAATCATAGATAGGCTCGGAAGCTCTTGAAGGATTAATATAAAGTTTATATATATATATATATATATATATATATATATATATATATATATATATATTACAGGATCATTTTACAACATATCCAATGTATGTGTATGAATGTTGGTACCATTCCTGAAAGCCTGCAATGATCTTTTTCCTCTCATAATGGGCTGACACAAAACGATTTTAACCTGTTTACTTTCTATCTGAATATCTTTAATGATTTTTCAGTTATTCTTACGACATGTATTATCAAGATGGCTAAACGTCTTATCTGAAAAACTGGAAAAAAGGAACTCAATTAGTTTCGTGGATTTTTAGATATTAAACATTTTGTGGGGTGAACAATTATCACATACTGTTATATATATATATATATATATATATATATATATATATATATATATATATATATATATATATATATATATCTTATTTAGCAGTTAAAATATTTAATCCTTGAAAATGGCTAAATGTATAGCCGAAAGCGTTCGAATAAAAAGAACATTCGGATAGTTTTTATATAATTTATCATTGAAAAAAAATATTAGGTCGTATGAGAAATTGTATAAAAACTAAATCAAAGCACTTTGTCTGTCGTATTCAATGAAATGTGCATGAAAGAAGGACTGTTGCCTAAATACACACACACAAACACACTAACGCACACACACACACACACACACACACATATATATATATATATATATATATATATATATATATATATATATATATATGTCGAATTCAACCCAAGCAAGGGAGTACAGACACTAAGACACAAGGAGGTTACTGGCTGTGGAAAAATAAGGAACAGAAATATTACTAATGACCAAGATCAAAAGAAGTGTAATCATGAAAACAGTGGATAACGACTGACATTACATTTAGATTTTTGGAGATTAAAGTTGGCTGAAATGCATGGAGATTGAAGACAGTTTCACGAGCGAGAAATGCGAGAAAAGAAACTGTTAGCATAGAATTAATGGTTACATATAAGCAGCTCAACTCTAAACTGAGGAGATCTCGACGCCGGACTAGTGTTGCACTTAAATCCAAAAATGCTGCGTACCATCGCGAAGAGATCATCCGAACAATAATCCTGATAGTATTTATAGAAAATGCATAGGGAGACAACTTCACGGCAGCGGGGAAGCCGATCAGCCAGATCAGGACCAATGATATTTCTGATTCTTCTTTGGATTTTATCAAGGAGCTCAAAGTAAAAATGCAGCACCACCGGACCATATGTGACAGCAATATTCTAATGAGAGACATAGATATGTATGATAGATTATGAAGAGAAAAAAATTGTCTCGCACGACACGTTGAACCAACTTGCTTAGCAGTTAGCATGGTAATGAATTCAATATAGTCTTTACACTTCATGTCAGCCATGAAGTTTAGCTCAAGAAGGCGCGAGTTTCCTGGGTGTTAGCATCAGCCATGCTGATGGAATGCTGAGTTGACTCTGGAAGATGATTAATGGAGATAAGTTTAGTTTTGGAGACGTTAAAATTAACAAGCAAACTTTTGCCCCAACTAACAATAGACTGGAGGTCGTTTTGGACATACCATTTTGACATTATCGAACTGATAAGATTTACTATCGAAACAAAATTAAATGGTTGTGTCAACAGCGTAGATACAAATTTCATTGCTGATGCTATCGGGAAAATCATTAATGAAAATTAAAAACAAAATAAGCCCAAGGTTGAAAGCCTGGGAGACCCCCGCATTATTACAAAAGAATCTGAACGAGTGACTGTTCATGATGATTTTCATTTGACTATATGATAGGAAAGATTGGATCAATTTGTCCGGAAACACCGTCATTGTTCAACATGTGAAGAAGACCTGTATACCAATCCCTGACAAAATCTTTTCAGATGTTCAAAATTACAGCCCAGGCTTTACCGTTTTTATCGAGAGCATAATAGACTATATATATATATATATATATATATATATATATATATATATATATATATATATGTATATATATATATATATATATGTATATATATATATATATATATATATATATATATATATATATACACAGACACACACACAGATACATATATATATATATATATATGTGTGTGTGTATATATATGTATATATATATATATATATATATATATATACACACACACAGATACATATATATATATATATGTGTGTGTGTGTGTGTGTATATATATATATATATATATATATATATATATATATATATATATATATATATATATATATAGTCATCTACAGACAGACTGTTTCGTTGTATCACATCTCATCAATGTGGCTAAACATCCGATAGCCTCAAACTGGGATCGAAACCCGACTGATTTGGCCCGGCGCCCGGTAGATAGGAACGTAGATTTTTACGTAATTATTTTCGAATAAACACTCCAATGACCGAGAGGGCTCAATTTGTAGAAGAGCTTTGCATATATATATATATATATATATATATATATATATATATATATATATATATATATATATATATATATATATATATATTCAACTTTCTCAAAACTCAGCCATGATGCGCTCTCCCTATCACTGGTCATGAACAGCGCTGCACCGTGTTTCAGCCCCTAGCGGAAAATGCCCAATTTCATAAGTTCAGGCAGCTGATAAGCTAGTCTGTGGCACCGAATGGGATCTTTACCCTAGCCCATCCTAAGTCACCAAGTCAGAACATCTACAGATTAACAGAGACAATCGATTAAGAGTAGCAGCAATGGAAGTCATGCCTAGGGGCAGCATCAAGGCATTTATTATTATTGTTGCTGTGTTTTACCTTTGCTTTGGGTAGTATGACTTGTTTCCAAGTATCAACCGGGGACTTCAAGAGATAATAATTCTTTTATATCAAATGCAAACAAATCGGGTGCCATGCAGTTGGAGAGAGAGAGAGAGAGAGAAAAAAAATGTCATTTTGGATATTGTTTGGAGTATCACAAGTACAATTCACATTTAGGGCTACAAAGAATTTGATTTATTTTCACCTTTTGGCATCATTCACAAATTCCCAATATCAACAGGCACCTCATGTTGTCTTAAGATGTCACCTTATACTGATTTCTATCTTAACGTTCTTATATTTTGGAGGCCCGGTGGAGTAATGCATAGCGGCTCGGGTTGAGGAAGCGAAGTACCGCGTTCGAATTGCAGTTGGATTCATTACATTCAATTGCGAATGAAGTTATGAATCCTCTTCTTCCCCCGCCCTTCTAGCTATGGGTAAATAGCAGGACAGTGTTCTATAGCCTCGAGTGACAACCAGTCGCGGTGAAAGTAACTCTGAATTTAAAACTCTATGTAACCCTGGCGTATTATCCAGCTGAAGATTGCTGAATTGTTCGCATTGGCACGATGATCTCGACTGTGATCGAATGATTTGTTTCTCAGACGTTTTTAAATAAGTCTTTTTGTCAACTGGGGCAGCTAAAGATATGTGTTTTCAACATTTTTTTTTTTTTTTCATAATTATATCTGGTCGATTTGCTTGGATTTCCCTAACAGTCTGCGCATGTTATTATTATTATTATTATTATTATTATTATTATTATTATTATTATTATTACTTATTCTTCTTCTTCGGGTTTCTGTTGTATAGACATTTCTTTCCAGGTGCCAACCAGAGACCTAAGGTCAGAAATGGTTTCATAACATTTTCCACTGATCATTTTTTGTTAAAAAAAAAACAAAACAAAAACAAAAACTTAGATCACACACATTTTACACAGAAAAAGCTCGTTGTAATCTTTGAACTGTACTTGTGACTATAATTTTTTTGTATTTTTTAATGCATGGTCTAAATTATCTCAGGAACATCACTAGTATCTGCCGGAGTCTATATTGTCAGGCATTTTTAATTTGGGTAGTATTCCTTGGTTTTTCTTAATATCATATGGTAACTTCCTCGTGTCCATCTTACAATACAGGAATTTATGTGCATGTGAGCAGCATATCAAGAATGTTTCAAGATACTTTTCTATCTTCTACTCTTTCCTTATTCAAGATGGTTCTAGAATATATCAGGAGAGAAGAGCTTTGATGAGTAGGCATGTGTTTTGGTCAGCACCCCCAAAAAGGGTTAAGCGGAATTAACTCGAAGCCAACCATTATTATTATTATTATTATTATTATTATTATTATTATTATTGAATGTTTACAGCAAAAGTAACCGGTGGCTTTCATTTGAGATCAAGAGAAATTAAGTCTCCGAAGGATACTAAAGGATTTTTTTCTAATGTTGGTTGTTTTTTGTTTTTTGAGATTGCAGTTTCTTTGTAAAGTTCTTCAAAATTCTTCCAAGTGCACAGATAATGATGGGTACAAATTTTATCTTAGTGGGCAATAGTTTTAATTTTCGTTAAGCAAGGTCTATATATTTGACCATCTTTTTAATATCTTGCAAGTTAACTTTGTGTTTTTTCTGAGATTGCTAATAACTTTCAACTTCTTAGTAAAGTTCTTCACGATTCTTCCAAGTGCACAGATAATGGTAGGTACAAATGTTATCTTTGTGGGCCATAGTTTTAATTTTCGTCAAGCAAGGTCTATATATTTGACCATCTTTTTAATATTTTGCAAGTTGACTTTCTGTCCTGCTGGAAGAAAAACATGTATATACATAGATACAAATATACATAACTACATACCTACATATAGTAAAATAACATTTTGATTTAATAACCCATTAACAGCTTAGTGAGTTTCCAAAATAGGTGTATGTCTATTTTGATTGCTCCCGACATCTATTGTTCCTTTCACATTTTAAAAAAGAATTGCCTCAGGCTGTTAATGGGCAAATAGAAAAAAAAAATGATATATTACTTTATGTATCAAAAAGTTCTTCCTTTTAAAAGTATTTACAAGAGTTCACGCTTATATATATATAAGAAAAGGTATATACAAATAATACATGCATACATATATATATATATATATATATATATATATATATATACATATATATATATATATATATATATATGTATGCATGTATTATATGTATATATATATATATATATATATATATATAAGAAAAGGTATATACAAATAATATATATATATATATATATATGCATGTAGATTTCTATAGTATATATAATTGTGCTGAAAAGTTCTCGACCAGACAAAGAAAGAATTCTTCCCTATACTTAGTCAGTTTCGAGTTGGTGTAGGCCGAAAACTTTTCAGCATATTCTTATGTGTGTGCTTGTAGAATTTATACAGGGTGCGACGGATAAATTGTCGTCTAAATTAAGCAAAAATGAAAATAACACTGACATCTCATTTTAACTGGTATATTAGGTTGGTGCAAAAATAATATCGTTTTTTGACGTATTTTTTAAGGTCAAAAAACGATATTATTTTTGCACCAACCTGATATTTACCAAAATGACACAAAAATATCTTAAAATACTAAAGAGTAAATTTATTCAATAAAATCGCCATTGGTTTCATCCACGGCCCCCAGACGACTTCGGAATCTCCTGCAACTCTTCTGGACGATCTCCTTGTTTAAGTTGGTGAATGCTGCCATAATCCTTGCCTTCAGTTCATTTTTGGTATTACAAGGAATGTTTTTATCTCCCGCTCAACTGCGCCCACACATAATAATCAAAGGGTTGCAGTCTAGGGCCTTAGGTGGTCAGATATAAGGGATGAAGTGGTCGCAGAAATTGTCTGACAGCCATGACTGGGTTATCCTAATTGTGTGGCATGATTCAGAGTCCTGTTGCCAGACATAGGGTTTTCCAGAAGCCACCATCTTTACCCAGGGCAGCACTACCTCCTCAAGGCATTTGATGTAGGCCTCTGCGTTGAGTCTGTAACCCTATGGGAAGATGAATGAAGACCTAACATCGCCATTACTAGTGACCACTCCAAACATCTGCGTAATCCCCATTAGTCTCATCTAACTCGTTCCGAATTATCTGCACTGTCCTCAGATTGACACCCAAATACTCTGAAATGTTCATATTGGAGCTTCCGGCCAAGTAGTACAGCATTCCATTTCCCAATTTCTTGACAAGGGAATTGCGTCATGGTGCTATTTTTCTTACAGACGGTGTTCAACTGACCAGTGGACAAAATCAAAAACAAAAACGCGCCTGCGCGAAATTAAGAATATAAAATGGGGAAAAATTATCCATCGTATACTGTATATATATTGAGTGCTGGTGTTAATAATATAGCGCTCCATGTAGCTATTAAGTACTTATAGTAATAAATATACATTCTTATCATCACTAGTAGCACGACTTGGTGGTTCAAACACAACGCAATATTCAGGTACTGAGTATAGACTGACCATTATATAATTTAAATATATATATACAACTATATATACCTGATATTTTCTATTAGGAATGTATGGGTAGAGAAGAGCTTTGATAAGTAGGCATGTGTTTTGGTCAGTACCCCCAAAAGGGGTGAAACAGAATTAACTCGAAACCAACTATTATTATTATTATTATTATTATTATTATTATTATTATTATTATTATTATTTCCTTTGATTTCTGTTGTATACATATTTCCTTCCAGGTCCCAACCAGAGACCTAAGGTCAGAAATGGCTTTATGACATTTTCCACTGATCATTTTTGCAAAAAAAAAAAAAAGATCGCACACATTTTACGTAGACAAAGCTCTTCATAACGTGTCAGCTGTACTTGTGAGTAAAATTGTTTGTACTTCTTTAAGGCATGGGCTGCCAGGAATCCCTTCAATGAGGCTATCGGATCTTTTTCCAATCAATCCGAGAGCACCAACTACAACTGGAGTTGCTGATGTTCTCATGAACCACATTTTTGAGATTTCCACTTCAAGATCCTTATATCTTAATAGTTTTTTTTTTTTTTAAGATCTTTAAAGATATATTACAATTTACAGGGACTACTATGTCAATAAGAAAGGACATTTTTTTTTTTTGTGGTCTTTAAACATGCTGTCTGGGGCGATTAGCTTTGATTGTTCTGTCTGTGTGTATTGTAAAGTCCCATAAAATTGTTACAGGTCCTAACTCCAATCGGGTCTGGGTGATGTTCATACCAGTTTCTTGCAGTTTCCTTACCAGAAAAGTGGCACATTTTCAATTGCAGATATTGGCCCACTCTACCATGCGAGTTTTATATTCAGTCGATGCTAACACCGTGCAACCTGATACAAAATTGTTAATTTTTCAGAATATTTATCACAGAATCTGCCTTTCGGATTAACAATTATTTTGTATGTGTTATTGGTAATTTCTGTTTAGCCAGTATAGATCTTGTGCAGCAAGGATTTTATTATTATTATTATTATTATTATTATTATTATTATTATTTGATTTCTTTCTCTTAAGTGTATCTATATTGGTATCGTTTTATTGTCTTTTAAATGCAGCATGCGACAGAAATACTTCGCAAATATACCTCCCAGAAATATCTCCCACATAATTATAAAACATTAGCTTGATGAATTGTTATTTCTAATGCAGTTTTTATCTGTGAAATGTCAGCAAGTTTGCAAACATTGTTGAAACACCTCGAGCCTCTGTGCCGAATTACTGCACTGACACTATTTGAATTGTCTTTATTATTCTAACCTTGAGGTCAACCAATAAACGAGACTGAGTAGACTATTATTTTGACAAAGCTGTCCCACTCCAAAATAAATAGAGTTACATGAAAATGAACTCGATAGCCAAAGAACTGATTCGTGTCGACCAGTTTATCGTCACGGAAGACATCAATTAAAATATATTACTGCAGCAAAAAAAAAGTCAGATTGAAATAAAGGAAACTTTTAAAGAAAAACTTTAAGAATTGATGCTTAGGTATCCAATACTTTCGTTCGGTTTATTAAGTAAATTAAACCAATCGATGAATCAGCTCCTACAAAACTTGGTTCACTTTCTGGTGCTATACAATCTTCCTCGCCCGAATCTATCTTATACACTTATATGTCAACCATTCGTCCATGCTTTGAATCTTGTTGCCACATATGGTCCGGTGCTTTTGTTATATATTTAGAGATCCTTGATAAATATAAAGAACATGCAATGTTTTTGGCCCTGATCAGCCATCTCGGCTTCAGTCATTTTCTCACTGATTTAATATATATACCCTGTGCTTTTCTATAAATACTTTCATGGGAATTATTCTGATGAACTTTCCGCTATTGTACCTAGACTTTATGAATTTAAGCGCAGTACTAGATTGGCTGCAAGGTCTCACCATTTTACAGATGATATCGTTAGATATAACTATGCTAATCTCTATGATACCTGGCGTCGAGATTTCATCATTTCATAGTAAATTCTACGCTAACAGTTTCTCTTCTCGCCCTTCTTGCTTGTGGAACTCTCCTCCTGTTTCTTGCTTTCCAGTCAAATATTACCTTCGACAATTTAAATTCAATGTAAATCGTTATCGTCTGTCTTCTTAATACCTGTTCTTTTATTTATTCTCAATCCTTAATAATATTTTTATTTTTCTTATATTCTTTCGTACTCAGTTACTCCCTGCGTCTTAGTGGCTTTGTTGCCTTGCTTTGTGTTAAATGATTAAAAAATCATTTGTGAATTTCCTATTAATATGTCCTGTATTCATGATTCCACAAAGACTGTAATCATAAAGCATTTTCCTTCTTTTGTAAATATGCAACGCGATCCTCAGCCAAGCTATTCACCGGCCGACCAATGATTATTTCAACCGGTATTTAGATTCTCGATCTCGCCGGAGTGCACGGAAAACTGGGCAAGGGATCGCTGCATGCTCACAGTTTAGTAAGATGAAAGACTAGCACAATGTCAGGAAACCAGAACTCTAGCCCTCTTTCGCATATTATATATCAATGTCTTATTCAGGGTTTCACATGCTCGTTCCGGTGGGTAGGTAGATACTTTGGACAACTTCTGCTATGTCTTCCTGCTACCAACGCCTTTCCCATCGACTTCCTGGCGTGTGGCTGGCAATACGAATGGACGGCATCAGAACCGCGCTACGGACAAGTCCGTCTCCCGCCAATGTTGTCTCCAATCCCATGCATCTCTGTTAATATAGACCAGCACTCGATACACCCTATTTCCGGTTTTGTTGTAACTTGATCTTCAAAAACCTCTCACCCACTCCTTTACTTTCCCGTTCCTGAAAGTGAGTGTGGCTTAGAAAACTAAACTTTAAAAAACAGTTGGCTATTAAAGAGAAACATTTGCGATCAAGATAATATAACATCTCCCTTTTCTACGTGGATGTCCATAGTATCTCACTAAATTTTAAAGTTAAACTTACGTCTGCAAGATAACAATGTGTGCTTGCTTTCTATATTATTTTTCTTTATGGCGGCTACATTCTAAATGCGTTGCTTTTGCAAGCAATAACGAAATTAATTTCATTTTCTGTTTCTTCATTTGGTCTTTTCCAAGTTCATTTACAGACTTTTCACTTTTGCATTCATATATATCTTCTGCTAGCTATTAAACTTCATAATGATTTCATTCATTCAGAAATATGTTCTCTTGCTCTTGCTGATCTGACTCCTTTTTGCAGTCTTCCAGAGAATTTTGTTTGTTTGCTTTTTTCATTAAACGAATTATGTAAAGAGATGTATATAATATAATCCAAAAACGTTTCTGTCCAATGAAATTGATGCTTTGAATATGGTCTGATTTGAAATGTGTTCTAACATAAGTGATTTCCAGAGAAACAAAAGTCTGTTTTTAATTAGACAAATAACAGGCAGATTTCGTCAAAACCCTTCATGAATTATTTAACAATGTGCAATATGTCATAAGAATAATTCTAGACTGTATGTTTCTATGGCTACCAGGAAAACATACGGTATTGTTGGGAATTTTTTTCAGACATTACATTTCAGGTTATCTTATATACAACTCTTTGCATAATTCTTTTAATGAAAAAAAAATGTCTGGAAGACTGGAAAAAGACAGTAAATAAAAGTTGTGCTGATTTCTTTCGATTGGTTCCTTTTGGTTGGCCCACGATCGCTTCCGTTCAACGTTGAAAAATATGCACTTTTCATCTCCACCCCCAAAAAATAATCAAAAATGTCGTTACATTTAAGTAGCGAATTGCTCATTTAAGTATGGTTCAGTAATTGTTATTTGTTTTAATTTTTATTTGTTGTTTTTTGTTTTGTTTTATTTATTTATGCATTTATTTATTTTTGCAAGCATACATTTTGCGGAAGTCACACATTAAACTGACTAACATAATCAAGTTATTGAAAATTATTTTCAATTCTTGATTTGGATATTTTTTTAACAATCTCCTGCGTTGTACAATGATGATTTTCTTAACTAAGGTCTTTATTTGATCAACTTCAAATGGTCTCCTTGACTACGGGACATCGTTTTGTCAACATTCGTGGTACCTATTTCATAAAATGTACATCTTTTCTGTATGTATGTGTGTGGATTCGGAGATCAACGTGTTTTAGTGGACTCGGCAATTTTCTATCTGCTTCTCTGAATCATCATCAAGAAGCGAGAGAAGGATCTAAAAGGTTAGCCAATCTAACAGTGATCTCATCTCACAATCCTCACACTAGCTCAATATGTGGCCTCCTTTGTAAATCACTAGCGGGTCTTAAATACCACTTAGGATTATCGCACAAAATTCCATAAGTGAATCAATAAGCTGTCAGATCCTCATACGTCGAAACCGACGGAAGAGTCCATTATATATATATATATATATATATATATATATATATATATATATATATATATATAAATGTTGCTTGTTCATAAGACATCTGTCACGGTGCAAATCTAAAGCGATCTTTTATACTGAACTCGTTTAAAACTAAACACTTCTAAAGCATTCTGACAAATCAACGACCAAATACACATTTTAGAAAATGGTTTGTTCAGCTTTAACTGATACTTGATTGTATGATCATCTTAATTTCGTAAATCAGTTTTAATTGTTAACCGATAAAGCAAAGTGTAATTCTGATCAGGAGAAAACTTGAATTCTTATTCTATTGTGCCGCTCTCTCCATTAAGGACGTAGCCTGATCATTGTTCTACACAATTGTCTGTCTTTTGCAACCCTTAATAAATGTTGTCTTTTTGCTCTCATTATTCCTGTTCTTTCAACCATTTACACAAGCTCGCTACTTAGGTTATTTACTATTTTCGTCTGCGTCACCTTACCTTTAATATATCCTTTCAGTGTCAAAATTCCCCTCTTTCCTCATTATGTTACTAGAAATTTCAACTGACTCTGTCTAATCCTAAGTATGAGCGTTGTTTTTGGTTCCATTTCCATTAAAAACTTCCACATTGCTCACATTTCCAGTCGATGGTATTCACAGTTTCTTTCGTCGTTGCTCACGTACTGACAAAATTACACTTTTCATTGTCATTTCATTGTCATTCGTGTTAAACAAGAAAACTGGAAAATCGGACATCGGCAAAGTGAAATTTCTTTGGGAATGGGAATACAAATAAAATAAAATATAATATGAAAATATTGAGTTCATAAATTTAACACTCTACAGACATATTATATATATATATATATATGTGTGTGTGTGTGTGCTCGAATACAAACACGGGCATATGGTACTGACCGTATTCGGGAATTAAAAAATATGTCTAACTCTCAGCACCATTTACGTTAATACTTACATACCATTTAGAGTCACACAAGTCAAATTCATAAAAATAGATAACAGCTTCATCAACAGAATTTTCTTCGCACACGAAATCCCAAAAGGAAATTTCTTGGAAGTGAGACATTGATGTCCAAGTACACAATTATATATATATATATATATATATATATATATATATATATATATATATATATATACATATATATATATATATATATATATATATATATATATATATATATATATACAGATTTGTATGCGCACGTGTGTTTGTGTAAAACACACACGCACACAAGCATATACACACACAAACATATATATATATTTGTGTGTGTGTGTGCGTGCGTGTGTGTGTATGTGTTTTGTGTGTGTGTTAAATAAAGAAGTATGAGCAAACATGAATGCGTGCGATTATGTTCATATACAGATATGACAATAAATGTTTATTTAATTTTTGTTGTAATCAAAACAGTGCTCAGTATAGTGTAACAGAGCTATAAAGTATATAATCGACTATATATATTAGTTAAGTGAGTTTACAACTCAGAGATTCATGTGTGTGCAATCGCCAGGTATTAATAGTTAACTAATAGTACCTGACGATTGTACAGACATGGGACTCTGTCGTACAACTGGCGCAGGTAATATGCATAGTTAATTATTATATATATATATATATATATATATATATGTGTGTGTGTGTGTGTGTGTGTGTGTATAAATATATATATATATATATATATACATATATATAAAAGACATTTTTATGTTTATACATTCTTTTTATAAATACAAAAAGTATGTATAAACAAAATTTTTTTTTTAAATAATTGTCGGACTTTGTCCATTCCATAATGTATGACGTCATTTGTTTACATTTGATACGCCATGAACAGATATGAATATACGTGAGAGATTCATAGAAGATTAAATTCGGCCTTGCTAACCGAACGCTCCTCTGTAGCCAAATCGGTTAAGTCACGTCAAGCTAAATGACAATTCCGTATAGGATACAGGTTCGAATCCTGTCGGAGGACGAATATTTTCTATGAAATTTTCTCGGACATTCAGGCCGGTAAATGTTGTTTAATACTGTTTATTTTAAACAGAGCATTTCCTTAAATATTTGTATCTATAAAAAGAATGTATAAACATAAACATTTCTTAAAAATAATTGTCAAACTTTGTCCATTTCATAATATGTGACATATATATATATATATATATATATATATATATATATATATATATATATATATATATATATATATATATATATATATATATATATATACATACATACAGAGAGAGTGAGAATAGGCCCAGGAAAAAATACGTAAAATAATAAAACAAAAATATTTATTGTTTATTATTAGGACTTCAGACTAAATAGAAACAGGATGAGAAAAGCGGTTAATAATCGGAATTTTCGGACACGCTTATATCCTTTCTCGACAAGAATTATAATGAAACTAGACTTTGTTGGCGGGATGGGGGTATTTTGCGCATGTTCTATATTACTGATGAAATCTAGCAGTTTGAGTTAGTTGTTTGCCACTATTTCAATTGTGGAGGGTTTGTAGTTTTTTTTTATGGTAACTGTATTCATTGAGTATGTCTAAATTCTTATTTATACCTGGAATTTGAATTTATTTTAAAAATGTACTCGAATATTTGACGTTCTTGTTGGCATTTAAGTGAAAACGCTACAAGCACCCGTCTAATGTTATCAATACTATGGTCGATTTGGTTGAAATGGGCAGCTACAGGGAAATAGATTTTGTTCTCTTTGATAGATTTCTTTATGGTTATTAAACTGAAGACAGACGGAATTCTGTACTTGTTTCGCCGATATAATTTCCTGTTTTATATTTGTTGCAAGATAAGTGAGGAGGTCGGATCACTTTGTTCATATCAGGTGGCATAAAATGCTATAGGCAATAATATGTTTACAAACTCGGTAGGGTGGGGTGGGGTAATTTGGATGGGTGAGGCAATTTGGGTCACTGTTGATTCTGGTTAATTTCTCCTAACTCACATGGTTTCACCGCAAGCTTATGGATTGCATCAGCCTGTAACCTTGTGATACAACTGCAATAATTGCATCATCCTTTTTTGTTTTTGGATGTCAGAGATGAAGTGCCTATTTTGACTCAGGTACATTTATTTTTACTTGTAAATTAAACTTTCTCTTGAAAACCCAGAATTGGCAGGAATCAGGTCCAGATACCAATTTTGGAACGAGGAAATTATCAAGCATCCAAAAGTATACAAACCAGTTGAGTGAAATGTGAAAACTGTAAACTTGGTTGGTGGGGTGGTAATTTGGGTCACGTTGGTATCTAAGAAATCGTATGAACTCGTGCATGTTTAGGCTCAGATGTATCTATAAATCATACCAGTTGAATGAAATTTAGTGATTTGAGATTCATTTCGGATGGTTAAACCAGAAAATGCTGCCCAGATTTTAGAATGCCTCCGACACACAAACGCAAAATTGAATCGTATAGCCCAGATGTACTGTATGCAGCAATCAGCAAGATCCACAATGATGGTGCAAGTGTATGTAGTGCTGCAAAGAATTTTGATATCAACAGAGACACACTGAGACGCAGGTCACCAAGAAAGCAGATAAAGATGGAACTGCTAAAATGCGGGTGTTGGCGGGCCAAGAGGAGGTGTCGTTGCTCTGGAAAAGTGATCTGCTCTAGCCTGGCCTTGCGGAATTGAAGAAATCAAGCTGATGATAAAGACTTATCTAGGCAGTGTTGGAAAGAAAACGGTGTTCAAGGATAATTACCCCAGCAAGGACTGGATGATCTTATTTAGACAATGTTGGGGAGATCAGATTCGTTTAAGAAAGCCGGAAGTCCTCACCAAAGCTCGTGCGCAAAATCTCAACCAGGAAATAAGTTAAATATTTCGACATGTTCTACAAGGTTCTAACGACTCGAAATTGCCAAAAAAAGACGCAGACGTGTGCAGGCAAAGGAGGGATTAGTACTAACAAGTACATCTGCCTTGCGAAGGCTTCCAGAGTAAGCGGGAACAAGAGAGGCAAAGCAGAAAGCATTAAGTCTCGCAAGGCTTTAGTTGATGCTATGGAAAATGAAGGTCAATGTGAAGGCAAGAAGTCAACGAAGACAGTGAAAATGAACATAACACAGCTGTGTTTTGTGTGGAACACTATGGAGAACCTATGGCTAATTGCCTAGCTTTCATGGAAATGCGCCCGTAGATATTTAGAGACTGTTTGTATTATTCTTGTTAAAAGTAACCAGTTGCATTCATGAATTTCCACATCTCAGTTTGTTATTGATTATTTTCTTACACGACCCATATTGCCCCACCTAATATTTCTAAACTATGAGAAAAGGTATTGTTATGGAATGGTCCGCCATTTGGGGAGAAGGTTATTTTGTACACTTTGACGCGCATAAAAATGCCTGAAATAACCCATTTGCAACTATCAATAAAAGTTGCAATCCTTGTTCCACCCCGTTCGAAATTTATTATGACTCAGATTGAAAAACAGGCCAAAAATGACCCAAATTACCTCACCTCGCCCTATTAGGTTTTAAACATGTTACATATCCTTGGTAAGTATTATTGTAGTCTAGATTATGTAAAGAGTGATTGTAGAGTTGGATGTTGTCGCTTGGTGTTAAGTGGGGGTTTCATTACTTTTGTGTGCCGCGTTCCTTCAGGTACAATCATGGCTCTCCACAATTTCCTATCTCGAGTGGCTCTTAGCAGTTTTTCTCGCTTTCCTAAGAACCCCGTCTCCACATTTTGCCAATTATGCATACAAGCTTGTCAGGTAAACGATTCATTGGCTTCCCTCATCTCTTTTGCCCTCAATATGAAGGTTAAGTTTTCCAAAATATTTCAGCTGTCTTTTCCTGATTCTGAGTACAAGTGTTCCTTCTGTTGCCATTTTTCTTTAAGAGTTCTTTGTTACTTAATTAATCCATCCATAGAATTTACCATATAAGCCTGGGTTATTGATTTTTTTCTAATAGTTTTAAGAAAATGGCTTTTATTGGAAATGTGATTGTTTTGTTGCACTATGGTCTTTTGTAACGCCTAATTCCTTTGTTTTATCGTTTTTCCGCTACCGGAAGTTTCCTTTCCTGTGCCTATTCTATAAATATTCTCCTGGTAATTATTCTGAGGCGCTTTACTCTTTGGTACGTTGACTTTATGAAAAAGGCGCAATACTAGATTGGAACATATGGTCTGATCATTTTCAATTTGAAATTGCTAGATGTATCCATAAATTGTAAGCTAACAGTTTCTTCTCTCACACTTCTCTCTTGTGAAGCACTGTTCCGGCTTTTTCATTTTCAGTCAAATTTGATCTTCAAAAATTTAAATGCAATGCAGGTGTTATTTTCTGTCATCTTAATTTCTGTTTTTTGTTATTTCTAATGTTCACTCAATGCAAGGCTCAAGAGCCACTCAATGTAGAGAGTGGAGTTATATTAGCGTAAGTAAGGACGAGTGTTCGGACTTTAGAACGAACCGGAAACAAAACCGTGAAATGTAAACAAAGGATAAACCTCTTCTTTTTATGTGCCGTTTTCTTTCAGGACGTAGGTGATCATGGCTCTCCACATCCTCTTTCCTTTCTGGCTCTCAATAAGTTCCTTCCCTCTGCTTCCTCCCCCAGACCACGTTCTGCCATCCACTTGCTTAAGCCCCCGCCAGGTATGTCATACGTTGCTTTCCCTTGTCACTTTTTTCCTCTATTCGACATGTGAGTATCAGATTCTCCAGGCTCTCTTTTCTCATTACTTTTCCCATAAATTTCATCTGCCACTTTCGGATGTTAAGTATAAGGTTCCTCCTTGTTTGCATCTTCTCCAAGACTCCATCACTGCTCACGCGCTCGCTCCATGATATCCTTAGCATCCTACTGTGGAGCCACATCTCTGGTACCTCGAGACTCTTCTTCATCTTTCAGTACTCTGCCCAGCTTTTGGAATGCATCCTTGGCCATCCCAGTCCGTTTCGAATCTCAGCGTCACACCTACCATCCTCCTCTCTTGTCTATATGGGTATATATGTATTCATATATATATATATATATATATATATATATATATATATATATATATCTATATATATATGGATGCATGCATGGATATATATGTGTATGCTGATTTCTTTTCATGAGACAGTATGTATATATGAGGAAGGAGTTTACATGTACATGTGCAAGCAAACGGGACACGCACGCACACACGATCCACAAAAATGGAAATTGACAGTCTCAAGGGTAATGTAGGAAAAGGAAAACATCTCCCATCAACGCATCTATCATCAACATCTCTCAGACCAAACCTAATGATTTTATTACCGCTTAGGCAGAAATTCACTTTTGCCAACAGTGCAGAAATAAGATTAACGCTCACTACAAATGCAGAAAACGAACAAGAAAACATGAAAAGAACATAAGGAAAATTTTATTTCTTTAAAAATTGATTCCTTTTATTTGGCTGATGAAGGTCACGAGACCGGAAACCCGTGTAGCAAAAATATGAACAATAAAATTTAATATATATACACTAAAACAAATCCACATTGTAAACAAAAATCATTCTTCTTTTCTTTCTCTTCTTTTTTTTAAAATATTCATTTTTCTTTCGTTGGAACAACTATAACTTATTCCATATATATATATATATATATATATATATATATATATATATAATCGGCGTCTCCAGATGCCCTGATCTATCCCCTAACCTTCTCTTCACCCATTCCTCTATCACTCCTCTTTGCTCTCCCACCAACTCTCTGTAACCCCTTCCGTGCTAGTGGCTTCCCGCCTTGCTTTGGGTGGAATGCTCATATATATATATATATATATATATATATATATATATATATATATATATATATGTATATATGTATATGTGTGTGTGTGTGTGTGTGAAGTGAAAAGTGTGTGTATATAAATATAAATAAATATATATAATTATTTATATATTATATGCGCGGTACTTATTAGAAAGCGCTCAATATCAGAGATAGAGCTAAGCGTGAAACCCAGGGTCACAAACTCACATCAATCCAACCAAATATACATATATATATACGTTACGATAAAGAAAAATATAAAACATTTATCAATCTAACATGTTTCACTTTTATTAAAACTACATCAGAGAATGAGATATGGAAAAAAAAAAAATTCTGGAATTTTTATTTTTGCGTTCTTTGAATTTCATTGGTTCACGTGCTTTTGATTGTTAAGCAGCATTAGTATAATTTATGGCGCTCGAAACTCATGGAGAGATGACACGTCTTTTTGAAGTTCGAAACAATAAAGGATTCCAAACATAAATATGGTTTTATTTAAATTTATCACATTTCTTGTTTATCTATGTGAAACTCAGATGATAATCTATATTCTTAACTGTTTGCATATCTAGTCGATGTTATTTATGCTTTTTCATTGCTCATTTGTTTATTTATACTTATGTGTTTTTTTTTTTTTTTTTACAAAATGTTAGTGTAAAATGTCATCATGCCATTTCTCATCTTAAGCCTTTGGTTTGCACCCGGGAGAAAGCTAATGAAATAATAATAATAATAATAATAATAATAATAATAATAATAATAATAATAATAATAATCGTCTTTACTCCTTAATAAAGGAAGCCAACAAATTCAAAATGTAGTTTCAAATGGGCGCAGAAATACAAGTAAAGCACAGTACACCAGCTGAAGCTGCAAAATACTTAAAAAAAAGTCAGCAAAGACAAACCCAACCGACCAGATACAATGGCAAGATAAACCGCTTCATGGCCAATGCTCTGCCCTTACCAAACAAGCTGACGTAGACAAAACCAGTACCCATCAGTGGCTACGTAGTGCAGGGATGAAAGCTGAAACTGAAGGTTTTATCCTTGCTGCACAGGACCAATGTTACAAATTATCAATCACATATACTAAAATATTGTCTTAGCCCAAAATGTAGATTCTGTGATAAATATCCAGAAAAGTTTGATCATCTTGTATCAGGTTTCACGATATTGGCACACACTGAGTATAAAACCCGGCATGACAGAGTGGGCCAATATCTGCACTGGAGAATTTGCAACTTCTACGGAAAGGAAACTGGAAGAAACTGGTATCAACACAACTCAGACCTGGTTACGGAGATAGGACCTGTTACAATTCTATGGGACTATACAATACACACTGACAGAACAATCAAAGCCAACCGCCCAGACATTTTTATTAAAGACCACAAACAAAAAAGTGACTCCTTATTGATATGACAGTCCCTGCTGACTGCAATGTATCTTTGAAGATATTCAAAAAGCTGTCAAAATACAAGGACCTTGAAATCGAAAATTCAAAAATGTGTCACATGGGAACATCAACAATCCCCGTTGTATTTGGAGCCCTCGGATTGGTTGGAAAAGATTCCAGTAGAGTAATTTAAGGAATTCCTGAAAGTCCATGCCTCAAAGAAATACAAAAAATTGTTCTCATAAGTACAGACCACACTTTACTTTACTTTTTTTTTGTCATTGGAAAGTGTCATGATGCCATTTCTAACCTTAGGTCCCTGGGCGGGACCTGGAAAGAAATGTGTACACGCCAGAAATCAAAGAAAATAATAATAATAATAATAATAATAATAATAATAATAATAATAATAATAATAATAATTAGAGAACGCAAACAAAAAAATGCCTCTATATTGATATGCCATTCTCTACAGAGTGCAATGTATCTTTGAAGATCTTCAAAATTCTATCAAAATACAAAGACCTTGACATCGAAATCTTAAAAATGTGCCACATGAGAATAACAATTCCAGTTGTAGTTGGAGCCCTCGGATTGATTGGAAAAGATTCCAGAAGACTCACTGAAGGAATTCCTGGCAGTCCATGCCTTAAAGAAATACAAAAAACTGCTTTCACGAGTACAGTACAGTACAGTCCACTCCTTACAAAGGCCTTTATCTATGTAAAATTTGTGTGATTTTCTTTTTTCAATTGCTCCGTGGAAAATGTCATGAAGCCATTTCTGACCTTAGGTCACATTCGAGACTCGGAAAGAAATGAGTGTACACCAGAAATCAAAGGAAATAATAATAATAATAATAATAATAATAATAATAATAATAATAATAATAATAATTAGAAGAAGAAGAAGAAGAAGAAGAAGAAGAATAGGATTTTACAATCGACTCAGATTGAACAATACAAACAAATCACCCAGACATTATTATCGTAAACAGAAAAAATTTTACACACAGATTAACACGCGTACCACGTGGCAAAAATATCTCCGCGAAGATATTTCTAAAACTAAGCAAATACAAAGACTTTGAGAAGAAAACAGAAGGCATGGGACACTTAAAACCTAAAACTGTTTGTGCTGCGGTTGGAACTTTGGGTCTGATAAAGAAAGGAACTCAACAACAATTCAAGAAAATCACTCTAGGAAATGGTAAAAAAAATTGGTTTTAGCAATACAGCCTATATCCTGAGAGAGCTTTGTCCATTTTTTTTTTGTCTTTTCGTAAATAGGCGTTATTTGATTAATTAAGTTGAAACCAAAAACAAACAAAAAAAAAACCTCACAATCTTCACTTGCCCTAGGTCATTGATTATGATCCGGTATGAGATTATAAAATTAATTCAAGTTAAAAAGAAATGTTTTAAAATAATAACAACAACAGATAAATAATTAGTTTAAAAAAATAATAAAATATTGATGTTTATTACGGGCTACCACAAAGAAGTCATTCAGTCTAGAAGTGTCAACATTAATTTGGTCCCCTGTCTGTCAGATCTGACGGATGGGAGTCATCAATATTATAAAAAAAAATATTTTTTTAATAAAATTTGGCAATTTTATTGAGGTACTTAAATTGAGTAACGATTAACTTAACAATTAACTATAAAATTGTTTTAATGTTACGATTATTTTTATTTTTAGTAGATTTTTATTTTTAAAAGATTTTAATTTTTAATAGATTTTTATTTGTTTAGAATATCGAGTTTCTGTCAGTCAGGTCGCTGCATTTGTAACTTTTGCCGATTCAAAGGAAAAATTTAGCTTCGCGACCGTTTAAGTGAACCTTTATTAATTGAAAATGTTGTTTTCTTGAGCAAGGCGCAAATTTGGGCTCTTATATTTGCCGTGAAAGTAAAAAGAAATTGTGAGAACTAAGTTTTTAACTGTTTAATTAAGATTTCTCAACAAGATATAAAATTTTCGCCTGGGGATGCCATATATATATATATATATATATATATATATATATTATCCCATTCAGATGGCCATTTCATCCCTGAGATAATCTCCTCGGGGTTTATATTCTGACAATAATTAGTAGGATTATTGAATCGGAACTTCTCAGTCTGTATAGAGATGACTGACTCATTTATGTCCCGAATAGTAAAAGTATTGAGAAGACCCATGGAAATATCCGGGGGTGAAATGGCCATCTAAATGGAGTAATAGTTTCATTTTTATGCAATTCATTTGTATGCTCTTTAATAGATATATTGAGCTCTCTATTGTGGAACAGTTTTAATATTTTATATTATTAGGATCTACTTGAATTACTTGCCCATGGATATATATATATATATATATATATATATATATATATATATATATATATATATATATATATATATATATATATATGGCGACTTTATGTCATCAATGCTTGTCGGGCTAATTACAATCTTTAACAAAAATATACTATTGGTATAACTTAGATGCTAAAATGATTCCTTTACTCTAGCTAAAATATATCATTTTTAAAAATCTCTCGGCATGAAATTAAAACAAAAACACATTTTGGTATATGAGTATTATTTGTAATACGTCTATAAAAATAAACATATTTTTTTAAATTACAGATATATAAAACGTGTGTATCTATCTCGATTGTTTGTTATATATATATATATATATATATATATATATATATATATATATATATATATATATATATATATATGTCTATGCGTTAATATGTTTATGTATCTCACTATCTGTGAATTTTTAGTTTAATTTATTGTACGTTTATGATCAATACTGCTGACTGATATCATATATCCTCAACACTATTCCAGTTATACTCATCACCCCAAACCTCCAGTTGACTGGTTAAGGTTGCCACTTTCTTTGATTTGTCCGTTGCCAATTGATACATTCAGCGAAAATACTTTTACACTGTATGAAATTATTTAAAACTGTCAAATTAAAACAATAGGTTAAAATGAAAATGTGTTTTTTGAAAAATAGGGAATTACCCCTCTTCGGCAAAGTCTTCGAAACCCTAATCAATACCGAGGTGGTTAACCACCTCACATCCCATGATCTGCTCTCAGACAAGCAATATGAATTCCGCTTTTCCCGATCTACAGCTGATGTACTTACGGCCATCATTGAAACTGTCTACCGAGCTCTTCAAGATAACGGGGATGCTCGTGCCGTGGCCCTAGATATCTCCAAAGCATTTGATAGGGTTTGGCATGCCGGCCTTCTTTGCAAGCTCCAGGGTTATGGCATTACGGGTCGATTGTTTGACCTAATACAATCATTCCTGTCAAACCGTGAATTGAAGGTCGTTCTCAACGAATTCTCCTCCAATTCCTATCCCACGAACGCAGGTGTTCCTCAAGGCTACATCCTAGACCCCACTCTATTCCTTATCTACATAAATGTCCTTCCTGACGCCATAAATTCCCAAGTTGGCATCTACGCGGATGACACCACAATTTATTCCTGCCTCAAAAACAAATCTAGTGTCACTGACAAATCTAACCTGGCCGTGCATTTCGAAAAGGGCCTCCAATCGGTTGTGAACTGGGGCAGCAATTGGCTGGTCATCTTCAACGCTTCTAAGACAAAACTGCTCTCTATTAATCACCACAGAGATCCTTCCCTGCCCTCCATTAGAATGTCTGACGCTCAACTTCTTGAGAGCAACTCTCTGCTTGCTGCTCGGTCTCACGTTGACTGCTGACCTGAGATGGAACAAATACGTCAATTGCTTTGTCCACCGCAAGGAAAGTTGGCTCCCTGTATCGCACCAGGAAATTTTTCTCCCTGGAAACGATCCTCCAGATCTACAAATCAACAATTCGATCTTGCATGGAGTATTGCTGCCATATATGGTCTGGAGCCCCTTCTGTTTGCCTCGGTGTTCTTGATAGACTCCAGAGGCGGATATGCAATATAATTGGCCCTGCTCTGGCATCTCGTCTACAGTCACTTTCTCACAGACGCGCCGTCGCCTCTCTCTGTCTGTTTTACAAATACTTTCATGGCAATTCCTCCGAGGAACTACATTCGCTGGTTCCCAGACTTCATGAGTTCAAGCGCCCTACGAGGCTGGCATCCCGCTCTCATCCCTTCACTGTTGAAACTCCTAAATGTAGCCGTCTCTTCTACTCTAATAACTTCATGTCTCGCACCTCTCGCCTGTGGAACTCCCTTCCCTATTCCAGTTTCCCTGAGAGCTATAATATCCAGCTATTCAAATGTAATGTCAATCGACATCTCCAGTTGCCTTGATCTATCCACTACCCCTCTCCTCATCCTTTCTTCTATCACTTCTATCTGATCTTGCTCCAAATTTTCTGTAACCCCTTCCATCCTAGTGGCTTCCCGCCTTGCTTGGGGTGAAACGCTTAAAAAAAACATGTCATTAGAGATTTTTCAATCTATAAAGTTAAAGCAAGAAATACATTGGCGATTAAGTATATCTTCAGCTTGAAAGCCAGACTAGCAACGTTAATTGTATTTCATTCGTTTTTACTTACTTTCTTTGATTGTTTTTATTCTTTCTTTCTTTCTTTCTTTCTTTCTTTCTTTTGAACAATATCAACGAAATGTATTAGGTTGGTGCAAAAATAATGACGTAATAATGTCGTTTTTTGACGTTACGTCAAAAAACGACATTATTACGTCATTATTTTTGCACCAACCTAATATTTCCGTCAATCTTTGAAGGCACTCCGTTGAAACAATTAATTTTGAATCCAGCTGAAATCAAGAATGAAAACGAAGCACTACGAAAGATATTTGTTGGTTTAAAATAGATATACTTGAATGTTGACTCGCTCATGCTGTTCCCAACAAGTCCGAACCCCGGAGTCGGACTGATATATATATATATATATATATATATATATATATATATATATATATTGAACAATAAAAATTAAAAAATTAAAATCCTCAGACACACTGGGTTGTAGATTAATATTCTTTCGTTTTTTTATTATTATTCCATTTAGATTCCTCGACTAGTTTCGGCCGAAATGGACATCATCGGGAGGAGAAATATTTCTGCTTGCTGCTAGCACTAAACTACAGAAATGAATGTCTTGATGGAGAAAATGAACTTTTGTCTGTAGTTTTCATTTGTTTTTTTTTATTTTTTTATCTTTATATATATATATATATATATATATATATATATATATATATATATATATATGTGTGTGTGTGTGTGTATATATATAAATATATATATATATGTGTGTGTGTGTGTGTGTTTGTGTGTGTGTGTCTGTGTGTGTGTCTGTGTGTGTGTCTGTGTGTGTGTCTGTGCGTGCGTGCATGTGTGTGTGTTCACCGCCGTAACGTAGCTTCCCTGTACCTTTTCTATAATTATTTTCATGGTAATTGTTCTGATGAGCTTTCCTCTTCGGAACTTCGAATTCAAAAATTTAAAGGCAGTACTAGATTGGCAGTAAGTCTCAGAATTTTACTGTTGAAATTACTATATTTAACTACGAGTTATATTATAACAGTTTCTTCTCTAGCACTTCTCGCTTGTGGAACTCTCTTTTTGCTTTCCTGTCAACTGCGATCTTCCAAAATTTAAAGTCAACGTCAGTTGTCATCTGCTGTTTCCTTTTATTGTCCGCACTTCTCAAAAAAAAAAAAAAAAAAAATTCACGGGTTCTTTCACTCTTAGTAACCCGCCCCCTTGTGTCTTAGTGGATTTATTGTTTGTGGGTGGAATAATAATTAAAAAAAAAACCACCAATGTAACTAGTAGTTCACACAAGTAGCCGATAGTCGATCCTCAATCTTTACATCATCGGATTTTCCATTTCCCATTCATTGGCTCACCGGAAATTCGATTCCCAAGAAACGGTCAGCTCAATAAAAGAAAAAAATACCTCCTTCAATTTCTCGGACCATACCCCCATATCTGGTCGTAACATTGTAGAACAAAGCGCTGCAGGAAGTTCATACCGTGAGTCCAAATCTGACAACACACGTCAGCTCGCTCCAGCTGGTAATCGAAGACCTGAGATTGATGGGGTCAACTGTTCTCTGAGCGCAGCTAGCACTTCCTTTCTCTCACAAATTCCTTCAAGATGACTGCTGACATGGAATGACCCAGCTGTACTAATGAGCCGGTCGTGCGGCTTTCCTTAGCTACAACTATCGCAGTATCTAAACTAGTTTGCCCGTATATTTACATGTGTGCAATTTGCTTTCTTTTTACTAACATCTCTCGGTCTCTTTCTCTTGGTTTTCTCCCTTTACTTTCTTTCTAGTACTTCTTTCTTTCTGTCTCTTCACTTCTTTCTACCTGTCTCTTTCTTCCCTTCTTTCTTTGTCTCTTCACTTCTTTCTCCCTGACTCTTTCTTCCTTTCTTTCTTTCTGTCAGACTTTTTCTTTCTGCCTGTCTCTTTTTTCTTTCTTTCTTTCTTTCTTTCTTTCTTTCTTTCTTTCTTTCTGTCTCTTTCTTTCTGTCTGTCTCTTTCTTCCTTTCTTTCTTTCTGTCTGTCTGTCTCTTTCTTTCTGCCTGTCTCTTTCTTTCTGTCTGTCTGTCTGTCTCTTTCTGTCTGTCTGTCTGACTCTTTCTTTCTTTCTTTCTTTCTTTCTTTCTTTCTGTCTGTCTCTTTCTTCTGCCCGTCTCTTTCTTTCTTTCTCTCTATCTGTCTCTTTCTTTCTGTTTGTCTCTTTCTTCTTTTCTTTCTTTCTTTCTTTCTTTCTTTCTTTCTTTCTTTCTTTCTGTCTGTCTCTTTCTTTCTGGCTGACTCTTTCTTTCTTTCTTTCTGTGTCTTTCTTTCTGTCTGTCTCTTTCTTCCTTTTTTTATCCTTCTTTCTTTCTTTATTTCTTTCTGTCTGTCTGCCTGACTCTTTCTTTTTGCTTGTCTCTTTCTTTCTTTCTTTCCATCGGTATCTTATTCATAAACCCTCCATGAAAGGCATGATCTGAAACTGCAGTCCGCTACCAAAACGACTCATTATCTATACGTGAATACATGTATAAATACAATTAATTTCTCCTTTCTGGGCATCACCCTAAGTGCGTGGTTGGCAAGATGTAAAAATCCCAGGCAATATACGAAACAAAGTACAGCAAACCATTGCCCTGAATGGGATATAGTGATAAATACCTCAGGATGGACTGGTGAAAATATTACATGCCAGAAAATATTATTTGCCTTAATGTTCACCCCCACAACACACACACACACACACACACACACACACATATATATATATATATATATATATATATATATATATATATATATATATATATATATATATAGGGTGTCCCCAAATTATTGGACACATTTTAAATGCAATTATCTTAAAATATGTACTATCATTATATATATATATATATATATATATATATATATATATATATATATATATATATGCTAGACGCAATCGTGTCCTGACGATTGTGTCTAGCATGAAACAGACTGTCGCCTCTAAGTGTTCACTTTTATATTTTCACACGGTTTATCTCTGATATTGAGCACTTTATATATTTCTTTATATTTATACATACATACATACATACATATATATATATATATATATATATATATATATATATATATATATATATATATATTATTATTATTATTATTATTATTATTAGATATTATAACAAAAATATGTTGAAATCTCTCCGCAATAGGTTTCTTGTTTCGGCACTACGTTGTCGATATATATATATATATATATATATATATATATATATATATATATATATATATATATATATATATATATATATATATTATAATGACGAATTAAGAGAAATGTAAGCGCTATTGAAAGTTTCACACTTTAGGCGTCTGGTGATTGCCTATGTGTGAAAATGTTAGTCACGCTTAAATTTTTCTTAATTCGTTTTTACTATTAGAGTAAACATTGACCACAGTTTGTTTTTTAACCTATGCACCGTTATAGAACATTTGTTGTTATGCATGATAATATTGTGTTATTATCTAATCCTTATCCTCATGTTTATTAGTCTCCTTTAACATTGGGTGATATTTATCACGACACTCAACGCTTGCCTGAAACAGCGGATAGTATCGAACTCTAAATAATTTTTTTTTTCCTATAGACACATAACTCTGATAAAATATCATTGATAAATTAGGCTCAAAAACTATTAATAAAATTGAACATTTATATTAATATACTGTAATATAAGTCATGTGGTGGTTTGAAAATTCGTTCTTGTTCTAGATCTTAGCTAATCCGGCTTACATTTTTTTTTTCTTTTAGTTTGTTATTTCGAGGAAAATGATCTTTTCATTTCTCAGCTTTATCCCTTTTACCTTTGATGAAACACACTTTCAGAATTTTTTTAAATATTTTTGTTTTTATTTCTTTCTATTTTCCTTCTTTCCTTCCTTTCTTTGTATTTTTTTTTCATTTCCTTCGTTGATTTTCCATCAATTTGTTTCCCTTATTACTTTTTTTCTGAGTCTTCTTTTTTTCTTTCATTTTTATCTTTTTATTTCATTTCTAGTTATACTTTTTCTTTCTTTCTATCTATCTTTCTTTCTTTCTTTATTTTTCATTTCTTTCCTTGTCTTTTCTTTTTCTTTCTTTATTCCTAGTTCCTTCTTTATAATTTTTTTTTTTATTTCTTTGCTTGCTTTTTCTTTCTTTTTCTTTATTTGTTTCTATCTAGTTTTTTTTTATTTTCACTTTTTCCTTGTTTTTTCTTTGTTTTTTTCTTCCTTTCTTTCTTTCTTTCTTTCTTTCTTTCTAGTTTTTATTTTTCATTTCTTTCCTTGGTTTGTCTTTTTTTAATTCTTTTTTCTTTTTTTATTTCTTTCTTTCTTCCTAGTTTGTTTTTTTTTTCATTTCTTGCCTTGATTTTTCTTTCTTTCTTTCCTTCTTACTTTCTTTTTTTCTAATTCTTTATTTTTCATTTCTTTCCTTGCTTTTCTTTTTTCTTTCTTTCTTTCTTTCTTTCTTTCTAGATTTTGCTTCTTTTTTCTTTCTTTTTTGTCTTCTTTTTTTCTTCCTGAAAAATATTTTCATTTTTCAGCTTTAACAGATGCAAGACTCTTACCGAAAATTATTCTTGATTGAAAGCACGCACAGTTAAACACACGGTCAAACACACATTCACACACACACACACACACATATATATATATATATATATATATATATATATATATATATATATATATATATATATATGGTTAGTGCAAAAATAATGACGTAATAATGTCGTTTTTTGACGTTACGTCAAAAAACGACATTATTACGTCATTATTTTTGCACCAACCTAATATATATATATATATATATATATATATATATATATATATATATATATATATATATATATATATTTACGTGTGTGTGTGTGTAGATATATGTATATATGGTAGCTCCTTGTCATGATGGGGATGGAGCTGTGTGGTACAATCACTCTGAGAGTGATACCGTCGGGAGTAAACTCT
>OZ010579.1:100436002-100458502 GCA_963932145.1 Acanthosepion lycidas
CTCTCCTGCCTTTTTCATTCTTTCTCTCTTTCTTTCATCATTTTATTCTATGCTATAATCTTTCTTTTTCTTTCTTCAATCTTTTATCACTTCTTTTTCTTTCCATATTATTCTGTTTCATTTTTTTTCTTTATTTTCTTTTCTTTATTCAAACATTTCCGTCTTCTTCTCTTTCTCCTTTTTTTTTTTATTTAACTCCAAGGACGCTTCTTCGTTTTTGTATATTTCTTCTCACCCTTTTCATTTATTTTCATTTTCCTTATTTTCACAACCACTTTCAACACCCTGCCCTATCTTAAACGTAAACTTAGAGCCTTTTAATATATATTAATGTTTTCTCGAGAAATTCTCCGCTCAACGCTACCGACGTATCATTTCTTTTAATTCTTTATATTTTTGGTTCACTCTGTGCTGTGCCGGCACTCCCACAACCGTTTTCCGGTTTACCCAACCCAACTCTACTTGGTCCTTATACTTTACCTCACACGACCTAGGCCAGGGCCAGCCTCAGTACTGTTGCTGTCACATCGATCACATTTTGCGGGCCAACAATGAACAGTTTAGGCTGCATTGGTGGGAAGAGACTGCGGGGGTCGCGAAACTAGGAATGTCACTCATGAGAGATTAATATTGAAATAAGAGACCAGGAAAAAAACAAACTAACAAACAAACAAAAAAAAAACGAGTAAATAAGAGAGGAATGAAGAAGGGGGCAGAGCTTAAGAAGAAAATAACTCTGAGTTTAAGAAACAGATTTTGCCATAAATGAAATGGAAAATACTGTACAAATATAGTGGATACTTAAAGGTAAAGAATCAAACAAAAGTACATATTAAAGCGTTGGTATATTTTTTTATTATATAAATAATATTTGTAACTTATATTAGACTAAAATCATATGCCTTTTTGCGTATACACATTTCGGCAAACATGGACTTACCTACCCACAATAAGATGTAGCGTCAACAGGCACGGTGGAGCGGATTAAAGGAATCCGAGAGCCGAGTTCGATTTCCAGTTGAATCCATTACATTCACTTACGCGCTAATAGTATGAATCCTCTTCTTCTGCACCTAGCTATCGGTAAATACCGCAGAAAGAAATGGCAACCTACTGCGGGGAAAAATCTGCCTCGTCAGTCATGTATTGAAAGATACATGATCGCCTATGCGTATCACGCATGACACATAACTGACTGATATTCACTTACGTGCTAAAGATATGAAATCTCTTCTTCTCCCCCTAGTTATGGGTAAATAGCAGCACAGACCGGGTTCTATAGCTTTGGATGGCAACTGGTATACCGCAGAAAGAAATGGCAACTTACTGCGGGGAAAAATCTGCCTCGTCAGTCATGTAATGAAAGATACATGATCGCCTAAGCGTGTATCACGTATGGCATATAACTGACTGTAAAAATGGACAAAGCCCCAAACCTCGGCTTTTTTAACGACCTTCACTCTTCGGCAATGTTTATCGTTTTAAAAAGCGATGATTAGAAATGTTATAAAGCCTAAATATATAAAAGTGAATTTATACGTTTTCTTTGTTCTTTAGAATTGACAACAAAATATAATAAACACTATTTCTTTATTAGGTTGTTTATTTGCTGTATTTATTATATTTTCATTTGGAATTGTTGGGAAAACATTAACTAATTGTCCAGTAATTCAAACTTATATTTATTTGGCCGAACATTCATACGTCTAACACGCCAACCACCACGGTCCAACATCAAGGTCGGAAGGGAATTCTATGTCATAACAAAGTTGGTCAATGTAGATAGTTGCAGGGTGACCAACCCGTCTTGCGCCATGGTTAGGTATCCAGAGCAGTAGATCACACGCAAGTTCTTGTTTTGCTCGCCAGCAGTGCGTATTCAGTGTTCGCGTAAGATTGTAGGGATAGATCCATAAAGCCGTGATTTAGTTGGATGTTGTCTCTCAGCATCCAAGTGTAGGTTTCATCAAGCTTAGACTTTAGGGTTTTAATTAATGTTCAGGCAGTGGTACCATATATTAACACAACCTCTACAGTGGTTTGAAAGGATTTACGTTTGAGTTTGTCTGGAAGATCAGATATCCAGATAACATCCATTTTATTTAAGGCGGCCCAGGGCTTAGCTATGCGAATTCTCACATCCTTTTCAGTAGAATTTATTTCGCTTCCTATAATAAGAATTTCCTTATAGTTGGCTCACGTATTTTAATATTTTATTAAATGTTTATAAATTTATGAATAAAAAATTAGTTTCGTATTTATTTCTTTATAAATTTGAAAATGATACTGTAATGACAAAAGTGTAGGCACTAAGAAAGCTTTATTCAAATGAATATACAAGGTTCGCATATTGTGTCCTTTTATAGTCCCAGTAAACAGAAATAGCTCTCACAAAGAGGAGAGTAACAAAATAAAAATCACTCATGATTATTCATAACAGATATATATTGTATTGCATTAGTTTTAATTGTCCGCTGACCTAAGATGGAACAAATACATTGAATTAATAGCTTTATCTACCGCAAGGAAAGTTAGCTCTCTGTGTCGTGCCAGAAAGTTTTTCTCGCTCGTGTCCATCCTTCAAATCTATAAATCAACCATTCGCCCATGCATGGATTACTACTGCCATATATGGTCTGGTGCCTCTGCCGTTCGTCATAAGGTCCTTGACAAAATCCAGAGACGGATATGCAATGTGATTGGCTCTGACCTGGCATCTCAACTACAGTTGCTCTCTCACAGACGTACCGTTACCTCCCTCTGTCTTTTCTACAAATATTTTCACGGTAACTGCTCCGAAGTGCTACTTTCACAGTTTCTAAAACTGCATGAATTTAAGCGTGTTACTAGGTTGGTACCTTCAGTCGAACCCTTTCACTGTCGAAACTGTTAAATGTAGTCGTCTCTTCTACTCCAACAGCTTCATGTCTCGCACTCCCCGTGTGCGGAACTCCCTTCCTCTTACTTGCTTCCCTGATAGCTATAATCTTCAGTTATTCAAATGCAATGTCAATCAACATCTTCAGTTGCCTTGATCTAATTCCCCGTCCTTCTCTTCATCCTTTCCTCTGTCACGCCTCTTTACTCTTGCTCCTACTCTCTGTAACCCCTTGCGTGTTAGTGGCAAGCGATGTCAAGGGGAAAACCATGTTATTGTGGGCACGTTCATCCATGTTTGCCCATATTTTATTTTTGTCGTCTCTCTTATTAATAGGAACTCGTGTAAATCGTATTTAAAATTCAAGAAAAACCAACATAAAATGCAATACAAGTGAAACGAAATAAATTATAGCAAGAAAGAAACAGAAAGACAAAATGAGAGCCAGGGAAAGAGGGCATGGCGAGGTTGTTTAAAATGGACAGGTTTTGATAAATATAAACAGACAAAAGTCCCAGCGACAGTGACGGATAAACACTGATCGATATTTCCGAAGCTTATGTTTGTCTGGCATTAATATTTTATCTTACGGAGAAGCAAATAGGAATTCGATGCTTGTGCGAATGGCTTTCGAACATTTGCATGATGATGACTATTCACAAATAGACATTAGTTGACTGACAAAAGTAGATATTAATAGAATGATATATATATATATATATAGAGAGAGAGAGAGAGATAAAGAGAGAGGTCAATAGATAGACTGATATATATCGACAGAAAGGATAGATAGATAGATAGATAGATAGATAGATAGATATTAGGTTGGTGCAAAAATAATGACGTAATAATTTCATTTTTGACGTATTTTTTAACGTCAAAAAACGACAGTATTACGTCATTATTTTGGCACCAACCTAATAGATAGATAGACAGACAGACAGACTGAGAAATACCTTGATAGATAGATAGATAGACAGACTGAGAAATAACTTGATAGATAGATAGATAGATAGACAGACTGAGAAATAACTTGATAGATAGATAGATAGACAGACTGAGAAATAACTTGATAGATAGATAGATAGACAGACTGAGAAATAACTTGATAGACAAACAGACTGAGAAATAACTTGATAGATAGATAGATAGATAGATAGATAGATAGATAGACAGACAGACGGAGAAATAACTTGATAGATAGATAGATAGACAGACAGACAGACGGAGAAATAACTTGATAGATAGATAGATAGACAGGCAGATAGAGAAATAACTTGATAGATAGACAGACAGACAGAGAAATAAATTGATAGATAGATAGACAGACAGACAGACGGAGAAATAACTTGATAGATAGATAGACAGACAGACAGACAGAGAAATAACTTGATAGATAGATAGACAGACAGACAGACAGAGAAATAACTTGATAGATAGATAGATAGACAGACAGACAGAATAATAACTTGATAGATAGATAGATAGACAGACAGACAGAATAATAACTTGATAGATAGATAGATAGACAGACAGACAGAGAAATAACTTGATAGATAGATAGACAGACAGACAGACAGAGAAATAACTTGATAGATAGATAGACAGACAGACAGAGAAATAACTTGATAGATAGATAGATACATACATAGGTTGTGATCAAATATAGATCAAATATGTTTCGAAATCCGACAGAATGATAGGACAAAGAACAAATAGAAACAATTTTATCAACTCTAACCTGTTTAACTTTTACTAAAGCTTTTATCAGAGAATGATGTATGGGAGGAAATAAAAGAAATTCTGATATTTCAACTTTTAGGTTGTTTGATTTTCATTCGTTAATCAGGTTTTACCTGGATTCGACTTGTTAAACAAACGTTAGTATAATTTATGGCGTTCTGAATTCAAGGAGAGACGACACGTCCTTTCGATGTTCCAAGAAATTAATGGATTCCAAACCTAACTGAAAAACCGTAAATATTACTTTATATTTAAGTATACAATAATTCTAGCTTTTCTATGAGGGCGCCAGATGATCATATACAATTCGTGTGTGTGTAGTAGTAGTAGTAATAGTAGCAGTAGTTGTAGACAATATGTTTGGTGCTTTTCTCATGTTGATTTGGGAACGTTTTGCTTACACACTGTTTGTTTTAGAAAGAAAGAAAGAAAGAAAACGGAAGAAATGTAGGAAGAAGGAAAAGAGAAAGATAGAAGAAAAGAGAAAGAAAGAGAAAAAACAAGAAAGAAAGGAAGAAAGAAAAAGAAAAAAAAGAAAGAAACAGAGAAATCTGCTGTTCAAATTTCTTGGTAGAAGAATTTTTATTTACCATCGTCATCTTTGTTGCTATCACGTTTCTACCGTTGTACACGGCCTAGGAATTGAACTCACAATTACTCTGCTAGAAAATTAACGCGCCATCACTTTAACTCATCAGGACAATAGGCTAGATTACAGCATTGGTTCGTGAATTTGCTAGCAGAGTAAATGCGAGTTCAATCCCTGGTCCAGATCGTACACACTGAGATCTCAAGGGAAGCAGTCACTAGCGTCACAATAATGTCCTCCTGTTTATTTGCACGGAAACTAATTATTACTTCTTTGAATAGAGCAACTTTATAACAAATTTATCTTTTTAAGTGATATAGTTACAACCACTAGCTATGTGTTTCCACCAGAAATGAACATAAGCGATTCAATTTGTCATTTGATAATTATTAACGTTTCCTTTTTTTTTTTATTATAATTTCATGTAATTTCGGAATAAACACCGCGATTCCCTCCCTACGAATGATTTCATTTTTTTAAAATGTACTGTTTTGACTACAGTACTTACCTCCATATAGGACCGGCGCGTACTATCCCCTAACCGCCCCCACTCCGAGGTATGATCCAAGCTTGATCAGGGGTCCCGCGCAGTGCTTTGTGAACCTTGATATCTTATCAACATTTGATTTTTTTCTACCTAGAAAGAAGAGTTTTGATTTTTGATTTTTTCTACCTAGAAGAAGAGTTTTTATTTACCATCCTCATCTTAGTTGCTATCACAACGTTTCTACCGTTGTACACGGTCCAGGCATTGAAATCACAATTACGCTTATTACTTCTTTGAATAGATCAACTTTATAACTAATTACAAATTAAACAAATCACAACTGTCTATTAATGGATTAAATTTTTTTCGCGGGTTTTGACATCATTCTGGGGTCTATTTTTTTTTCTTCCAAATTCGTGAATTTGTTTTGCTCTCTAAAAAAAACACTATATAAAATTCACTATTTTTTATCCATAATTTTGAATATGTTAAATCATTCAACATGTATTTTATTTGAATATTGCCTAATGAAAATTGAGATGTAGTAGAATGGAGGGACCCGTATCTGTGTTTGGTGAGGAGGAAGACCTTTGCACCGGCCCTGATTTCATGCTATTTTATTATATTTATCGCTAGTTATTTTAATTTTCAATTTTCAAATGAAATTGGAGATAAGCACAGCCCATGAAACTGCTTAAAGAAACCCTCCCTTTGAGAAAGATATGACGTGAACCGCCACAAATCAAAATTTACTAAAACGAGATAAGGTTCTAAACGAATATAAAAGGCAGACAGGATAGAGCACAGGTGCCTTTTATTACAGTGACCAAAGATATCCTATACATTCACACGAGTGTCAGTGCGCACAACTTGACTTAAATTAGAATTGTTCAGTCTTGTAGAAAAAAAGGCGTTTATAGTTTATGTTCGAGTGAGAAAAAGTATTGCCTATTTATAAGAAGCAGTAGTAGGAATTACTTACTGGTTGGTGAAGGTTTTGGTCTTCCTGACATCTACTTTGTAGTCGAGTCGTGACTGCTGTTGCGAGAAAGGAGATCAAGTGATAAATAAAAAAATAACAGTTTTCAGTGATGGGCCTACATGTATGACAATTGATGGTTGAAAAGTAACAGGTCGAGAGAATCTGTTTTATGTAGAAATACTTCCCATCCAATATCCTGATTATTTTTCTTAGACATTTTCATGACGGTCGTCTTCGAGTATAGAATCCAGAGGTTGGCAGTAAATATTTCGGAGACAGTAGGAAAGCGTTGTTCAGGTTCGCAGTGGATATCTTAGCAGAGCGTAGTTCTTCCTTCTGTCATCTTCGCCTGTCAAGTTAGCACTGGTCCTTCCGGTAGGGCAAACAAAGATTGCCGCCTTTATACACGACGAATACAATGTTCTGCGGCTTCTGATTGGTTAAGCTTCTATTGGTAGACTATAAAGCAACTTGAGTCATTTGGATTGTCTCACTAGTTATACATATATATTATGGTCTCGTCGATAGATACCGGGTCGATCATCCCGGGGGGAAAATGTGGACGTGGGCTCTTAATTGGCCTTTTGACAAGGTAGTTAGCTACCTTGACAGAATGTTAGTTAGAAGAGCCGACATAGATCTACTAGATTGCCCTACGTTCCACTGGGTAGGCTATTCGGACCACAAACTCGTTTGTGCCCGGGTGGCGTTAGACTGTAGGCCTAGAATGGCTGGTTACTGGAAGTTCAATCTGTCCTTACTGGACAGGGAGGACTTTCGGGAACAGCTAATTAGACTAGTGCAGCGGGAGCTAGTGGGGGCGGTTATCGGGAATAAGTGGTGGGAACGCCTTAAGTGTAGGATTAGGTCCTTCACCACTGATTTCGGCAAACGGCTCGCTCTAGATAGAGCTGATAAGGTGAAGACACTCAAGTCTAGTTATTCCCGGGCGGTGGCTGGGGGGGATCCCCTAGAGATAGCCTTAGCTAAGGAGGCCCTGGATCGTTCGAATAGCGAGCGGTACATGGGCCAGGTAATTAGATATAAGTTAAGCAAGATGTCTTCCGAAGCTGTGAACTTGGGCGCAGATCTGCGCAGGGAAGAGGTCCGTCGAGGTGGCGATCGTTACATTCGTGAAGTCGAATCCCCAGAGGGGCGTACTCTTCGGGCCACTGACGACATGTGCGAGGCGTTTCGGCGCCATTTCGAGATCCGGTTTACCAAGGAGCCTGGTCTCCGCGAGGAGGAGTTTCGTAGCTATTTGGCTGACTTTCCTCAGCTTTCGCCGACTGAAGCGGCTAGCTGCGAGGGAGAGATCACGGAGGGCGAAGTCTACGCGGTTTTGAAGAACGTTGGCAGAGGCAAGTCGCCCGGTCTGGATGGTTTGCCCTATGAATTGTACTTGAGGCTGTCGCACATCTTTGTTCCGATTTTGACTGCAGTGTTCAACAACTGGTTTCGGTCGGGGTCCATCCCCAACCGGATCACCAGGGGCGTGATCACTCTGTTGAGAAAGGGCAAAGGTGGTGGGGGGAAGCTAGATGACTACAGGCCCATAACTCTGCTAAACACAGAGTTAAAGATTATGGCCAAGATCCTGCAGGAGCGTTTGCAGTCAGTTGCCGAGTCTCTGTTGGGACCTGAGCAGACTTGTTCTGTGAGGGGCCGAACAATTCAGAGCAACCTGCATCTGATCCGCACGATCATAGAGGGTGTAAAAGACGACGAGCAAGCCGCGCTGATCAATTTGGATCAGTCCAAGGCATTTGATAGGGTCGACCATCGCTACCTTGCTACTGTCCTGCAGGCCGCTGGATTCGCACCCAACTTCTGCCGCTGGATTAGCCTCCTGTATCGCTCCCCCAGTGCTGTGGTACAGGTGAACGGAAGGTTGTCGGACGATTCGTGCTGTCTAGGTCGGTTCGTCAGGGTTGTCCGCTGTCGCCTCTCCTTTACGCTTTGGCGTTGGAGCCTCTCCTTCGCCGGCTGAAGGACGAGACCGGCAGTCCGGCCCTACTCGGAATCGCCGTTCCTGGAGGGGCTCGAGCCAGGGTTTCCGCGTACGCCGATGACGTATCTGCTTTCGTGTCGTCCCGCGACGACATCGAGGCGGTACAGAAGGCGCTTGACCGGTACGAGAAGGTGACAGGGGCCAAGATAAACCGCGACAAGTCTTCCGGCTTGCGGTTAGGTGCCTGGAAGGGGGTCGCTCTTCCGGGCCGCTTCGGTTGGACGGATGGACCTGTCCGCATTCTTGGAGTGTGGTTTGGACCGGACCTCCAGCTGGAGAAGAATTGGTCTGAGGTACTTGCAAAGGTCGATTCTGCCGGCAAGACTTGGAATCGACGGCGGTTGTCCGTGAAGGGCAGGGCGGAGGTGTGTGCTACATACATTTTCCCCCTGATTCTTTATCGATTGTCTGTACTTCCTCTCTGTGAGACCCATTGGAAGGCGCTCGAGCGATCGCTATCCTCCATTTTATGGAGGGGACGCGTGAACAGGGTCGACAGACGAGTCTGCACTAAACGTCCGTGTCATGGGGGGCTGGGAATGCCGCACCTTTTGAGTCACATCCGTGCCTCTAGGTTGGCTTTCCTACGCCGCGCATTGACTGGGAGAGATCCGATTCTGGAGGGGATTGTTAGGGACGCCTTCCCTAGCCTTACCATCAGTCCCCCCATCTCGAGGGTTGAGCGCCGTCGTAAACCCCGGGACGAGTCAGATTTCATCCGCGAGTGTCGGTCGGCCTTGAAGGCCATTCCCCGGTCCAGTGACCTGTCACGGCCTAGGAAGGTCTTCTATCGTGGATTAGTGGAGGGGCCCGCGAAGGATTCCCTACGTGATACGCTCGGCTTGTCGGAGGAGGAGTATCGCTCCTACTGGTCTTGGGCGCCAGCGGCGGATTACCTCAGTAACCCTGAGTTTTCGCTTACCTGGCGATTGGCTCGGAATCGGCTGCCTCTCAACGACAAGGCTTTCATATGGGGTTTGGCGGATTTGCCAGACTGTGAACGGTGTGGTCTTGGCTTGGAGGAAACGGCTCCGCACGCCTTCTACCATTGCCCCCGGGTCCGCCCCTTATGGGACCATGTCGGCGAGCTGACGGCTCGTCTCGCTCCCGTACAGCTTGTGTCCATTGATCGCGCATACGCGTGTGACATTGTGTCGCCCCCGTATTCCGGGGTGAAACGAATGGTGTTTCTGACGCTGCTGGCCACGGCTCGAATGGTGATTTGGACGACGCGAAAGGAGGAAGTCTTGCGGGGCAACCGTCTTTCTCATCAGCATCTAATCCAATTCTTTGAGCATCAGCTCAAGATGAAGATTAGATCTGATAGAAAACGATTGCATTCGACAGTCTTTAGCGAAAGGTGGGTAAAAGAGGCGAGCTTGGTTCGTGTGACCGGGGCTAGCCTTGATTTTCTCTTCTAGGTCAACCTATTGCACATCGGGGTGGCTTCCTGCGGAACCCTCCCCTTGGTTAGGTTAGACAAGCTTCAGTGTACCTAGTTAATGTGAGTAAGTGTTGTTCCTGGCCTGTAACCCGGCTACTCTTTGGTTATGATCCAAGTCGAGATTCCCAACCTCCCCAGTTTGTTTTTAACCCTCCTTTTTCATCTCGACTGGGTCAGCTTTATATTTCCCCATTCCCGCATAATATTTTATCCTTTTTCCCCACTCCCTTAGCGAGAGAGCTTCTTGATTCTGTCCCCTAGGCAGAATACAGCGGCCTCTCTATTTTGAGGGTTGGACGGTCCCCTACTAACATCTGTTATTTTTAGTTTATATTTTGTGTTTATATTTATTTGATTATTGGGTTCATCTCCCCTCCCCTCTCATTCTATCATTATTAGAATTTTAATGTATAGCATGTATTTCATCATCAAATTTTTATGGTTTGGGGCGCGTTTTTTGTAGGATCCCCTGGTAAGAATGTGGTATTATGGTGCATGAGAGAACGATTGGTGATGGATGAGTTCTTGTGGTGAATGGGTAAATTGTAATGTATGAATGGGTCGTGAATCTGATTAGCTAGGTATAGGATAGTTAGTTTGGACCAGCCTTTACCCCTCCCCTTCATCGGCCACGTGCCACAATTGTAAATTTTTACAATAAATACCCTAGTTATACATATATATTATGGTCTCGTCGATAGATACCGGGTCGATCATCCCGGGGTGAAAATGTGGACGTGGGCTCTTAATTGGCCTTTTGACAAGGTAGTTAGCTACCTTGACAGAATGTTAGTTAGAAGAGCCGACATAGATCTACTAGATTGCCCTACGTTCCACTGGGTAGGCTATTCGGACCACAAACTCGTTTGTGCCCGGGTGGCGTTAGACTGTAGGCCTAGAATGGCTGGTTACTGGAAGTTCAATCTGTCCTTACTGGACAGGGAGGACTTTCGGGGACAGCTAATTAGACTAGTGCAGCGGGAGCTAGTGGGGGCGGTTATCGGGAATAAGTGGTGGGAACGCCTTAAGTGTAGGATTAGGTCCTTCACCACTGATTTCGGCAAACGGCTCGCTCTAGATAGAGCTGATAAGGTGAAGACACTCAAGTCTAGTTATTCCCGGGCGGTGGCTGGGGGGATCCCCTAGAGATAGCCTTAGCTAAAGAGGCCCTGGATCGTTCGAATAGCGAGCGGTACATGGGCCAGGTAATTAGACATAAGTTAAGGAAGATGTCTTCCGAAGCGGTGAACTTGGGCGCAGATCTGCGCAGGGAAGAGGTCCGTCGAGGTGGCGATCGTTACATTCGTGAAGTCGAATCCCCGGAGGGGCGTACTCTTCGGGCCACTGACGACATGTGCGAGGCGTTTCGGCGCCATTTCGAGAGCCGGTTTACCAAGGAGCCTGGTCTCCGTGAGGAGGAGTTTCGTAGCTATTTCGCTGACTTTCCTCGGCTTTCGCCGACTGAAGCGGCTAGCTGCGAGGGAGAGATCACGGAGGGCGAAGTCTACGCGGTTTTGAAGAAGGTCGGCAGAGGCAAGTCGCCCGGTCTGGATGGTTTGCCCTATGAATTGTACTTGAGGCTGTCGCACATCTTTGTTCCGATTTTGACTGCAGTGTTCAACAACTGGTTTCGGTCGGGGTCCATCCCCAACCGGATCACCAGGGGCGTGATCACTCTGTTGAGAAAGGGCAAAGGTGGTGGGGGGAAGCTAGATGACTACAGGCCCATAACTCTGCTAAACACAGAGTTAAAGATTATGGCCAAGATCCTGCAGGAGCGTTTGCAGTCAGTTGCCGAGTCTCTGTTGGGACCTGAGCAGACTTGTTCTGTGAGGGGCCGAACAATTCAGAGCAACCTGCATCTGATCCGCACGATCATAGAGGGTGTAAAAGACGACGAGCAAGCCACGCTGATCAATTTGGATCAGTCCAAGGCATTTGATAGGGTCGACCATCGCTACCTTGCTACTGTCCTGCAGGCCGCTTGATTCGCACCCAACTTCTGCCGCTGGATTAGCCTCCTGTATCGCTCCCCCAGTGCTGTGGTACAGGTGAACGGAAGGTTGTCGGACGCGTTCGTGCTGTCTAGGTCGGTTCGTCAGGGTTGTCCGCTGTCGCCTCTCCTTTATGCTTTGGCGTTGGAGCCTCTCTTTCGCCGGCTGAAGGACGAGAGCGGCAGTCCGGCCCTACGCGGAATCGCAGTTCCTGGAGGGGCTCGAGCCAGGGTTTCCGCGTACGCCGATGACGTATCTGCTTTCGTGTCGTCCCGGGACGATATCGAGGCGGTACAGAAGGCGCTTGACCGGTACGAGAAGGTGACAGGGGCCAAGATAAACCGCGACAAGTCTTCCGGCTTGCGGTTAGGTGCCTGGAAGGGGGTCGCTCTTCCGGGCCGCTTCGGTTGGACGGATGGACCTGTCCGCATTCTTGGAGTGTGGTTTGGACCGGACCTCCAGCTGGAGAAGAATTGGTCTGAAGTACTTGCAAAGGTCGATTCTGCCGGCAAGACTTGGAATCGACGGCGGTTGTCCGTGAAGGGCAGGGCGGAGGTGTGTGCTACATACATTTTCCCCCTGATTCTTTATCGATTGTCTGTACTTCCTCTCTGTGAGACCCATTGGAAGGCGCTCGAGCGATCGCTATCCTCCATTTTATGGAGGGGACGCGTGAACAGGGTCGACAGACGAGTCTGCACTAAACGTCCGTGTCATGGGGGGCTTGGAATGCCGCACCTCTTGAGTCACGTCCGTGCCTCTAGGTTGGCTTTCCTACGCCGCGCATTGACTGGGAGAGATCCGATTCTGGAGGGGATTGTTAGGGACGCCTTCCCTAGCCTTACCATCAGTCCCCCCGTCTCGAGGGTTGAGCGCCGTCGTAAACCCCGGGACGAGTCGGATTTCATCCGCGAGTGTCGGTCGGCCTTGAAGGCCATTTCCCGGTCCAGTGACCTTTCACGGCCTAGGAAGGTCTTCTATCGTGGATTAGTGGAGGGGCCCGCGAAGGATTCTCTACGTGATACGCTCGGCTTGTCGGAGGAGGAGTATCGCTCTTACTGGTCTTGGGCGCCAGCGGCGGATTACCTCAGTAACCCTGAGTTTTCGCTTACCTGGCGATTGGCTCGGAATCGGCTGCCTCTCAACGACAAGGCTTTCATATGGGGTTTGGCGGATTTGCCAGACTGTGAACGGTGTGGTCTTGGCTTAGAAGAAACGGCTCCGCACGCCTTCTACCATTGCCCCCGGGTCCGCCCCTTATGGGACCATGTCGGCGAGCTGACGGCTCGTCTCGCTCCCGAACAGCTTGTGTCCATTGATCGCGCATACGCGTGTGACAATGTGTCGCCCCCGTATTCCGGGGTGAAACGAATGGTGTTTCTGACGCTGCTGGCCACGGCTCGAATGGTGATTTTGACGACGCGAAAGGAGGAAGTCTTGCGGGGCAACCGTCTTTCTCATCAGCATCTAATCCTATTCTTTGAGCATCAGCTCAAGATGAAGATTAGATCTGATAGAAAACGATTGCATTCGACAGTCTTTAGCGAAAGGTGGGTAAAAGAGGCGAGCTTGGTTCGTGTGACTGGGGTTAGCCTTGATTTTCTCTTCTAGGTCAACCTATTGCACATCGGGGTGGCTTCCTGTGGAACCCTCCCCTTGGTTAGGATTAGACAAGCTTAAGTGTACCTAGTTAATGTGAGTAAGTGTTGTTCCTGGCCTGTAACCCGGCTACTCTTTGGTTATGATCCAAGTCGAGATTCCCAACCTCCCCAGTTTGTTTTTAACCCTCCTTTTCATCTCGACTGGGTCAGCTTTATATTTCCCCATTCCCGCATAATATTTTATCCTTTTTCCCCACTCCCTTAGCGAGAGAGCTTCTTGATTCTGTCCCCTAGGCAGAATACAGCGGCCTCTCTATTTTGAGGGTTGGACGGTCCCCTACTAACATCTGTTATGTTTAGTTTATATTTTGTGTTTATATTTATTTGATTATTGGGTTCATCTCCCCTCCCCTCTCATTCTATCATTATTAGAATTTTAATGTATAGCATGTATTTCATCATCAAATTTTTATGGTGTGGGGCGCGTTTTTTGTAGGACCCCCTGGTAAGAATGTGGTATTATGGTGCATGAGAGAACGATTGGTGATGGATGAGTTCTTGTGGTGAATGGGTAAATTGTAATGTATGAATGGGTCGTGAATCTGATTAGCTAGGTATAGGATAGTTAGTTTGGACCAGCCTTTACCCCTCCCCTTCATCGGCCACGTGCCACAATTATGTATCAAATCATAATAAATCTCCTAGTTATACATATATATTATGGTCTCGTCGATAGATACCGGGTCGATCATCCCGGGGGGAAAATGTGGACGTGGGCTCTTAATTGGCCTTTTGACAAGGTAGTTAGCTACCTTGACAGAATGTTAGTTAGAAGAGCCGACATAGATCTACTAGATTGCCCTACGTTCCACTGGGTAGGCTATTCGGATTACAAACTCGTTTGTGCCCGGGTGGCGTTAGACTGTAGGCCTAGAATGGCTGGTTACTGGAAGTTCAATCTGTCCTTACTGGACAGGGAGGACTTTCGGGAACAGCTAATTAGACTAGTGCAGCGGGAGCTAGTGGGGGTGGTTATCGGGAATAAGTGGTGGGAACGCCTTAAATGTAGGATTAGGTCTTTCACCACTAATTTCAGCAAACGGCTGGCTCTAGATAGAGCTGATAAGGTGAAGACGCTTAAAGCTAGTTACACCCGGGCGGTGGCTGGGGGGGATCCCCTAGAGATAGCCTTAGCTAAGGAGGCCCTGGATCGTTCGAATAGCGAGCGGTACATGGGCCAGGTAATTAGACATAAGTTAAGGAAGATGTCTTCCGAAGCTGTGAACTTGGGCGCAGATCTGCGCAGGGAAGAGGTCCGTCGAGGTGGCGATCGTTACATTCGTGAAGTTGAATCCCCGGAGGGGCGTACTCTTCGGGCCACTGACGACATGTGCGAGGCGTTTCGGCGCCATTTCGAGAGCCGGTTTACCAAGGAGCCTGGTCTCCGTGAGGAGGAGTTTCGTAGCTATTTCGCTGACTTTCCTCGGCTTTCGCCGACTGAAGCGGCTAGCTGCGAGGGAGAGATCACGGAGGGCGAAGTCTACGCGGTTTTGAAGAAGGTCGGCAGAGGCAAGTCGCCCGGTCTGGATGGTTTGCCCTATGAATTGTACTTGAGGCTGTCGCACATCTTTGTTCCGATTTTGACTGCAGTGTTCAACAACTGGTTTCGGTCGGGGTCCATCCCCAACCGGATCACCAGGGGCGTGATCACTCTGTTGAGAAAGGGCAAAGGTGGTGGGGGGAAGCTAGATGACTACAGGCCCATAACTCTGCTAAACACAGAGTTAAAGATTATGGCCAAGATCCTGCAGGAGCGTTTGCAGTCAGTTGCCGAGTCTCTGTTGGGACCTGAGCAGACTTGTTCTGTGAGGGGCCGAACAATTCAGAGCAACCTGCATCTGATCCGCACGATCATAGAGGGTGTAAAAGACGACGAGCAAGCCACGCTGATCAATTTGGATCAGTCCAAGGCATTTGATAGGGTCGACCATCGCTACCTTGCTACTGTCCTGCAGGCCGCTGGATTCGCACCCAACTTCTGCCGCTGGATTAGCCTCCTGTATCGCTCCCCCAGTGCTGTGGTACAGGTGAACGGAAGGTTGTCGGACGCGTTCGTGCTGTCTAGGTCGGTTCGTCAGGGTTGTCCGCTGTCGCCTCTCCTTTATGCTTTGGCGTTGGAGCCTCTCCTTCGCCGGCTGAAGGACGAGACCGGCAGTCCGGCCCTACGCGGAATCGCCGTTCCTGGAGGGGCTCGAGCCAGGGTTTCCGCGTACGCCGATGACGTATCTGCTTTCGTTTCGTCCCGGGACGACATCGAGGCGGTACAGAAGGCGCTTGACCGGTACGAGAAGGTGACAGGGGCCAAGATAAACCGCGACAAGTCTTCCGGCTTGCGGTTAGGTGCCTGGAAGGGGGTCGCTCTTCCGGGCCGCTTCGGTTGGACGGATGGACCTGTCCGCATTCTTGGAGTGTGGTTTGGACCGGACCTCCAGCTGGAGAAGAATTGGTCTGAAGTACTTGCAAAGGTCGATTCTGCCGGCAAGACTTGGAATCGACGGCAGTTGTCCGTGAAGGGCAGGGCGGAGGTGTGTGCTACATACATTTTCCCCCTGATTCTTTATCGATTGTCTGTACTTCCTCTCTGTGAGACCCATTGGAAGGCGCTCGAGCGATCGCTATCCTCCATTTTATGGAGGGGACGCGTGAACAGGGTCGACAGACGAGTCTGCACTAAACGTCCGTGTCATGGGGGGCTGGGAATGCCGCACCTCTTGAGTCACATCCGTGCCTCTAGGTTGGCTTTCCTACGCCGCGTATTGACTGGGAGAGATCCGATTCTGGAAGGGATTGTTAGGGACGCCTCCCCTAGCCTTACCATCAGTCCCCCCATCTCGAGGGTTGAGCGCCGTCATAAACCCCGGGACGAGTCGGATTTCATCTGCGAGTGTCGGTCGGCCTTGAAGGCCATTCCCCGGTCCAGTGACCTTTCACGGCCTAGGAAGGTCTTCTATCGTGGATTAGTGGAGGGGCCCGCGAATGATTCCCTACGTGATACGCTCGGCTTGTCGGAGGAGGAGTATCGCTCCTACTGGTCTTGGGCCCCAGCGGCGGATTACCTCAGTAACCCTGAGTTTTCGCTTACCTGGCGATTGGCTCGGAATCGGCTGCCTCTCAACGACAAGGCTTTCATATGGGGTTTGGCGGATTTGCCAGACTGTGAACGGTGTGGTCTTGGCTTGGAGGAAACGGCTCCGCACGCCTTCTACCATTGCCCCCGGGTCCGCCCCTTATGGGACCATGTCGGCGAGCTGACGGCTCGTCTCGCTCCCGAACAGCTTGTGTCCATTGATCGCGCATACGCGTGTGACAATGTGTCGCCCCCGTATTCCGGGGTGAAACGAATGGTGTTTCTGACGCTGCTGGCCACGGCTCGAATGGTGATTTTGACGACGCGAAAGGAGGAAGTCTTGCGGGGCAACCGTCTTTCTCATCAGCATCTAATCCTATTCTTTGAGCATCAGCTCAAGATGAAGATTAGATCTGATAGAAAACGATTGCATTTGACAGTCTTTAGCGAAAGGTGGGTAAAAGAGGCGAGCTTGGTTCGTGTGACCGGGGCTAGCCTTGATTTTCTCTTCTAGGTCAACCTATTGCACATCGGAGTGGCTTCCTGTGGAACCCTCCCCTTGGTTAGGATTAGACAACCTTAAGTGTACCTAGTTAATGTGAGTAAGTGTTGTTCCTGGCCTGTAACTCGGCTACTCTTTGGTTATGATCCAAGTCGATGTTATGTTTAGTTTGCATTTGTTTTACTTTTTAGTTATTTGTGGGTTCATCTCCCTCCCCTCTCATTCTATCATTATTAGAATTTTATGTATTTTATGTATTATCATCAAATTTTTATGGTGTGGGGCGCGTTTTGCTAGGTTCCCCTTGAGAGGATGTGGTATTATGGTGATTGAAGGATTGTTTGGTGATGGACGAGTTCTTGTGGTGAATGGATAAATTGTAATGTATGAATGGGTCATGAATCTGATTAGCTAGGTATAGGATAGTTAGTTTGGACCAGCCTCTACCCCTCCCCTTTTCGGCCTTGTGCCACAATTTTGTATTTATATGAAATAAATATCTTAGTTATACATATATATATCCAAAAAACCGTAACAATTTTTGCATCGGATTTGTAACATTTGGACATGGACGTTGTCGGGCGGATCTCTAAATATTCATTAAATTGGCTAAAGGAGAATCGGAGTTGTTAAGAATTCGATTGAAATAAACTTCGCTCTCCATCTTAAGTGCCATGTGCACTTTTTATGATTTCAAGTCAATAGAAACATATTGGCAAATATCTCGTGGCTTTTAAATAGGATTCAGAGATTTTAGCCATTATATACACATTTCCCGGATGTTTTGCTGCGTTCCATTTACAGTTTAATGACTGATGCAGGGAAATCTGAGGATTTTTTAAATGTCGGCCTGCCTTTGACCTATCCAAGAATTGTCCAGCCCCCGCGACCAAGGTCAGGATAGCATCGATATTGCACCGAAATTTGATGCAGATGAAACTCCTTAACAATTTCACCAATTCGTAAAAGAAAAAAAAAAGAAAAGAATTCTCGTTTAATCATGCCAAAAAGAAAGAACTCCAACTCTATAAACCTCATTAAATTTAATTTAGGTTGAGATCTGGAAAGGTGTCCTGTATCTAACCAGGATTTCCTTAAATAGGGATTCTTGAACTAGAGTCACCTGGAGTTTTGGCATGCGATCGATATGAAATATCTGTTCTCTTCATTTCTCATGGGAGAAGAAGCCCAGTTTCGAGAGATGCAAGCCTGCAGCAGAACATATTTATTGTACTAAAAGAGCGAGGTTCAGTGGAAGATCGACACCTGCATGAGAGATGCCGGGAATAATGGGGAATTTTTGGATTGGCCAAAGGTAACACCACATTAAAAAAAAGTTCTCATATCATATCTGGTAACAGGACAAAAACCCAGCGGAGAAAAAACCCAGTCACTCATTCCAAAAGCGAGCAAAATCCCAAGTTCATCAGTAAAAGAGTCTCACCTATAAGAAGAAATAAATTTAACATTGAAAATTCAAGGAACTTTTTATTCAAATTTTAATGCCTAATTGAGACAATAATAATAATAATATCCAATCTATACACTTATACGTAAAAGTGTTATACCGGAACATTACCTATTCCATTGTAATAGACTCTCCCACAAATAATAAGTAGTAGTAGTAGTAGCGGTTGCCAGTTGAGCTCGGTGGAGTTGAGTGAGTCAGTCGATGTCGGACGACCGGCTGAACGGTTGAACTCTCTGCCTTCGGGCGGGGAGGAACCCGAACGAGGCTATGCCGAAGGGCAGAGTCTCGTTCGGGGAGGTAAACCGACCCTGAACCCGTTTTTCGGGTTCAAAGGGTATATTTTTGGCCGAGCCCACGGGCTCGGATATCCCACGTTAAACCGGCCTTGTGCCACATGATACCCTCGTAGGGGGGTGACTAAATACTAGTCGATGTCGGACATTGAAGTATCAACCACCACCACCACCACCACAACAACAACTAGATTGCTGCGTCATTAACTATTATTTCAAGTTTCTAACGTTTTGTACGTCGGACCCTTTTAGGACCGACTTAGTGAAATACAAGCCTCCACTGTGAAAATTACTCTACAACAAAAAGAAATTTATGTCGCGAATAATAACTTATATATATATATCCTCATACGAATCCGTGGTTTGTTTACGATTTGATGTAAACTTTTTAAAAAATCATCCGTATTAAGCCTTTCTTAACATAAAGTCAGGTCTTATGGGATACTGGAGTTCACTAATTGCGAAATATATCGAATATGTGACCATTGTTAAAGATCGTGTTTTCAAGTTTGGATCGATTTACAATGAATTTCTATAGCAAATAGAGCGAACCCATAAACTCGCGAAGTACCCGACGAAAAGAGGTCTTTCTTGTACATATGTATGTGTATATATTATTAATGTCCCAATTTGATATTAAAATTTGAATTAAAAGATCCTTGAATTTTCAACGTTAAATTTGTTTCTATTATATATATATATATATATATATATATATATATATATATATATATATATATATATATGACTTTTATTCATGAGATTGAGATTTTGTCAAGTTTTGTTTCCAAAAGTTGACAAAATATCCGCTTGATTTTTGTCCACTGGGATTTGTAATGGATTTCATTGTCTTATCTTACCGCCGATGGGAAGCGAATCAATAATCACTCTTCATTGTCAATGACTATCTTATTGAAAAACAACTTTTTTTTCTACTCAAGGTAAAACCTTTTCAATACAGAATCTGTGATCTGGAATTTATACGAAAGCATTGATGTCACATACCCAGAAACTATTAGGAAAATTCAAAATGTGTAATTATTAAATTCTTAGGAGTCATTTTTAAGAAGATTCATGTTCTTAAGTAACCTTGGCAGATCTAGGCTCTCATTCGGATGTCACGCATAGCGTCCAACACGTTTGAGGTGCCAGCTACAAACTACCGGTTTTCTCAGATCAATGATTATAAATGGCTTCAAGCGAATAAGAAAAACCGCATGCATCTTCCAACAGTAGCAACAACTAACATGGATAGCACATAAAACTAGAATGGAAAATAATGATATGAAGATGTTTTTACGTTTTTTCTTTTCTCTTTTTTTAAACATTTCACCATATGCAAGGCGACAAAGTCACTAAAGCACAAGAGATTACTCACTGTGAAATTATAAGAAAAAAACGTTAATAAGGAGCCTGACCAATATATATATATATATATAAAAGGGACCAGAACAATATATAGTATGTCCAGCAAATTCCTATCCTCATCGCCCCCGTGGCCTACGAAACCATCCAGTGCTTTTCTGCATGCATGTGTGTTGAGAATTATAGGTCAAAACATGATGAATTTTTATATATTTACACACACAAACACACACAAAAACACACACAAAAACACGCACACACACACACATATATATATATATATATATATATATATAGCCTGACGTGATTTTACCGATTTAGCCACAGAGGAGCGTTTCGGTTAGCAAGGTCGATTTTACTGTTTTTAAACTACAATTCTCCACGATTTTCTCTAGTACATTCATATTTGCTCGATGCGTATCCAGATGGAAACAAATGACGTCACACATTATGAACTGGATAAAGTCCGACAATTATTTATGTAGAAACATAAAAATATGGAGAATTGTAGTTTAAAAACAGTAATATATATATATATATATATATATATATATATATACATATGTGTGTGTGTGTGAATGATTACATGTATATATGTGTGTGTATCTGTGTTTGTATATATATATATATAGAGAGAGAGAGACAGACAGACAGACAGAGAAAGAGAGATCGCACTCTGCAACCCCTTCCTCACAGACGAGATCTCTAAAGCTTGTCATTGCTCTATTATCGCTACTTCCATAGAAAGTGCTCAGTCAAACTGCATTCTTTAGTTCCACCAGTTCTAACCTTCATAGCTAGTACCTACTATGCTACGCGCATAGTAAGGAACAACTCTCATTCCCTTAGTACTCTGGTGAGAAGTAATTTTCACTCGAGCAACTTCATCCCGTGAACTTCTGCACTGTGGAATCGATTCCCAAGATGACTTCTCACTAATCGCTACAATCTTAAAGTGTTCAATATGTGTTATATATGATGGATTCTCCCGTCGAGTTCGACGTATGACGTTGCCACGACCGCGAACTAATTATCTGCATGCCTATGACGGGCATGACTTTTGAGACCGGTTCGAGAATTGCACAAAAGACCACAAACAGTACAGGAGAATGTATTGTATCCAAGTGCAGCAGGAACACTGTTAGATGTCTTATTTTGTTTTCTCGTTTCATGTAATCGACTGATGCTTATTTCTCAGTGCAGCTATATCAATGTTGTACTTCTTTAGCTCCAATGCAAAGAGAGCTGTTTTTTTTTCTTTCTGGTGCTGAGTTGTTGTCCTGGAGAGTTCGTAGATTCCAATTGTGCCAAGATCAAGTTGATGTTGTCTCGCATAGTTTTGCGCAGTAGCCGGATATGTGCGGAACTAATTAGATGGAGTTGTCAGAAAAACAACACAATGATTTGTTTCAAGTGGTGAAGGCTTGTTTCGGACAATCCACACTTTTTGGATCTGTCGATAAAAAAGTAACGGTGCAAAAGACTTACTACGCACACTCGGAACGACAGTCCTCATGTGTTATTATCGTGGAGTTTAACCTCTCCGGACCACAGTCAACATCAGCCAGTACACGCAATATCAGCCAGACACATGCAATATTAGGACCGGATTAAGTTGTCATGAGTTTTCCTTCCCATCTGAAGTCTTTTTATCGTGAAACCAACACGAAAAGGATTTGGTAAGCACAGTGAGACTCCTTTCACCCTCATCAAGAGCAGCTAACTCCAGCCAATTCTCAACCTAGTACTTTATATAGCTCCGAAGGATATCTCATATATATATATATATATATATATATATATATATATATATATATGTGTGTGTGTGTGTGTATGTGTGTGTTTTATATATATATATATATATATATATATATATATATATATATGTGTGTGTTATATATATATATAAACACACATACATAAACACATACACTCTCACACAGATACACACACATACATATACTTATAAATGTGGATATAAACCAAATAATTAGATATTAGTAGCTGTATATA
>OZ010579.1:100463502-100631002 GCA_963932145.1 Acanthosepion lycidas
ATATATATATATATATATATATATATATATAAGGTAGTGCGGATAAGTTCCCGGCCTGACCCAGATCCAAAAATCTTGCAAAAGGATGAAACCTCAGATGTTTGTTTTTACATATAGATATTTAGAAAACATAGTACGTAAAGGCAAATGAGACGGAAAATATATGACAGGGAGATTATATTGCGTCAATCCTCCAAATGGAGTCAGTCTCTCTCTCTCTCTCTCTCTCTCTCTCTCTCTCTCTCTCTCTCTCTCTCTCTCTCTCGAAAACCATCACTCAAAATCTCTGCTTTCGTCTGATCTTGGATAGTGAATGTACCAGCGAAAATTTTGGAACTTCCTGTTTATCGATATTTTTCTTGTCTAATCTATTTCCTCTCCTCCTCCTCTCTATTTTTCTTCTTTTACCCCATCATTATATAGATTACTTCTCTTTCTTTCTCTCTCTCTTTCTCTCTCTCTTTCTCTCTCTCTTTCTCTTTCTCTCTCTCTTTCTCTCTCTCACTTTCTCTCTCTCTTTCTCTTTCTCTCTCTCCCTCTCTCTCTCCCTCTCTCTCTATTCTTTCATTTCCTCTCCTTATAATCTTCTTTCTTCACTTTAATTTCCTTCACCTCTTTCCACCCTTTATGTCCTCCCTTTTTCTTCACTTCCTTTTCTCATTTCCTCCCAAGCAAGGCGGTAAAGCCACTAAGACACAAGGGGTTACTGGGTGAGGAAGAATTAGAAATGCAAACATTACTAATGAGCAGGAAGAGAAAAAAGTAATCAGGAGAATTACTGAGAGCGATTGACATTGTATTTAATTTTTTTTCAGATTGAATTTGGCTGGAAAGCATGGAGCCGGAAAAAAAAACTTCCACAATCGAGAAGTGCGAGAAAAGAAACTGTTAGCCTAGAACTTATGGCTACATCTAGCCAGCTCAACTGTAAATTGATGAGATCTCAACGCCAGTTTAGTACTGCGCTTAACTTCATAAAGTCTAGGTACCATAGCAAAGAGCTCATACGAACAATTACAAGCAAAGTATTTATATAAAAGACACAGAGAGTCAACCTTACGGCGGTAAATAAAACGTAAATATATATTAAAAGAATTAGAAAGGATATTAGAATGGCTGAGAGGGACTTTGTTTCTTATAAATTGACTTTGTATGTAGAGAAAGTCACTGAGTGGAATCCTAATGGAATTGAATGAAAATTAAAGAGTCTTGAGAGCTTAAATTTAATCCAATAAGTTCATACAAAAACAAATAATCCCAGAAGGCCCCATTTTTAAATATTGTACTGTCTTCCTATTTTCTTGTAAATGTGCCCAGAATAGATAAAATAATGACAAACAGGGACACGGCGATAGGGAAAAAAAGAAAATTGGAAAAGACGACAGTTAACAAATTTGGGCATTTCTATATATTTCTCTCTCTCTCTCTCTCTATATATATATATGCATTCGAAGACACCATGTAGTAAGAATTTAAAAAAAACAAAACTGAACGCACTTATGATGCCGGTGTCTGGAAGAGGACATTAAGTGCAGTTGTAGGGATACACAAAGTCTGACATGGCGACTGAGGTTATTACCCATTGCTCCCCCCCCCCGCTCAGACTGTTTGCAAACTACTCACTGTATTTTCATTCGCTCAACTCTTAGCTTCCTATTCCACGTTGGTTCGGTCGTCATCTAACTTTTAACAGGCAGCATTTTCAAAGTGACAGCCGATGCCAGAAGGCAATGTAGATTGTCTCTCTCTCTCCCCATCTCTCTCCTTCTCCCCCTTCTCTCTCTTCTCTCTCTCTCTCTCTCTCTCTCTATCTATCTATCTATCTCTTTTGCTAAACTGCACTTGTGTAAACGCTATGTTCGCACTCACCAAAGCAGCGAATTTTCGCGCCAAACAGTCTCCAACGTTGGTACGTACGTTTGCAAGAAAGTTTTCGTAGGCACCAGCTTTACCTCTCTATCCAAGAATACCATCTCGTTTTCGAAACAAGCACCTTCCTTGTCTTCTACCGAAGGGAAATTGTTTCTCTCTCTGTTTTTCAAGTCACTGATGTTTTTTAACCCATTCCACCCGGCGATTTCTCATGTTAATTAAGATAAAACCACTCACCCAACAGCAATGATTAATAATTTTCTAATAGGATTTACTGGAGGTAAGACATATGGCGCCAGCTTTCGATTCAGAAGCCCTAACAATGAGAATCATTTTATTCCTTATAATTTCTTTCTGCTGATAAGCACTTCAGCATGTCTTCAAGTATTCTCTGTTTCAACTATGTAGCCGACATAGCATCTTATTTCGTTCACTAAGGATTTTTACAGTGTTCCTCAAATAGAAAGCGCTGTTTATTTTTAGAATGGTATTCACTCTGTGCAAGGCCCAAGATCCGCTAGATGTAGAGGATTACAATCAGAAACTCAATCCTAAACAGGAAACAAGAGAAAAACTACTTCTAGGGAGGAGTGTGAGTCGGACAATAGGCGAACCTATCTACTCCTATTGAGAAAAGAAAAAAGGTAATTAATTGTTAAATAAAAGGTTTTGGCTGAGATTTTAGAAGTATAAAGAAGACATTAAAAGGAACCAGAACCTCAAATCCTAAACATTTTTTTTTATTAATATCGAGATGACATTCGATGTTCTATTTTGTTTTTCTATAAACGTTGACAATCATTTTGCTGAACAGGCGTCAAATGTATTCGCCTGGAGAAATGAGAGTCATATCCCAGGAGGACGATGGAGTAATGGATAGCGGCTCAGATTGAGGAATTGGAGAGCCGAGTTCGAATTCCAGTCAAATCCAGTACATTCACTTTAGTGCTAATAACCTTGGGAAAGGTATAAATCCTCTTCTTTTCCTTTCCAGCTATGGGTAAAAAACAGGACATACTGGGTTCTATAGCCTTGGATAGAAACTAGTCTATCGCAGAAAGAAATGGCAACGTACTGCTGGAAAAATCCGCCTTGTCAGTCAGGGAAAGATACATGATCGCCTGGCGCATAACTGATTGTAGAATTAGAAATTCTATGACGGATGATGCAGATATCAGTACCTCTGGATCTCCAGAAGACCAAAACACTTCGATGAATATAGAAAAAGAGTTTCTTCTTTTATATGTTGATTCCCTTCAGGATATGAACGATCATAACTTTTTATATCCTTTGTAAATCAAAGTTGGTGCTTGCTCCCTTCCTATCATTCCCATTTTATGTTCTCCCATCCATTTATTGGATCTCGATGCTTCCCTTTGTCGCTCTTGCTTCCATTATGTTCTGTGTGTGTCTTATTCTCCTAACCCTCTTTCCTCATTATTCGTCCCTGAAATTTCAACGGCCTCTTTCTGATTCAGATTACAATTGTCCTTTTTGTTTCTATTTTCTTTAAAACGTCCTCGTTGATCACATGTTCTCTCCATAGTTTCCATCGGATCCAGTAGAACAACATCTTCGTTGCTTCAAATCTCCTCCTTATCAGTGAGAAAACTGTCCAGTATCCGCTTCCATGGAGAAGGATTGACATTACATTACTGTTCAACTCTCTCTTCTTTGTTTCCAACGTAATTTTCCTGTTTCTTAATACTTTACTTAGCTTTTGAAAACCACCTCCGCTATTCCAATATTGTTCCTCCTCTGTCGTCTTACACTCGATAGTCTTTTCTTACTGATTTCCTTTACTACCTTACCAAAAGCAAAAGAAAATAGAATCTACCTCGACTTATTTTACAACTGTAAATTAGACAAACTGTTTAAGAAATATTAGGTTGATGCAAAAAATAATGACGTAACAATGTCGTTTTTTGACGTTAAAAATACGTCAAAAAACGACATTATTACGTCATTATTTTTGCACCAACCTAATACAATCACGAGAAATTGAGTAACGACGTCTTCTTATTAAAACGTAATTACTGAAAGAAAAAAAAAAAACAATTTAGAATTGTCCAGAATAGGCCACTTAAAATATTAAGAATATTTAGTAATTAAATAAATGAAAGTATTTTTTAATTACCAACGATTTTATTCCAACGAATATGTCTACAGAATAATTTATATTAAAAAATTAATTAAAAACGTTTGGAAAAAAAAATCTAGTTTTATTTTCTGATTCAGAGCATAATTTTCCGCAGCTTAAAATTAAATTTTCTGTTGATTTGATTTCTCTAGGGAATTAACTTTAATAATGTAAATATTAAGAGTTTAAATTATATATTTAAAGATTCAAAAAAGAAATTAAAAACCAGTTGAGATTGGCTTTAAATTTCCGCCATTTTTTTTCTTACTTCTTTTTCTTCACTTTTCATAAGTAAAATCAATCATAAATAAATTGTTATACAATAAATACAACCACGGATTGGGGCGTTATTCTGCATTTTCAACGGTGATCTTTAGGTAAAAAAAAATGTAAAAAGAACGTTTATATATAAGTAGGTACTGCCAATACGTAATACCAAATACCTAATATTTATATGAATTCTTAAAAATGAAAAGTCGTTCGATTATTTTATTTTTAATTTCAAGCTAATAGATTAAATTTCTTATTAACAAACAGCAATGTACTTTGCTGTATTTTTAAAACGATTGAAATTGATTACGATTTTTTTAATTTCTAAAAATGACTAATTTTAGCCATATTTACGATTCTCTCGACACAATGTAATTCTCTATATTAAAACATCTTTCAAAAATAAATTATACTTTTCTAGAACTTTATTTGAGGAAGATTTAAAGTTTAACCATATTCGAAAGAAATATTAGTTTAGTTTAAGATAAGGCAGAAAAGCATTTTAACAGGGACGTGGGTGATTTTAAGAGTTGCTCTATTGACAGCCTGATGTTTGGGAAATTTAACTGCTGTATATTTTTGCATGTAAGGCGACCTTTAGATAAGACGAGGTAAAAAATAAGGCAAATTTTCATGAATTTATCCTATAGCTGTAGTATAAGATGACTGCTTATTGATTATATAAAGCTGATGTTATTGGAAATGTTGTTATTTACTGTACCCTAAGAAATTCAAAATACACGAAATAGCAAAACCGATTCTATATCATGTTTTTTCTACACACGTCATCTAAAAGGGAAACCATTGTTTTGTTTACGTTTCATCACGTGATCTCTTGCGAATACTGATTCTTCTTTTTCTTCTTCCTCTTCTTTTCTCATATCTAAACAGTTACAAACAGCCTGATGTAATATTGGCATTTACTTATACTTTATAGACAATCACAAAATATATCTAATAACAGTACGATAATGTGCGATAATAGTACACTCCACTTTTATTGAAAGTGCAGCGAAAGATAAAAGTTACTGAGAACGCATTCATAGCTCGATGTTGATATTATCTCAGCTGAGCTTGTATGGACGCAAGTTCATTTCATTGATATGGAATTATTCTTCGAATAGGCAATTTATTATGAATTTATGCCAGTAATATATAAAGCAGAAATGGTTTTATTACTTTTATTATCAGTTTATTTGATAATGTGAATCTTTTCATAGATGTTATTGATTTTTGCACCGAGGCCGAGGTTAGCCTACGGACAAATATCACTCAGATTTTAAGGTTTCATTTTTAGAATTGCAGCATAATCTGACTCCCAATTTTTATGATGATTTTTGGAATTTAAAAGTCGTCTTATACGCAAAAATATACAGTAATTTTTTCTACGGGAGACATATCTGTAAAAATGATTAGACAAATATAACATGAACGCCATTTTTATGTAATTCTTTAACTATCCAGTAATCTTAAAGATGATTTATTGAATTTTAGGTAACTTAAATTTACTATAGTTACTGCTGTTATTTTCTGATAATGTCATGTATAGACATCCGTATTTACAAAAATCGGCACGTTTATACACGCACATAAAAATCAAAAAGTCTTTTGGAAATACTGAATTGCCGTTAGCTATTCCATTTATGACTATGAAATATAATTTTTACTTAAGGACAATTTCGCCTAACCACTACAAATTAATACAGAATTTTAAAAAGATTTTAAAATTTATAAATTATCTAATTAAAAATTGAAAAATTGAAACAGGTCTTGTAAAAATTCATTATTCAATGAATTTTTTAAAACAAAAGTGTTTCAAATATATGTTATTCATAAAAGCAATTAAAAGCTTTTCTAATTAAATAATGTCTTAGTTTTATTGCATTTTTTATTTTACGATTCAGAGTAGATTTTCGGTGAGTTGGGGCTGTATTTTATAAACAGAAACTGATACTGAAATTCTCCAAAGACTTCTACTTATAACTGATAAAACATTAAGCCGTACAAAAAAGAATTTCTCTAAATTTCATAAAATTAAATAATTAGGATATAAAAGATGTAAAAAAAATATTTTAAGAAGATTTTCTAAAAAAGAAACTTTTAAAAATAATTTCGTTCATTTGTGAATGAGTCCTGAAAGTTTCATTAAAATTCGTCAATTATCTGATTTTTGCAAGAATTTCCAAATCAATGTTTTTCACCACAAAAAAAAACGAAAATTTCATGTTACTAATTTATGGTCAACCACTGACACCAAAAAAAAAAAAAAAAAGTTTACCCAAAATTTTGAATGTTCTAAAATGGACTAAAATAATAATCAATAAATCCTTTGAACCTTCCTCTTGATAATAATATAATGATTTTAACGATAAAACTTTTATCAACTTTAAGGTTTTATTTCATCATCTATGATAATTTTTTAGCGAAGCTTTGGAGTTACAATATATGCCGTATTTTCAGGCTTACATGTCGCACTTCCCCCACCCCCAAAAAGAAAAAATACCCTGAAAAGTACGCGTGCGTCTTCTAAGGCAACACCCATGCTCAATTAAGCTTGGACGGTCACCTAAAGGGCTTGACTGATAGGGAGGTGGATTTGTATGTTGAATCATTACACTATAATGTCAGTTATCTATCTAATTCAGCCTTTTATATGACGTAACCTCACTACTTAGCTGTTACAAGTAATTCTAAGACTATAAACTTTCCTGTGGCCGAGCCACAAGCCTAAATATGGTCTGTTTACTAGCAGCGGTGGGAGCCTTTCTGTTCTTGACTAGTATGCCATTGCCATATGAATAAATTCGGATGAGCGAGGGATGCATGCTGGATGTTTTGTTGTATGAGAATAACTTTTTTTTCTTAGAAATTTCTTTCCAATAAAGGGTGCGTCTTCCAAGCCGCAGCGTCTTGTAAGCCGGAAAATTCGGCATAAGTGTATTCAAAAAAAAAATCCGGCCATTTTGAATTTTATGTGAACCGGAAACTTGCAAGTTAATCTTATAACAATGTATACCGGATTTATGAAAAGACACTGCCAGGGAAGTTACTTAGTCGTCTGTGAGATGTTACTGAATTCGCGTGTGTATCGGTGAGCATTTTATTTATCAAAACAATGAGCCTCTCCAGTCTTCACATCAATTGCTGAATATTTTGGCAAATATTCAATTTCTACTGTCTTAACATAGCTCTCTGCGATTCCACTCTTTTTTTAAAATCTACACTTTGCTGCCAAAAGATTTTAGACTATGGACGAGATTAAAGAGAGCGTGACGAGACAGCTGATGGTGATCCCGAGGGATGACTTCACAAATTGCTTTAAATGACGTCAGCGTATGTGTATGAATTTCCAAGAGTAGTGGTATCATTGCTCTAGTTAGGTCATTATTTCGTTAATATTAAATGGATTTCTGGACACACATCATACGTATTTGTTAAGTGGATCTTACTCTTGTAAATGTATAAGATTATATAGCTTAAACTTCCAATGGAAGTTTAATGTCTGCTGTGATAATTAGCGTTCGAAAACCGACACTGGTCCTGGGAGATTGAGTACGAATCTATTTCAACCACAAAGTAGTCTTTTCTTTAATTGCGTAACATGCGTAGATGATTGTGAAAATATCTACCAAGATTAACTCGGCCTGACGGCAACTCACATGTGCATGGGAACTAGTAAGTAGGGAATTCACTGCAGATGCTTTAATATAAATTTTTTATTCCAGCCGAGTCTGTAACGTTCACTTCATACAGATATGTTCAAGACAAGCATGAATCCATTCCCTGTCCACCCCAATTATATAATAAATAGTAGACTAAACAGAATTCTCTAGCCATGCTTACTTGCCAGTCTAGGAGACGAACAGCTCTACATTAAAATCTAGGAGAAGGCAAAATGAAAACACTCGACTATCTTTCCCAAATAGTGGTGGCAATTCACAGATAATAATAAAAAAAGAAGAATCTTGGCCAAAACCTGTGCCAATGTCCTAAAGAGACTTGGCTTACAAATTATCATTCTTCGACGCTATAAAAATATAAAGAGTTCTATGAATTATTGGCATTAATATTTTTATCTTTGTTAATTTTTACTAGAAGCTTTCAGCGGATGTATTTTCCAACCTTCCTTGTGATAGTGTTAACATCCGTTAAGTCTTGACTATAATCAGTTTATATTAAATCGACACTTTTTGAACATTTATGGTATAAACACGAAATGAATGACGTTCAGATGTGTGAATTGTTGCAATTAATTTAGATAAAAATAAAAATAAAGGAAAACAAGCAAAAATAAATTATGCCTAAAGTGTTACAAGCTCACGGGACTAAAGTAACTTGTATGAACAGATTTTTTTAATAACATGTAGATTTAGGACAGAGGCGATTATCATTCTCCGCAGACTGTTTATTATTATTATCATTATTATTATTATTATTATTATTATTATTATTATTATTATTATTATTATTATTTCTTTGCATTATTATTTTCTTTTTCTTTTCAGTATTATTATTATTATCATTATTATTATTATTATTATTATTATTATTACTTATTATTATTTGTTTTTTCTTTTCATTATTTTCTTCCTATTAATAGCATTATTCTCTTCTACTTTTCATTACTATTATTATATTTTCATTATCATCATTATTATTACTATCATTATTATTATTATTATTAATTTTTCCCTTATTATTTCTTTATTCTTTTCATTATTTTCTTGCTATTGATAGCATTATTTTCTTTTACTTTTCTTTATTATTATTATTATTATTTTCGAATTATTATTTTCATCTTTTTTTTCTTTTCATTGTTTTTATTATTATTATTTTTTTTATCTTTTCTTCTTACTTTCATTATTATTTTATTATTATTATTATTAGTAGTAGCATTTTCTTATTTTCATGGTTAATATTATTAATAATTCATTTGATTTCTATCGTATACGCATTTCCTACTGGACCTCAATCAGAGATCTAAGGTCAGAAATGGCTTTACATTTTCCACTGATCATTTTTGTAAAAAACAAAAAAATAGAAAATCTAAGTTCACACGCATTTTACATAGATAAAGATCTTCGTAATCTGCGAGCTGTATTTGTGAGTACAATATTTTTCGTAATTCTTTCAGGCATGAGCTACCATGAACCCCCTTGGAACTCTTTGAAAGCAATCTGATGACCCCCAAGTACATCTGGAATTATTGATATTCTCACGTGACACTTTTTTTAAAAATTTCCACTTCAAGACCCTTTTATTTTGATATTTTATGAAGATCTTCAAAAATACATTAAAATCTGCAGGGATTACCATGTCAATTAGAAAGCATATTCTGTTCTTGCGGGTTTTGATCACGATGTCTGGGCAATTAGATTTGATTGTTCTGTTTGTGTGTATTGTAAAGTCTCATAAAACTGTTTCCCGTCCTATCTCTGTAACCGGGTCTGTGTGATGTGCATACCAGATTTTGCAATTTCCTTCCCGTAAAAGTTGCCTATTTTCCAGCGCAAATATTGGCCCAATCTATCATCCCGTGTTTTATATTCAGTGAGTGCTAACACTGCGCAACCTGCTACAAGATGGTAATTTGTTTCTGGAGATTTATCACAATCTGCATTTCCGATTAACACAATTTTTCTGTATGTGTGTTTGGTAATTTCTAGTTAGCAAGCATTGGTCCTGTGCAGCAAGAACAAACCCTTCGGTTTCAGCATTTAACCCTACACTACGCAACCACTGAAAGGGACGGATTTGTCTACATCATTTTGATTGGTACGGGCAGAGTACTGACCACGAAAAGGTTTATCTTGACCTTGTTTCTGCATTTGCTTTTGCGTTCTTTCTAGGTTCTTTGCCACTGCAGTAGATGTATTATGGTTTATTTCCTCTTCTTCATCCACTTGAAATTCCCTTTAGAATTACTGAATAAAGTTTTTTTTATTTCTTTCATTTTTTTTGACACAGACCAGCATCCATTTTTCTGTAGTTTCCAGGTATCTTTGAAAACCGATTGTTGTGCTTTTGTAAAAAGAGTTCTAGTTGAACTAATCCTATCTCCTTCGGATCTGGATACATACAGACGATCAACATCAGTCTTAGGATGATGCATGCGGTAGCAAGTGAGAAGCTTTCTCGTTTAGACATCCATTCGCTTAATTTCTGCTATGGCCCACTTAAGGATATTGAAACGGTATTGCACCACAGGAACAACCAGTGTTTATAACTGATATTCTGTTTTGTCACTTCAACTCCATATTCAACATCAGACGCACACTCCAGTAGTCCTCGTTTCTTAATTTCTAATTCATTTGTCTAGGCTGTATTCTATCTTCTTCACTAACTTTTATAGGCTTGTTCTTATTCCAGTTCCCTAATCTTTGTGACAAAATCAAGATGTATTTTGTGTGTGTCTGTAATTCTACTTTTCTTTAATGTTAATTTTGCACATTTATCTAAGGCAAAATCTATACCAATGTCCTCATTGAAACATTTTACAGTAATGAGTATAATCTTTCAACTCATTGTTGTCTTTGGAGTTTGATATCATTTTCTCTACAGCATGTTCTCTACAGCCGAGCGCATCATTTTCTTTACAGCAAGCCCCAGCATTTTCTCTACAGCAGACCTCAGCATGCTGCCTACAGCTGACCCCAGCATTTTCTCTACAGGAGGCCCCAGCATTTTCTCTACAGATGACAGCAGCATTTTCTCTACAGCAGACCCCAGCATTTTCTTTACAGCAGGCCCCAGCATTTTCTCTACAGCAGACCTCAGCATGCTACCTACAGCTGAACCCAGCATTTTCTCTACAGCTGATTCCAGCATTTTCTCTACAGCAGACCCCAGCATTTTCTTTACAGCAGGTCCCAGCATTTTCTCTACAGCAGACCTCAGCATGCTGCCTACAGCTGAGCCCTGCATTTTCTCTACAGCTGAGCCCAGCATTTTCTCTACAGCAGGCCCCAGCATTTTCTCTACAGATGACACCAGCATTTTCTCTACAGCAGACCTCAGCATGCTGCCTACAGCTGACCCCAGCATTTTCTCTGCAGCAGGCCTCAGCATTTTCTCTACAGCTGACCCCAGCATTTTCTCTATAGCAAACCCCAGTATTTTCTTCACAGCAGGCCCCAGCATTTTCTCTACAGCAGACCTCAGCATGCTGCCTACAGCTGACCCCAGCATTTTCTCTACAGCTGCCCTCAGCATGTTCTCTACAGCAGACCCCAGCACTTCCTTTACAGCAGGCCTCAACATGTTGTCTACAGCTCACCCCAGCATTTTCTCTTCAACAAGCCACAGCATGTTCTCTACAGCGGACCCCAGGATTTTGTATACAGCGGACACAAGCATTTCTCTACAGCGGATCCCAGCATTAGGTTTTTGCAATGATTTCTAAAATATGAGCCGAAGTTTCTCGAGGATTTATGCATAGTGTTTTCGAATCCGCGTGGAACATTAAAAGAAAAAAATTACTGGCAATCCAAGTTCATCGCGCAGTTTCCCGAGCACAATTATAGGATATGTCATCTAACACCGTGACTCTTTCTAACCATTTAGGACTAAATATTCACGCTACCCTTGTTTTCTTTTGCTTTTGTTTTTTTTTGTTTTTTTTTTGTATTCATATCACCCCCAAGCTGGTGACGATTGGCATTGCGTTTAAATTTTTGACGATCAAACCTAACTGGAAAGCAATAATTCAGAAGAGAGTATCACAAGCGAGAAGTACGAGAAAAGGAACTGTTAGTATAAAACTTAGAATTACATGTAACCAATTCAACTGTAAAATGATAAGATCTTGTTACAAATTATAAGTGTCGACACGGTTAAATTATTTCTTTCTCTTTTACCCATCATTACGGTGTTTATTTGGTATGGTACGCTTGTTATTTTCCAAATAATTTTCTCCGGGCAACATTGTTTTCCCATGTAAATAAACATGGGTCGGAGAAAATCATAGAAAACGTTTATTTAAACAAGCGCTCTTATTTTACGAGCTGAAATATTCTTACCAGCATAACTATTCCAGATTCCAGTATTTATCACAAAAGAGTACATAGTTGTTGCATATAAATAACGGCTATTTATCCGCATAATTTATTGTTTCAATTTGTCAATGATCGGGGCTTTGCAGCTGATCTACTTCTAACTGCTCAATGGGGAAAATAACTAGCTTGCAACTTTCAATGTCTTCAAAGCCAAGCTAAAATCTTTTCTCCAGACACGATGATGGGAAACACTCTCAATGAGGCCCCATGGTTTGAACGCTTATTGCGTATCAACTTCACTCAAGGCCTCAAGCGGAAATCATATATAGAACCAATTTCCAAAGATGCTGGGAAAATGTTTAGATCATTCTAGCGCTCGGGGATCTATCTGGTCCCTTCCGCCACACTTCCTCTTTGCTAAAGTCAGATTAGATCAAATACGGTATACTGCTGACATTTTTGGGTTGGTACTGCTCAGTCTTAGATAGGAGTTCAAAATTGTTTACGCCGACTTGTGGGAGATGACTGATTTCCCACTCTTGGAAGCCTCTTTCCCTACAGACGCAAATTTACAAGCCGTTCGCTATTCTATCGCTATTTCAATGACTAAAATTTCGGACGACCTCCATTCTTTAGTCCCCTACCTTGAGTTCAAACCGTCACACCTAGAACATTCCGGGGCACTTCTACGGATCGTCTCGAATCATCTTCATTTCATCCGTGTTTCAAACGTAAAAAGTGCCACATTGTGCCACGCGGTTTCTCCTAAGAACAATCTAATCTTGACCTCTTCAAGTCAAGAGTCAATCTTCATCGGCTTTCCTTATCCTCATAATCTTCACTACTTACCGCTTTCCCTTCCATTCATTTCATACTCCTCGTTTATCATAACCATTTTAACAGAAACCTTGAATGTCTCTCGAGCATTACATTGTGCGAAAATTTAGTCTAAAAATTATGATTGAATCTAATGATAAGTAGATTCAATCTAAAAAGTTATATTAAGTTTTGAGATAAATATAGATTTATTTCATATGCCTAAGTCATTAATATGCATAAGAATTTATGGAAATTAGGCATTACGGCCATTCTTTTTTTTTTTTTTTTTTTAAATGGTTGACTTGTTTAACCGAAATATGAATACAACGTATTAGTAATTTCTGTCTTAGGGATTAAAAATTTTCATTCATCAAGGGCATTGAAACTCAAAAATGTGTGCGAATAACTGGGTTGTAGCCTATAAAAACATGCGAATAAGCCAGTGCTTCATATTTTTTGACGGGTAAAAGACTCCCACAAAAAATAGGTTGCCCTGTCATCTATATATATATATATATATATATATATATATATATATATATATATATATACACTGACAGCCCTGTTTATGACAAATATACATTTAATGTTTGGATGGTCGGTCTTAAGTGCACCGCATTCCTTTATGACAATGCGAAAAGACGATTTATAAAATTACTGAGTATCAAATAGCACTTCAGCTGAACTCATTTTTATGACACCCAATCTGATAAGATGAAAATTTACCATTCCAGCATGTGGCTTGTGAAAACGTTAACGAAAATTAACCAAATTTAAACGCTGTCCGCAAAACAGTAAACTACAGTAGCTAGGTCCAATTCATAAGTTACGCATTCCTATTTTTTTATTGATACTGGCAAAGCAGCCGTACTGGATTATTCTGTAATATACATACTTGATAAAAGAAATATATAACAGCGGGGAAATACCGGAAGGCATCGACAAGTCTATCTTTGTAATGATGCCTAAAAAGTCAGCTACAAATGAATGAGAATTCCATCGGACGATCATCTTAATGAGTCACATAACTATGATTCTAATGAAGAGTTCAAATATCTTTCTCGTATAAAACTAGCTTTTCTAATATTTCAAACAGTTCTTCGTGAGATACTCTATCAAATGTCATTGTTTAATCTATCAGAAGCAAGTATAGATTTTTCTACATTTCTATAGTTTGCTCTGATAGTATTCTATTCATATAAATAGTATTTCTTCTTCCTATGTCCTGAACAAAACTACTATTCTTTCCCTTCTTCGGATCTTACTATTTATTAGATTCCGAGTGCTTGATTTAGTTATGAGGCTTATTGCGTTTATTAAGTTTAATCAGAGATTCTCACTAATAATAATATCCATGCTATAGGATTAATATTCACTAATGAGAAAAACCTGCTTCAAAGCTCAGGAAATGTGACAAAAGTATCAACAGATAGATAGATAGATAGATAGATAGATAGATAGATAGATAGATAGATAGAAAATGGTCAAGCTAAGATAGATAGATAGATAGATAGATAGATAGATAGATAGATAAGTTCCGGTATAGAAAGTTATGTGGAAATTGGCCAACATATCTGTGCTTTTCTTTATATCTGACAGACATGGCGAGATAAGAAACCAACTTCCTTCCTTGATTGCTCGTCTCGATGAGCTTTTGTAAATTGGCCGTAAACTACCCAAATAAGCTACAAATTTTAGTCACTCGCTGCTTCTAGAGTTCATTTAGGAGTGTCTCGAACAGACAGGAATCTTAACAGTTACTGACAACGGCGAAATTTAGTTGGCATTCATCGCTTGTAAAAAAATATACAGATATAGATGCAAGTCTGTTTTCTTTTCTTCCACTCTCTCGAAAATAGTTCCTCTCCCTCCCGTTGAATGAAGCGATCGTTTGTCTTTCAACCAAAGCGAACGACTCGACTCTTTCACGAAGATGATTTTTCTTTCATTCAAGTGAGTGAAAAACAAGAAATCTTTTTAACAGATTTTCCTGCCAACAACTGGTTTCAATTTCATCTCTTAATTAAAGAAATATCTTGATGTAGCTGCTGTGGGTCTACACGTAACGTTATCTAGCTAACTATTGATTCGTGGCTAGTGTAATTGTTAGAGAAATCGACGATCATAGTTCGAAATTCAGTCGTTAGTTACATCTACTTTCGCGCAAATAGGATTGGGAAAAGTACAAATTCATCTCTTCTCCCCGAAGCTAGAAGAAAGGAAGAGTAAGATATAACACTCACCTCAGTGCTAATCTGTACAACTCGCATCTGCTTATCTCTGCTTGGGTTTCTAGGCATTGTTGATGTGTGTAGTTGTGGTGTTGTGCAAGCCTTATCTGGCTATAATTTCAGCAGAGGGACTGATCGTCAGAAATGGTCTTACGCGTCTGACGAGCCGGCAGATATTATCTATCTATCTATCTATCTATCTATCTATCTATCTATCTATCTATCTATCTATTACAATTTATTCAAATCTATCTCAGTCTATCCAGTTAAATCTGTTCAAATCTATATTTTTCTATCTCAATCTGTTTAGGCCTAATTTAGTCTTCTCATATATATCTATCTATCTAGCTAGCTAGCTATCTGTCTATCTATCTATCTATCTATCATATCTTTTCAATTATCTATCATAGCTTATCAATTATTTATCTGTCACTTTATATGCAACTAGTACGCGGGGGTGTTTATACAGAGTGAAAATTTATAGGGGCCATTGAGAAAAGGATAAAAGATGAAGGGGGAGGTCAAGTCAACAGAAGATGGGGGTTGACGTTGCATTTCAATTTTTGAAGATTGTAGTTATCTTGGAAGTAAGCAAATGGAAGTATGTTCCACTGGCGGGAAGTGCGAGAAAAGAAACTGTTGGAGTAGAAGTGGTGGTTACATTGAACTATTTCAACAGTAAAAGGGTGGGACCTAGTTGCCATTCTAGTAGCATGCTTATATTCATGTAGTTGGGGACCAGGGAAAAAGCTCATTAGAGCAGTTGCCATGAAAATATTTGTAGAAAAGACAGAAGGAAGCTACATCACGTATGTGAGAAAGTGACTGAAGTCGAGATGCCAAGTCAGGATCGATTATATTGCAGATCTGTTTTTGGATTTTGTCAACAACCTCGAGATCAACAGCAGGCGTAACAGACTAGATATGTGCAAGATGGACTCTGACGAGAAAAGCCTTCTGGCATGACACAGTGAACCAATTTTCCTTGCAGTAGATGCAGCTATTGATTCATTGTAGTTGTTCCGCTTCAAGTCAGTTGAAAACGTGAAGCCAAGGAGGCGCAGTGCGTCACTCCCACTGGAGTCGAACATCAGCCATGCTTATGGCGAACAGGGAAGTTTCTCTATGATGATTAAATCAGAGCAGTTTAGTTTTGGAGACATCAAAATTTACAAATCATCTATCTATGATATTCACCCATCCCACCCCGAATCTATGATATTCACCCATCCCACCCCGATTCTATGATATTCACCCATTCCACGCCGAATCTATGATATTCACCCATTCCATCCCGAATCTATGATATTCACCCATTCCACGCCGAATCTATGATATTCACCCATTCCACGCCGAATCTATGATATTCACCCACCCCACAAGGAATCTATGATATTCACCCACCACACCCCGAATCTATGATATTCACCCACCACACCCCGAATCTATGATATTCACCCATTCCACGCCGAATCTATGATATTCACCCTCCACACCCCGAATCTATGATATTCACCCATTCCACGCCGAATCTATGATATTCACCCATTCCACGCCGAATCTATGATATTCACCCATTCCATCCCGAATCTATGATATTCAGCCATTCCACGCTGAATCTATGATATTCACCCATTCCATCCCGAATCTATGATATTCACCCATTCCATTCCGAATCTATGATATTCACCCACCACACCCCGAATCTGTGATATTCACCCACCCCACCCCGAACCTATGATATTCACCCATTCCACATCCGAATCTATGATATTCACCATCCACACCCCGAATCTATGATATTCAACCATTCCACGCCGTATCTATGATATTCACCCATTCCATCCCGAATCTATGATATTCATCCATTCCACAAGGAATCTATGATATTCACCCAGCCCACCCCGACTTTATGATATTCACACACCCCACCCCGAATCTATGCTACGGTGTCCCTACTCTACTTCATCTCAATTTAATCAGGCATTATTCATATAAATTACAAAATTTTATTGCAAGATAATTATGTACAATAATGGATCATATGCAATTTGGTGAATAATTCAACTAGAAAAATTGAAAATAAATACAAATTAGAAATAATTTTAGATCATTCCATGTATTTAATAAATGCCAATGCCAGTGTGTCATACTTTTTCAATTAAAGCGACACAACTTGCAATAGCTCATCTCCTTCTTCTATATAATAAATGCCAATGTCAGTGTTTCAGTGTGTCACACTTTTTCAATTAAAGGGACAAATCTCAGAAGAACTAGTTTCCTTAGTTTAACTTTTAAAAGGTAAACTTAAATGTAGGGATCAATTTAGAGTTATTCTGTAGTTTATTGTTGCCTTTTGCATCTTCTCTTCCCCATCTATTGTGATGAAGGCGCAATCAAAAGCCCACTGCAGGATCTATTTTAAATGCAGCCCAATAGGGCGACTTACAAGCTAGTCGTAAATAAATCAACAATGTTTTGAGTCAATTTTTAACATCAATTTAAGAATTTTCATGTTAAAAAATTGAATAATTTTTGCACATTTAACATTATGGATAAAAAATCGTGAATTTTATGTATAGTTTTTTTTTTATCATGAGTAAAACGAATTTACGTATTTGAATAAAAGAAAAAAATACATCCCAGAATAGCATCAAAATGCGCGAAAATTTTCCTCCTTTAATAATAATGTAAATATCGATAAGATAGAAAGGGTCAGAAAGGGGTCCCGGGGCCCCAATCAGCTTTAGCCCCCTCCTCCCCACCCCAAATCATCGATCATGGAGATTTGTGGGTACACGCACCGGTTGTGAATATATCCCCCACAGACAAGTGACAGCAATTGTGATATACGATTTTGTAAAAAAAAAAAAAAAAAAACTTGCTGGCAAGAGCTTGCGAGACTAGATTGACAGTTTCCAGTCAACGGCAGGTGCTTTTACAAGAACACTGCTCAATGATTGTACATACGTATTTGAACTTGTGTGTCAGAAATGGTAATGGCTATGTAGGTATAATCACGTTCAATGAACATATAAGGAATGTTAATAACCACAACACTTCTCGATTTTTGATTGATAACAAGGAGGTCTGCAGAAACTCGCGAAAGACGACCATTTTTGGCACCATAGATATTATTTAAAGCGGGAATTATTAGATTTTTATCTTTTCCATCTAGAATCCTATATACCATGGAACCCTTTGAAGAGGAAAAGCTTATTGATCGATTACGACTTTGATTGCAGTTGTAAAAACTAGAAATAGTAAATAGGATGGAACACACACATATATATAAGTAATGGATTTTTTATTCATTAATCCAACAGATTTTATCACTTTAAACGTTGCTTTGAGTGGATACCCATATTTGAGTAGACGCTCCGTTTATTTTAAACAATGTATTTATATCTGTATAGCGGCCTGAATATTCCAGAATTTTTCTCATAAAAATATTCTGCCCCTGTGATGAGAAGGATTTTCGCTTAAAGGAGCTATTCAATCTTGCTTGATCTGTGATACCCTTGTGACCGTATCGGTCTAACAATGATTTCTAATAAAAAGAGGGACGCAGAGGGAAGGGCGCATATTTTTTTAAATAAGTCTTCTCAAATATTCAGGCCAATAAACGAAAATAAATATGCTGTTTAGAATAAGGATCTTCTCAAATATGAGTATCCATTAAAAATAACGTTTAAAGAGACTTCATAAATATATATATATATATATATATATATATATATATATATATATATATATATATATATATATATATGAAGAAAGAACAGTAAGATATATAATACTGTGTTCTTATAGATATTTTTTATTTCTACAAAATAGTGCTTAGAACTGTGTAGCGAAAAAAACATTTTAAATCAATTATATATATATATATATATATATATATATATATATATATATATATATATATATAGTAATGATACAATATGATTCATTCGTAATTTGTTTGTAGGTCATGAAGATTGATTGCTGCTTTTTAGAGCTCTCATGAAATAATGACTATTACCTATGGATATTAATGTCTTTGATATTCTTTAAATAATAATAATTTTGCTCTGTCTTTTGACATAGGGGTCTTCCTGGATCTATATCCTCCTGGAAATTCCATACGGATACCATATTGCATCATATATATATATCAGATAGCAAACGCCAAGAGAGAAAATAATGTTTATTGATTGCAATGAAGTGAATGACTGAACATGGCAAACAGCCATGCAAACAAAATCTTACTTATTATATAGGCTAAAATTGTGACATAGGCCGCTGTTCAAGACCATGTGAAAAGGCAGAATTTCAAAAACTGATTTCAAAGCACTCTTTGGAGTTTTACGCAACAGCACAGAAATAAGCAAACGTAGTAAAGGAAAGCAGGAAGAAAGGAGTAACTATTAACTGTAAGGCATTAAAATAGAGAGTCTAAGGCGTTAACAAGATACCGGGGGCATCACCATCAAGATGGGACAGGAATTTAGTTGATTAGTTTAGAAACAAGAAATTGAAATGGGACACTGAAATTCAAATGTTAATGGAAATAATAGCCGTTTCCTTATAAGGAAACATTTGGCCTTCATGGACCGAATGGTGCTCTCGGCTGAAATCTACAAAATCTTTCTCCTAAAACAATTTTTCAGGAAAATAGGTTTCTCCTGACCAGTAGCTATTTCCAGTATTGATGAAAGTTTCCTTCCTAAAAATTTATTTGAAGTAATGTGGTATGTTTGCATCTCGATTACATGATCATTTCCTATGCTTTATACTTGTTGCTGCTAATGTCCGTTCTCAAGTGACATGATTTCTGTTATATTGGTGCAGTTCTCTGTTTGTCTATCTGTTGCGACAGTCCACAACGTTGAAGGTGTACAGAAAGAGCAAATTTTGCCTTTCATGAAATAAGCGAAATATTAAGACAGAGGTGAATATTGTTAGAAACAAACAACAAAATGCCGAAGTATATGGTAGTTAATGCCGGAAAATTCCCTTATGTTTATAAGAAGAGAATTCATGTGACATAGATATGGTTCAATCGACAAATTATAAGAATACCATGACCAAGGGATGTGAAAAACTAGGAAGTTTCAAGGAAAACACGAACAAGGAAACTGATACAGTCAGATGCAGATCAAATTTCTGGGAAAGAGAGTTTATAGAATTCAAGTAAGCCGAAATATCCGAGGAAAGGTGACCTAGAGATTTTAATACTTACAGGACATATTGAAGGCAATAGAAGCAGCGGAGAACAGCGATTAATCTACTTGGCTGGCCGAAAAAAAAGACTCGAAAATTTTGAGAAAAGACAGGTAGTTATGGAGAGCTATAATAGTCCACGTGCTGAAAAGTCTTGTCTCATAAAAGATCTATCTACCCAATATTTTTGGTAGATTTTACTCGACGAAGCGACGCTTATTAAATATTTACACGTCATCTGTGAAACACAAACAACGTTTTGTCGCTAACATGGGCAATGTAATTATTTTTTTAATAATTTCACCCCAAGCAACGTGACAATGCCACTAAGACGCAAGAGGGAAAATGAATAAAAAGACTTTAGTGAGGAGAAGCGACAAGAAAGGATAATGAATCAGCAGGATTCAGAAAGACAGAAGATAGTGATTTTAAGAAGAAACAGGAAATCCCGTTCTACAAAAAAAAAAAAAAAAACAAAAAAACCAAGGGATAAATCTCTCCTCCTCTTCAAAGGCTGAGGGAAAAGTATGAACCGGGCAATAGGCAAACCTATCTAATTCTATTATTATCACATGGGATATGGCATTAATATGCTAATGGTAATACTAACCGTTTCTTTAAAAGTAAACATTCGAAAATGAGTCACCGAGTAGCCAGTGCTGCTTTCTATTAAAACTTATAAAATACTACTCTTAAAACAGTCTTTCAGAAAAATAGGTTTTTCAAGCCCAGTAGATGTTATCGCTCTTTCTGCTATTGTTGGCGGTTTCCTTCCTTGACTTTTGTTTGAAGTATTGATGAACGCCAACATCTTGATTATGTCATTATTCTCTTTTTGAATGACATGTGCTATCCATTTTAACTATTGCTACTTTTGGAAGTCCTCAAGTGATGTAGTACAGTTCTTAACGAGTCCATGTGGTTCAAATAGGATGATCCTCACTGAGACCTAAACACTTTACTCGCTTGGAGGTTGTTTTAACCATGGATATGAGAAAGCATTTTTATACAGTGGACAATTTAGATTTTTCGGAATGCGTTTTGCCTCAATTTGACGCGATTGTTTTCGAACATGGCCCTTATTTTTAGATTAATGTTTTGGTTTCACGGTAACTTATATACTGGATAAATATAAGCAACTGTCCATGAAAAAGAGGTAAAGCCCTCATTGATCTCGTGATGTGAGTTGATACAAACACCTTCAGAAAAGAAACCGAAAAGATAATTAAATCCCAGGATCTAGATATTCAGTTCTGGTAAATTTATAGAAGCTGAAAAGTGTACCGGTTGTCATTGGAGCGCTAATTAAGACGATAAGTAACATAAAATCCATACAAAAGAGTTTCAAAGGTTTGTCGGTTTTTTTAAGATGTTCTCCTATGCTGGGGTGATTCGTTATGCCAAGTGATCTCGGTTGATTTTTTTCTAAGAATCATTGAAATGCTAAAGTGAAAGGATATGACAATATGGAATATAAGGTCACTCAGTGTATTTGACGATAGGTTTGAGTATGATAAGCTAAAGTTAAAGATAAACTATAGATAAACTATAGAAAGGCAAAAAGAAAGAAAAACACGTAAAAGAAAGAAAGAACATTGTATAAACAAGAGGAGGTAAAAGAAAGAACGAAAGAAATATAGCATAGACAAGAACAGATAAAAGAAATAAAGAAAAAGAAAGAAAAAAGAAACAAAGAAAAAAGAAACAAAGAAAAAAGAAACAAAGAAACAAACAAAGAAAAAAGAAACAAACAAACAAAGAAAGAAAAAAAGAAAAAAAGAAAGAAAAAAAGAAAAAAAGAAATTTAAAAATTGGTCATGAACATGTAAAAATGAGAAAAACAAGGATAAAAAGATTTAAAAGAAAAAAAAATTTAAAAGAATGAAGTAAAAGCTATTAGGTTGGTGCAAAAATAATGACGTAATAATGTCGTTTTTTTGACGTAGTTTTAACGTCAAAAAACGACATTATTACGTCATTATTTTTGCACTAATCTAATAAAAGGAAAGTTGGAGCAAAGAAATAATAAGAAAAATATGAAGAACGTTTAATTTGGTTTGGTTTGGTTTGGTTTGGTTTGATTTCCTTTGGTTTGGTTTGATTTGATTTGCTTTGGTTTGGTTTGATTTGCTTTGGTTTGGTTTGATTTGATTTGCTTTGGTTTGGTTTGATTTGTTTTACGGCATATCAACCTCAATGGGTAATATTTGCTGGTAATATTTTTTCCAAAAATGTATTGAGAGTATTAATACTTATTTTTACATTTTCTTAATGTTTTGACCCCAGTTCGAGGGTTAACTATTTGCGCATAATTGGGACCCTAACAGGTGCTAGCAATCCGGATCAGGGTGTACCTGGGAACACCAGCAATTGAGAGGTAGTTCCACGCTCCTCAAAACCTCCTGATCAGAAGCCTTGCTGTTGGATGTAGTTTATCGTCATACCCAGGGCAGAAAAGAACATTTAAAAGAGTGAAAGAAATATTGGGTTGGTGCATAATTATCAAGCGTTTTTAAATATTGTTTAAAAACCGCCTGAGAATTATGCATCGACTCAATATAAACGGAAGAAACGAGAGTACGTAAAATAATGAAACAAAGAAAAAAGAAAATAACAAAGAAAGCAGAGTCAATAACAAATTAAAAAAGAAAAGAAAAAGAAAGAAAGAAAGAATAATTGAAAGAAGGCAGTAAATGAAAAAGAAAACTTAAAAGAGAAGCCAGAAAGAGAGAAAGAAAGAAAAACTAGAAGATAAAAGAAATTTGAAAATAGTATGAAATATTAAAAAAAATGGAAAGTTAAAAGAAATAAAGAAAAAAGGAACGAATGATCAATTAAAATTATAGTATTCCAGGACGAATATTTGACTTAATACAATTATTCCTGCCAAACCTTGAAATGAAGTTTGTCCGAAACGGGTTCTTATCCGGCCCCTTTATCACAAACGCTGATGTTCCCCAAGGCTTTATCTTGGGCCCTACACTGTTCCTGATCTTTATAAATGACCTTCCCGATGTCGTCAGTTCCCAAATTGTCATCTACATGGACGACACTACTATTTACTCTTCTGGCCTCAATAGTAAATCTGGTATCGTTGACAAAACTAACCTGGCTGCTAATCTCGAAAAGGACCTCCAATATGGTTGACTGGGACAGGAAATGGCTTGTAAACTTTAATGCCTCCAAAACAAAACTACTTTCCTTTGCCCCTCCACAGAGAACCCTCCCTACCTCCCATCAGAATGACTGATTTCCAACTCCTCCAGAGCGCCTCGTTACGCCTGCATGGTCTCACGCTGTCCACTGACATGAGGTGGAATAAATACATTGAATCAGTAGCTTCATCTACCGCAAGGAAAGTTGGTTCTCTGTGTCGGACCAGAAAGTTTTTCTTGTCTGGGTCCATCCTTCAAATCTATAAATCAACCATTCGTTCGTGCATGGAATATTGCTGTCATATATGGTCAGGTACCCCCGCTGTACGTCTTGAGGTCTTCGACAAAATCCAGAGTCGAATATGCAAGATGATAGGTCTTGATCTGGCATCTAGACTACAATCGCTATCCCACAGACGTGTCATGGCCTCCCTTTGTCTCTTATACATGTATTTTCACGGCAACTGTTCCGACAAGTTACTTTCGCTGGTTCCCGGACTGCATGAATTTAGCAAGCTACCAGGCTAGTATCTAGGTCCCACCCTTTCACTGTCAAAACGGTTAAATGTAACCGTCTCTTCTTTTCAAACAGCATCTGGCACCCTGAGCTTGTTCCTCGTGCTTCTCTGTATCCTTTCACTAAACATGCCCCTTTACTCTTCTTCTCAATCCTCTGCAACCCCTTGCGTGCTAGTGGCACTCCCGCCTTGCTTGCGTTGAATTGCTTTAAAAAGTGACAAAAAAACGAAATAAATGCTAAAGATAATGCACAGGCACATGATAAACAATATGGAAGCAAACTTTACAGCCGCCCTTCTAACAAAAAAACAAAATGCGATTGACGTGTAACGTAACGAAACAATTTAACAAAAGATAGATATACCCAAAGGTGCAGACGTATGCAATAGCAAGACACTTGCACGCCAATGGCCACAGATATAACTCATTATTAAAACCTCTCAATGCGAACTTTAATGGGAGTTTTAATATTAATTCTATGCGCCAGACCAAAATCAACTTAGCAAATCTCAACCACCCATCGACGCGCATGCGCACTCGCATGCTAATATCCCCTGTGAAAAGGCTCACCGACTTCAGAAAGAAAACTATGAAACTAGAGAGCATGCTGAATGGCAAATAATCGACATATTTCCAGTGTGTCGCTTTGAAAAATAACTTTAGATGCCATGTTGAATTGCACAAAGAATGCCGCTTTTTCTATCTTTATTAGACAATTTGGGACCGTAGGGAAACAGGCAGTAACCGAACTGGGGCGACGGCAAATTGAAGTATTTAATGTTGTTCTTTTTATTAATTCTCCTGTCGAATTTTTTTATCGTGTGGCTTCTGTTAAGCAGCTGTTTTCGGCAGAACAAGGTGACACTTGATAGAAAAAGGATTAGAAAATGGGAGGACGTCGAAGAAATATATTGACAAGGAGAATGAAAACGTTAAGGAATGTAATAATGTTGAAAGGAAGGGAGATGAAATGTGGAAGGGGCAACTATAATTTAAAAAAAAAGAAAAAATAAGCAAAAACTGATAAAAGAAAGAAAGAAAGAAAGAAAGAAAGAAAGAAAGATTAAGCAATCAATAGAAAAACAAGGGAAGGGTAGAAAAGAGTAAAAGGAAAATGGAAAAATGAAAGAGAAAAAGGGGTGATATATCGTGAGAAAAATAAGAAGCGAAGAGGAATGATGGAGAAAAATATGTGAGAAAATCGGCAGAAAATAATGAACGGGAAAGAGAAGAGAGAAAATGTTACAAAATTAGACAAAAATGAACGTTACACAAACAGACTAAAAGAACGAAAAGAAACGGAGAAAAACGAGAAATGGGGAGAAGAAAATCATTGATATCATCATAAAAGCAAGAGAAAAGGAACGAAAAAGAAAGAATTTTAAAAATACAATGCAAAGAAAGAAAGAAAGAAAGAAAGAAAGAAAGAAAGAAAGAAAGAAAGAAAGAAAAAGTGAGTGAATGAATGAATAAACGCAAAAGGTCAATGAAATTTAAAAGAAAGAAAGAAGATAAAAGAAATAAACATGAATGTGTTAAAGAAAGAAACGAATAAATTTAAAAGAAAGAAAGCATAAAAGAAGGAAAATATAAAAGAAAAGTTGAAAGTTAAAAGAGAAACCGTAAAATGAGAGTGTAGTGAACAAAAAGAAAAAAAGAAAGAAAATAAAAGAAAGTATGAAAGAAATCATGAAAGAAACAAAACTGTAAAAGAAAGGAAAAAGAAGGAAAGAAAAAGGTAAAAGAGAACGAAAAATTAAAAAAAAGAAAGTTAAAAGGAAAAAGAAGGAAAGAAAAAGATAAAAGACAACGAAAAATTAAAAAAGAAAGTTAAAAGCAAATGATAATAAGTAAAAGAAAGAAAGAAAGAAAGAAAGAAAGAAAGAAAGAAAGAAAGAAAGAAAGAAAGAAAGAAAGAAAGAAAAAGAATAACAATAACAAACGAAAGAAAATAAAAATTCTTCACAAGAATTGCAACAGATGGAAAAGGTAAAAAAACAAACAAAAACTTATCAACAAAAAGATGGAAAGAAAATAAATGAAAGCAAAAAGAAAAAGGAAACGGGAAAAAGAAGAAGAGGAAAAAAGAGAAAAAAATGAAAATGATACAAATGAAAAAAAAAAACAAAAAACATAAACTAAGAAAAGGTGGATCAAAAAACACCCCCCTACAAAATAAATCAATAAAAAACACGAAAGACACAATGAAAAGGAGAACAAAAATTAAGAAAAAAGGCAATTGAGAGTAGCAAAAGATATTATGTTCTTTTATGAGACGTTAAGAATGCAGAGTCAACAATGAAAGAGAAAATCTGTTAAATAGAGAATGAAATGAACGCAATAAATATTCTCTTTACAAGAAAATCAACCAAAAAATGGTATCCCGAAAGACACATTCTCACCTATCAACTGCATTATATTAATTAGAACTTTATTTATTATATATGGCGCAACCAGAAAGTTACTTAATAAATTTATTACAGCATCCACAGTACAAAAAAAAAGCAACACCTCACTGTTTTCGTGAAGCGGACGAAAACCGACAAAATAACATGGAGAACGCTAATCAGAAGACACTTGCAAAGAGAACCCTTATGAATATTAATACAGGGACAGCATATTTAATTATATAAAAGATCTTAAGAGCACATCAGAATAATAAATATTTACGTGTAAGTATTATTGTAAATTGCAACGTACTACAAGTCAACCTTTTAGCTCAAAATTCTAAGTTTGGTTTATACAAGTATAGGTCGACCCCACCCCAATCATACAGTAGGGTACCAGTGGCCCAAAAGTTAGGCCTACCGGTAAATGAAGTTAGGCTATACTATAGGATAACCTCTGCCTAAACTATACCTTTTCAACTTCAAAATGATAATAATCAACTTCAAAATGGAATTATTTTCAAGTAAAAAAATTAATCAACTCCAAAATGGATTAATCAACTTCAAATTGAGAAAATATCAAAAACCTAAAAACAATCAACTTCAAAATTGGAATAAACAACTTCAAATTGAAATATTTTGGGGGTAAATTGAAAATTATTTTTTTAATTAATTTACCCCATGAGTAAGAAAATTGAAGGTATATATAAGGTCACACCACTTACGTGTATATTACGATACTAACTGAATATCTTTCTATATGCGCTGCACAGCAAACAACTTACAACATACACTGGTTGGTAACGTATATTGTATCAGCATAGCTTAAAGAACATTTAAAAATCGTCAGGTCTACTGATAAACATATCAAAGTCAACATCAACTATAAAATATTACTGTCATTGCTATCATGATCGCACGGGTACCATATATAGATGTCTTAATGACCACCGGAGTTTCAGTCAATATTTTCACTTAGTTTATCAGCAGTGTGTAAATTACTCTCTCTTAAGTAGTTTGTAAGACGTTTATTTATTATCTCACAGTTGCATCTCTGTCTTTGGGCACAGTGCGCTCAGGGGCAGCTCCGTCAAAGGAGAGTCGTAAGTAAGGAAATTATACTGAGATATGCCCAGCCCTGGGCAACAGCTGTCCGAGACCCCGCCCTCTCATTGCACCGACAGTTGCAGGGGCTGCGGGCAATTTTTGTTCCTAGCCCGGGTGTACGCACTCGGGTCCCTACCTTAAAAACTGACCTTGTGCCACAACTAGTCCTACTGCGGAGAGAGAGTAAATACCTAGCGTATCAGCAGTTGGGAGCGATGTGTGCTGTAGCGTTAATAGAATACTCATTTTGTGTTACTTTCTTAATATTTTATATTAATTTCTATGTTAATATGCCAAATATGTTCACCAAACACAAGTTTTTGGGGGATATATTTTTGGCAGACTACTAGAGGTATGGTAAGTGCTGTACAGTAATAATTAAGAGTGTTGTTCCACTTGTTTACAACTCGGTGATAAAGATTTGCATTGTATACCGGCCATTAATTCGAGCCCTAGTTTTGAAAATATGTTTAGGCTTGAAAACACGAATTTTTTTACGCCGTAATTTACGTTAACTATAAGAAGACAGAATGCGTGGTTGTCAATAAAGTAAATAATCCAAGGAGTGAGCTACATATTCAAAATCAAGCAGGTACTTTCATTAACTATCTGAGTAGTGACGTAACAGACGATGAAAAATATGTCTCAAAAATCAGAAGACTCAAAAGAATAGCGAAATATGTCCTCCAGAAATGTGGGCACCTCGAGGAGGAGTAATGGTTAGCAAGCTTGTCTTGCTAGAACACATCCGACTGAGTAGTGAGTTCAATCCTCAGTGGGTACCACATACTTTCGGCTTTGTGCCACATCTAAGCTACGCTTGTAAAGTTGTCCTCCAGAAATTAAACAAAGTATTAACACAGGAAAATATGGATAGAGAAAAAAAGGGAAAAATCACAAGGCTCAAAAGAATAGCGAACTATGTCTTCCAGAAATTAAGCAAAGTATTAACGCATAATATTCTAATAGGTTCTTCTCTCGCATTTTCAACTGTGGAATTATCTTCCAATTTCTTGTTTCCCTACCACCTACAATCATCAATCATTTAAATGCAAGGTCAATCGCCATATTCTGTCTTCCTGAAACATGTCCTTTTTATTGTCCTTTCTCTTTACTAAAGTCTTCTCATTCTCTTCCACTCTTTGTAACCCCTTGCGTTTTAGTGTCATTATCGCCTTGCTTGGGGTGAAATGATTAAAAAGAAAGAAAGAAAGAAAGAAAGAAAGAGCTGAAATCTCTAGGATGTATTACGAGGAAAGAGAGCCTAGGCTATTCAAAGGAAGGTAAAGAGGGAATATCAACAAGTAACGGATTTATGGGGTTTATGCGAATGAATAAGAGTAAGTACACAGATGTTTGATAAATGGTCAAAAGTAATGACACATGAAGTTGTGGAGAGCCATGTTTGCCGACGTCTTGAACATATATCGCATATGAAAGAAGAAAAGTATTTCCTTCGTCGATGACTCAATATTTGAATACAGTAATGTGGCTCAGAATATGTATAAATATTAACTTGACTTTTATAGGAACGGTGACAAAGTGGATAGTGTCTAAACAAACGGGATTCACTTATTCAAACTAATGGCGCATGTAAAATTCAAACTTCCAAGACAACAAAAGACTTCGATATTTCTGTTGATCCGGCTATTCCGGCCCTGAAATTAGATCAAGTCATCATGAACAAAGAAAATATGACCAGCCAGTTATTGGATATAATCCTCGTGGTCAATGAGAATCTTTCATTTGGAATGCCATTCCGGTGTTTATTTTCTGGCAGAGAGAATCTTTGGTTCAGTTTCATTCTCTTTGTACTTTATTTTCTCTTTCATTGTAAATTTGGATTTCTCAGAGTTGCATGGCACACCTGACGTCGTCTGCTGCTCTCAATCGCTTTTCTTTTCTTTCGAAACGAAAAATCGATTTAAAAAAAGATCCTTTCTTTTTTTATAAACTATGAAGAAGGCACTATCAACGTTCTTGGGATAATCCCGAAGAATTTTGTATACAAATAGGAAGAATTGGACATCTTTGAACGAATCGAAACTTTTCAGAAAACATTACTTAAATCGGTTAGAATACTGAGGAAAGCGCTGAAACATTGATCCCACTTGATCTCAAGTTACTTCTGCTGGGATTATTCAACGAGTACAAAATACGATGATAATTTCTTAGAGATCAAGAAAACAAAAATACTTTGGGCGTTTTACATTTAGACAAAGCACCGAAACTCTGTCCATACTTAATTAAAATAAACAAAGTTAAAATATCAATGTAACTTTTGCGAAGGATCACGAGGCGAAACTGAATAGGAATGATAAGGACATCAGGATCATGCACTAAAAGTCTAAATGTTGAGAAAAATCTAGATAGGGTCCACAATTAATGGTGCACTTGGAACGATGCCAAAGAACCTGATAAATAGATTGGCAGTGTTGGGGATTCAAGGAAGAATTTGAACAATGAAAATTAATGAAGTCTGCTCGAATATTCTGGAAGATGCTGGGGATTTTAAGAGCATTAATGCCACGTGATCTTTTACTCGGACTGGTGGTAAGGTATGACGGTATATAATAATAATCCATTTAAATTGTTTAACTATCTTTTCCCAGAAAGGTGAAATTAATTTACTTATTGACGAATGCAAATGGATTCATTTTAGGAAACTTTACATTTACAGGATAAATCTAACCACAAAATAAGGTAGTGTCATTCCCCCCAAAACCCTGTGTTTCAGGGTGTTTTAACTGTCTGATTTAAGCCATTAAGAAATATTACTAGTGTCAAAGAATTAGAATAAACTCTTATTTTACGACACATCAGCATTTGGGAAAATTTTCGTTGTTTTTATGCCCGAGTCTATAGGCAAACTTTGATGTGTTTATACTCGAGGGTGTAAGCAAACATTGTCTTGTTTATAACCTAGTTTACAGATATATACCCCAATCTATAGGCAAACATTTGACATGTTTATATTCCAATGTACATGCAAAAGTTGGACGTGTTTACATCCCAAACTATAGAAAAAAAGTGGACGTGTTTATACCCCCAGTCTATATAAAAACATTAGACGTGTTTATATCCTAGTCTATAGGCAAATATTGGACAAGCTTATACCCCAGTCTATAGGCAAACATTTGATGTGTTTATATTCCAATCTATAGGCAAACATTGGATGCGTTTATATCCCAGTCTATATGCAAAAATTGGCCGTCTTTACATCCCAAACTATAAGCACAATTTGAACGTGTTTATATCCCAGTCTATATGCAAAAATTGGATGTTTACATGCCAAACTATAGGTAAATATAGGATGTGTTTATATCCCAGTTTATAGGCAAACAATAGACATGTTTTATACCTGTCTATAGGTAAACATTGGATGTGTTTATAACCCAGTCTCTATGCAAATGTTGATCGTGTTTATACTTAAGTTTATAGGTAAACAACTTAAATGAAAAGTAAACGTTGGTCACTTTTTTTACGTGTTTATATCGCGGTCTCTAGGCAAAAACTGGTCGGCTTTATACTTGAATCTGTAAGCATGCACTCGGAAGGAGGATCGCGTTTTTGTCGTGGATGGGGGCATTACCCTTCTACATGGAATGCAGATGGCGTATTTAGGGCCCGTCCGCATAGCATGTTATCCTAGATTCAGGTGTATGGGAAAATGGAATAGGTAATTCAAGTTCAAACTACGGCTGGGGTAGATTGTATTCTCTTTGCATAAATACGTTGAGGAAAGGCATGAACTCATCTCTTCTTTTCTGATCCTCTATTAATCAAGTAACATAAAATCGGATGGCAACGAGTCTTGGAGAAGGAAATACTGAAATCAAAACTGTAGAAAAACCAACAAAAAATTCTATTCTCCTTCAAAACTACTACGACTATGCAAATTTTGCAGATAGTTAAAAAGGCAGTCGTGGTGAGCCATAGCCATCTATTCCCTGATAACAGTCATGCCTATAATAGTTCAACTGATAGAACTATTAATTGTATTGCTATTACCTATTGGAAAAGGGTAGTGATGACAGTTTAAGTTACTGCAATGGGGAAAATGGTGACTATATAATTTACTGTAATAACAATAATGATGACTGTATAAGTTAGCGTATTTTTCTAAGGAACGCGACAATATTAATAATCGTGTTTAAATTCTCAAACGAACTGCATTTGTTAACTTTCAGAATTCTCGTAGAAAGAATACTGTCATGCGTATTGGGACAAATCATAAGTAATTTCCGGATTTCTGAACCAATGATAATGACGAATGTGTCACCCTAACTACTAATCATATGTGTCAGTTAAGAATAAATTTAGAGTGCACTAGTTTATGCCTGTTAATGGCAGCGTATGCCGTGGATTAAAGGGTAAATGCTCTTCCCCCTCCACGATGGCGCTAGGTGACATACAACAAGAACCAAACAGGAAAACATCTAGAAATCGATTTGTGTGTTCTACCACATTCGCTATATTTAGATCACCTTCCACCAATCAGTTATTAACTTTTCCGATTGCTCAAAAAAAAAAAAAAAAAAAGAAAAAGATGCTTGGAGGTATAAAACCAGATTCAAGAATTCATCGAATATATTTCACGTTAAAATCTGTGGAAATTCACTTACTATGGATCAAGATACGTGGTAAGAGTTCACTGTAAATAATGGTGAATATGGAATTGAATAAAATGTAATTTTACTTGATTTTCTGAAGAATAAATTTCATAAACGACGAAATCTGTTTTTCTACAAATCTTTTCATACCAACAGCTCTGATGAACTTTTTCCCTGGTGCTCTGACTACACGAATTTAAGAGTGCTACTAGATTGGCGTCCCACCCTTTTACTGTTGAAATAGTTAAACGAAACCACCACTTCTGCTCCAACAGTTTCTTTCCTTTCGACAGTGGAACTCATTTCCGTTTACTTGCTTCCCTGAAAACTACAATATTCAAAAAAATAAAATGCAACATTAATCGCCATCTTCTGTTGTCTTGAACACCGTTCATCTTTTATCCTTTCCTCAATCCTCCTTATACCGAATAATTTATCTCACTCTTTTCAACCCCCAGCTTACTAGTAGCATTCCCGCCTTGTTTGAGGTGAGATGATTAAAAACATTAATAGGTCCGCATACATTCTGAATTCGCTAGTGATCAGACAATTTTCCACTTCATGCAGAACATATGATCTCAGTTTTTACGAGTCTTATCTCACAACTTCTCCCCATTTTTCTGCATGCATGTTTAATTAGTACAGGTTTAAAACGAATAGGGTTAGACGCAACAAAGATATAGATGCAGTGTTCTGGGGGATATGATAGCGAGCCGTGTACGAGGATTAAATTTCAGCAAATTGAAGCAGCTTCGGAGGAGCAAGAAGATAAAGCAAATTTTAGATAGCATGGCACCTTCATTTGGGGTCTAAAAATCTCAAAGAACTCGTTAAAAGAGAACGCAATGAAATATGTCAAATATTAAATGTAGGTGCGTAATGGTTTAGAAATAAAAAGAAAGAAAGTAAGAATGAAAAAAAGAAACAATGACTAAAAGAAAGAAAGGAAGAATGAAAGAAAGAATGAGTGAAAGAAAGAAAGAAAATGAAAGAAAGAAAGAATGAGTGAAAGAAAGAAAGAATGAATGAATAAAAGAAAGAAAGAAAGAATGAATGAAAGAAAGAAAGAAAGAAAGAATGAATGTTTGGTTTGGTTTAGTTTGGTTTGTTTTGTTTTATGGCATATCAATCTCAATGGGTCATTTAATGCCAACAACTTTTTTTTTTCCCGCTAATATTTTTGTTTTGCCAAAAATCTATTTCTGGTAATATTTTTTTCCTCAATATTGTATAGCTGGTAATATTTTTTTTCAAAAACGTATTGCTGGTAATAGCTTTTTTTTCTTCAAAAATTTATTTCTGGTAATAATTTATTACAAAGTATTTCTGGTATTAAAACCTATTTTTACACTTTCATAATGCTTTTTACCTCAGTTTCGGGGTTAACTATTTGCCCATAGCCGGAACCCTAACAGGTGCTACCACCCCGGATCAGGGTAGACCTGGGAACTCCAGCAATTAAAAGGTGGTTCCATGCTCCTCAAGACCTCCTGATCAGAGGCCTTGCTGTTGGATGTAGTTTATTGTCTTACTCAGGACGCAGATGTAGTTTATTGTCATACCCAGGACAGAAAGAAAGAACGAAAGAATGAAGGAATGAAAGCATGTACTTGTAAAGTTTAAATCATACTTTGGTAGGCATGGTGAAGTAATGGATAGCGGCTCGGACTGAGGAATTGGAAAGCCGAGGTCGAATCCATTATATTCACTAGAGAAAGTTTTGAATTCTCGTCTTCTCTCTCCTGCTATAGGTAAATAGCAGGAGAGACCGGGTTCTATAGCCTTGGGTGGCAACTGATCTACCGTGGAAAGAAATGGCAACCTACAGCAGGAAAAAATTCTGCTTCGTCAGTCATGTATCGAAATATACATTATCGCCTAGGCGTGTATCACGCATAGCACATAACTGGATGAAATCGTACTTACTGTATCACATTTTATTTAATACGAGCTTAAAAGCCACACCCCGTGTTGACTTTTAAGCAATGAAATTCCAATTCAGGCCAAAAATTGACTTCTTCAAATCACAAACTCCATGGAACTTCATTTGAGTTGACTTCTTCAAACCACAAATTCCTTGGAACTTCATTTGAGTTGACTTATTCAAACCACAAATTTCTTGGAACTTCGTGTTGAGTTCTTCAAACCACAAATTCCTTGAAACTTCATTTGAGTTGACTTATTCAAACCACAAATTTCTTGGAACTTCGCGTTGAGTTCTTCAAACCACAAATTCCTTGGTACTTCTTTTGTGTTGAGTTCTTGAAGTCACAAACTATGCGGGACTTCAAAACCTCACGTTACGAAACCTCTCACTTTAACTGCTATCCCTTGGCATTTTGAAGAAATACAATTGATTTCCCAAATTCATAAATTTTTGGAGATATTTTGAAGTGAATTTCAAACAATTTTTTTTCATATTCACAATTTTTTTGTGTTACTTTAAACTCAATATAAAGTAAAAAATTTAAAATCACTGATTTTTTTCAGTGATGTTAAAATCTGAATTTTTAACTGTTCCCTCCTAATCCTGACGCAAATCCCAATGTTGAGTGTTCAAACACAAACTGAAGGACAGATTTTCAATCCCAGGATCATCTTGATTCCAAAAAGCTATAATATGCCTACGTAGAGCCAGTGTGAGCAGGTTTAGAGGCGTTTCAGACACAGATGGACAGAACTTGCCGTTTATTTATTTAGGTTATATTAGACAAATGATTGGCGAAATGTGAAATATGTTGTGTGTTGCGTTTCATCCTCTATAAGGTCTTCATCAGAATCATTATATATTGGCACGGTGGAGTAATAAATAGGTGCCCGGATTGACGAATCGAACTTCAAATTCTAGTTGGGTCCGTTATATTTACCTACGTGAAAAAACTGTTGGGAAACGTCCTATAGTCAACCGGACTAGGAGAAGGAAAAATCTGAATTCAAAAAGCTTATGCATCTCAGCACGTACTATACAGCTAGTGAAAGCATCGCGGCGTTATATATATATATATATATATATATATATATATATATATATATATATATATATATATATATATATATTTAGTAAACAAAATTCGAAAACGTTGCTCCCGATATGAAGTTTTTCAGATTTAATCCGCTCATCAAGAGACAGATAAATTAATAGTATTTATTAATAGATATATATTACTTTAAAACCATAATATAAAAAAAAAGCTATTTCTTTTAACTCAAATTATAGTAAAACATTATTTCATAACATCAGTTATGTGCCATGTGTGATATACGCGTAGGTGATCATGTATCTTTCGATACAAGACTAACGAGGCAGACTTTTCCCCGCAGTAGGTTACCATTTCTTTCTGCGGTAGACCAGCTGCATTCAAGGCTACAGAATCCGCTCTGTCCTGCTATTTATCCATAGTTTTGGGGAGAATAATAGGATTTATACTTTTCCCAAGAGTATTAGTATGTAAGAGAATGTAATGGATTTGACTGGAATTCGAACTCTACACTCTCTTTCACTATATATATATATATATATATATATATATATATATATATATATATATATATATATATATATATATATACGTTATCACACGCCTTGTATTTGCGTTAGTGAATTTATATTTATTATCTATCTATCTATCTACCTATCTATATAGAAGTTTGCTATGCGATGATATATATATATATATATATATATATATATATATATATATATATCATCGCATAGCAAACTTCTATGTAAGCATAACAGAATGTCATCTTTGATGGTAAAGTTCTTTTTTGTAATGTCCAGATAATCACACTGATGATGGCTCAAGTGAGCCGAAAACTTAGATCAAGGAACAGCATAATAAAAATATCCAAATTTTGTACAGTTTTTGCCTTTATTTTCTCCCGAAACTAAAGCCACTATACGAAGATTAGAACGGCTCATGATCAAATATAGTAGACATTCGTTGTCTTTTTTTTATTTAACAATAAACATATATATATATATATATGTATATGTGTGTGTGTGTGTGTGTCCTTACATTCCAGTCTCGATAGAGTTGAAAAGCATTTCCGGCTCTTTTTATGTGACAAATTATTTTCCACCCTCCAACCTCTGTCTCTCACAGGCGGGATATGGCGAGTCACTCACTCTACTCTATCGTTACTACCATGGTACGAACTATATTCCTTGGTTACGTCAGTCCGAACCTTTACTTTGTAACAAATCACCGACATTCTCTCCGTATTCCATCGGTGAGAAGTAAGTTCCACTCGAACAGTTTCTTCCGGCGAACCACTGCCCTATGGAACCGACTCCTAAGAGGATGTTTCCCAGATCACTTTCAATTTTAACCTGTTCAAATCTAGGATTAACCGTTATCTTCTCCTCTTATCCGTATAAATTGTCTCAATGTAAACAATACTCGAATGCCCTGTCCACCGCCCCCAGACCTTGTACAGGATGAACCTCACTGTCGGAAAGAAAATGAAAAATAAGTTAGTGCAAAGCATCCCTAATTCGGAATGTTATTGCGAGATGAGATGAAACTTTATATATAGCATCCATCGTCTCTACGAATTAAAATAAGAATATCTTCATCGTCAAATTCTCTAATATAACCAACTTCATTTTACTCATACCTCAAATAAATAAATGGATTGGTGCCTGCGTGCTTGTATGGGTGTGTGGGTGGTGGGGGGTATTACAACGTACATAACACAGCCAGCCCACACTAAACGGATATAACCGTGATACTAAACCGGAAACTGACATGCTGTGATGCATGCCGGGCGGCGACACGGAGCTCAGGACAAGCCGACTGTATTGGTACAAAGAAAATAGGCAAAGCCGCGTGACGTTGGCTTTTCATAATTTTATTAAGGAGAAACGTGGGTAGAGGAAGAATTTGGTTTGGACAGCTGGTCACAAGGTGCGGATATATTGTGTTTTTGTGTGTCTGCTGTCTCAAAGATTTTACAAGTCAATGAAGGCACCGGCCACCTATACGAAACTATATTTCAAATAAGTTTATCTTTAAGAACCCGTGCTCCCATGTAGTAACATTTTTCCAAGAGTCTTCAGTTTCGCAGTCATGATCTGAATAAAGTCTATTATATATATATATATATATATATATATATATATATATATATATATATATATATCAATAGAAGTTAAAACTTAGAGGCGACAGTCTGTTTCATGCTATATGCAATCGTCAGGCCACATGTGCACATGAGCACATGTGGCCTGACGATTGCATATAGCATGAAACAGACTGTCGCCTCTAAGTGTTAACTTTATCTTCACTTTTATATTTACACACGCTCTATCTCTGATATTGAGCACTTTATCCCATAAATATAGCACACCTTAAGACTATATTTCTTCATATATATATATATATATATATATATATATATATATATATATATATGTTATATATATATATATATATATATATATATATATATATATATATATATATATATATATATATTTATATATATGCATATATATATATATATATATATATATATATTTGACTTCAAATAAAAATAAAATACCTAGGTATTTTTTTAAACATGTTTGCTTGTGATAAAAAAAAGAATTAATTGTAAAATGATTTAATGGCTGAAGGTTTTCTCTCAGTTTATAATTGTCTTTTACACAAAAGATGTTTGGGATTAAATTCCAGATGCCACTGTAACTACTTGAAATAATCCAACATATCTTGTGTGAAGTTCCTTTATTTTGCAATAGACATGAAAAAATCCTACCCTCAAGTGGTTAGAAGGCTGCAAAACATCTTTGAGAACCTATTGATGTTAAGTCATGCCTTATGGTCATTCTCTTTCATTTTTGAAGCGATGAAACCAGATTGCATGAACAGTTAATATTAGGTTGGTGCAAAAATAATGACGTAATAATGTCGTTTTTTTTTACTTTAAAAATACGTCAAAAAACGACATTATTACGTCATTATTTTTGCACCAACCTAATATATCAAACCACATTGAGTTTGATATATGTTAAATAGCTTTCTGCTTCCTCTACGTAATCCTGTGGTGGTTGTTAATACTCTATATTGAAATAAAGTGCCACCCACCTTGGATTAGAAGCATGGGAAACTTGTGGGTACTGCCGTAAAGAATTTGTAATTATCTTTTCTACAAAAGATGTTTTGGATTCAATACCGCATTAACCACTTGAAATAAACCAACATGTCTTGTGTGAAGTTTCTGTTACCATAACAATGGAATATTTCATGTTTTTTAAACAATGAAACCCGTTTGCATGACCAATTAATATATAAAATCACATTGAGTTTTATTTCTGTAGATTGCAGATTTCTAGTTCTTCTATTTGATCCTGCGATGGGTGTTAATGCAGTATATTGAAATACAGTGGTACCCGAATTACAGGTACATTCAAGTGTTCCAGGACTCAAAGCGTGGAAAACTTGCGGGTACACTAGTGTGCTTCTTGTCTTAAAGTTTTTGCCATTATCTTTTCTACAAATGATGTTTTGGATTGAATACAAGATACTACAATAGCCACTCGGAACAGACCGACAAGGTATCTTGTGGGACTATTCTTTGTCTTGAAATAGAAATGAAAAGAATATCCTATTCTCAAGTGGTTCGAAATTGGCCAAACATCTTTGACAACTACTGATGTTCAGTCATACCTCATGTTACCATAATTTGGGGGGCATTTCATTGGTTAAAACTTGAAACCTGATTGCATGTCCAAAAAATGTATAAAACCACATTGAGGTTGATTTATATTACGGTTAATTTGGAAGCATTTTTCGCTATTATTTTTTAATCACTAACTTTACACAATCTTATTATTGTTGACTTATTGACATTTTTCTCGTGATAGTCACTTAAACGACCAAGTGTCATCTTAATACATGAAAACAAAAACTGACAAAGTTAACATTTATGCAAATATTTATCTTGTTTTTTGTTTTGTTTTGTTTTAATCAATTCACCCCAGCCAAGGCAGAAATGTAACTAATGCACTTTATATATAAATACATTGGTCTTACTACAACCACGTTCTCTCGTAAGTTCAGCTGTCATCTTTTTGAAGTTCCATTGAACAACATGTCTTAGAAAAATATAGCCTTGTGCATAATATTAGACGGATATTAGCAGATTAGCAGATAACACAAAAATATTCACACATACTCATAAAAAGAAACTTAATATATCTAAGGACATCTACATTAAAACAAAGCAAACCACATTCAACAAAATTACATTTCAAATCATTCATAACATATTACAATGCATTTAAACATATAGTTCTGTTGATAACATTTCTTTCTCTCATGTGGTTATGTACGAAACGCATTACGAATTTATGACCTGCATCTGTTATTCCGTGACCGTTATCATGGCATAGCAAACAACTATATAAACAAAACAGGATGTCATTTTTAGTTTCGATCGATTAACAACATAATAAAGCCATATCCAAATATTAAACAGATTTTGTCTTTATTTTCTCGTGAAACTAAAGCCATTATACGAAGCTTGGAACGGCTCATGATAAAACATAACAGACATTCGTTGCCTGTTATATTTAGCAATATATATATATATATATATATAATGAAGTTAGCAATGACAGTTCTGCTACGGCCAATTTTATTTGCAATGGCTCGTTGCGAAAGACAAAAGTCTTTGAAGTTCAACAATCCCGCGCTGTTAGAACTTTGTTAAAATTTTACCCATAGCCATTTTAAAATCTGAAATTTAATACTAGAAATGAGCTACGTCTACACACCCGAAACTATGAGTACACTGACTACTTCTTAAATTTTTGTCCAGTATTTTTTTCACACATGGTCTTATCTTTATGACTAACCAGAAATATCCTTTTTTCAATGTTTGTTTAAATTAATCAATTAAAAGCTTAAAATTTTCACTTGTTTATTGATAAACTACATTTTCTAATTAAATGTAAATGTTCCGCAAATATATTTTGATTAAAGTAACAGTATTTTATATGTATTTTTTTAACCCTTTTGTATCTGCTCTTAAGATTTTGACCAGGCGTGGGCATATATATATATATATATATATATATATATATATATATATATATATATATATATATATATATATCATTTCACCACAAGGAATCCGGGAATGCCACTAGCACACAGGGGTTTATAGAGAGTGAAAGTGAGAGAAAAAATTGGGTATAGTGGGTATTGATAAAAAATAAAATACGAACGAGATAGAAGATGGCGATTGACGTTGCATTTACATTTTTCAAGATTTTAGTTATAAGGGAATAGTAAACGGAAGGGTGTTCCAATGTCAGAAATTGCGTGAAAAGGAACTGTTGGGGTAGAATTGACGGTTGTGTCTAGCTAATTCAACGGTAAATTGGTGGGACTTAGATACGAATCTAGTAGCACGCTTAAATTCATGTATTCGGGACACCAGAGGCAAAAAGCTCGTCAGAGTAGTTTCCATGAAATATTTGTAGAAAAGACAAAGGGAAGCCACCCCACATCAGTGAGAATGTGACTGAAGTCGAAATGTCAAGTCAGGATCGATTACATTACAGATCTTTTGGGGCATTTTGTCAAGAACCTCGAGATAAATAGCAGTAGCACCAGACCAGATATGGCAACAGTATTCAATGCACAGACAAACGGTAGATTTGTAACTGTGAAAAATGGACCCTGACAAGAAAGGTTTTCTGGCACAACACAGTGAACAATCTTCCCTAAAGATTAATATGATAGCCGTGGTGGGTTTCGAATATTTTAGTAAAACCTCTTACATATATATTTGGTTTTAATTCTACAAATACGTATCCATATGTTGAAATATTTTATGTTTGTTTGACTCAAGTGATAAACTCCTTAGTATTAATTATAAAATAATTTAGGCTCGATTCTTCGTTCTAAATTTACAAGAGTAACTTAATCATTTCAAAATCTATAAAATGAAATTTGCAATATCTCACAACTATACACAGATTCAGTGAAAGACCTATAGCTTAAGCCTGGAAAAAATAGCATACTTTCACAGTAATTTTTTCAACCTAATCTCCAGAGACAACATTGGGCCCAAGTGGAAATATTTTTTTCCCAAGAATCAAAATTCTTAGCCAATGTCATAGTAAAAGCTATCATACATATATATTTGACTTCAACTAACATATACTTAAGTATGTTTTAGAAACTTGTTTAGTTGACTCAAGTGATAAAAAAGGTGTCTAATTATCAACTTCAATATTCAGATTTTGAGCTTATCTCCTGCGTTCACATTCACAGAAAAGCTTTTTCGTTAAAAAAGAGCATGGATTATCTTCCATTGGATGGCAACCAATCTAAGAGAAGGAAATATCTGAATTCCAAAATCGGAGAAGGAAATGGGAAACCACTCAACTATCTTTCTTAGGAATGCTATGGCACTTCACATATAAGGAAAAAAACTATGGAGGTTCATGATCGTCTAAATCCTTAATGGACATGGCATTTAAAAGAAATTATCAAAACGATCTCATGATAAAATTTTCAAAATGATTCCTCATCTTAAATTTACAAGTTTAACTTTTATGTAAAATACATTTATGATTTGTTAATTCCAAATCTATAAAATATAATTTACAATATCTAAAACTAGACACAGATTCAATAAAAAAAATGTATGGCATGTAAACTTAGCACGTATGTGAATGTAATTCGAATTCCAATCGAACCCATTACATTCACTTACGTGCTAATACCCTTGGGAAATATATGAATACTATTCTTCTCCCCAACACTATGGATAAATAGCAGGACAGATCGGGTTCTATAGCCTTGGATGCAGCTGGTTTACTCTAGAAAGAAATGGCAACCTACTGCGGAAAAAAATTGCCTCTTCAGTCATGTATCGAAAGATACATGATTGCCTACGCGTGTATCACGCATGACACATAATTGTCTGATGGCTTAATGATGAAAATAAAAAAAAAATAACATTTATTTTCACAGCAATTGTTTTTTGTTTGTTTTGTTTTTTTGTTTTTTTTAATATAATCTACGGAGTCAATTTTAGGAGGTGCCGGGCACAATGGAAAATATTTTTTTCTAAGGATCGATACTTACAGCCAATATCTTAGTAAAAGCTATTAAATATATATTTATATATCTGCCTTTTATAAAAAGTTTTTCAAATAAATAAATTTCAGCTTACCTATAGAAAACGCTATTTAATTCAGGTACAGTAAAAAAGAAAAAGAAAATGAATAAAAATATAAGAAGTATAAGTAAACCTTACTGACATTTAAGAATTCAATCGAAATCTTTTCTTTCTCGTAAATACCAGGTGAAACCACAATTTTCACACCTGCCTGTTCAGGCGCGACAACCTACAGGAAACACATTCTTTCACGTGATAGTACCGATTACAAGAGATGCCTCCTTGTGTCTGCTCGTAGTAATTGCAAACGTGTTCTCAAAGAAACTAAGTCTATGTTCGTTGACAAAATAAAGTTTAGTTCTCGTGACTACTGGCGGCTCCGTAATAGCACTTTAAATAAGATTAAATCATCTATACCTCCTTTCTTCACTCAATAGGATGCGTTATCATCTGATAAAGCTGGATGTTTTGCTCGTAAATTCTCTTCCACTTCTAATATTGATTCATTTGGAGTATATTTGCCTGATTTTCCACTTCGAATTAAGTCTTTGTAATATAACTCCATCCGTGGTTTCTGCTATCATCTCTAAACTGAATTCCTACAAAGCATATGGACTTCATGGTATCTCTGTAATAGTTCATTAAAATGTGCCCCCTGAACAGGTTCCTGTTCTCTCTAAAACCTACAAGAAATTCTTGGCTGCATCTTGCTTTTGTTGAACGAAGGCAGTCAAATATTTAAGAAAAAAAATGGTTTTTAAGTCGCGCATCATTCCGGTTAATAAATTAATCCTTTAAAAATAAATATTTAACATTTTTCAATCAATGGATCGTGTGCCTGCCGACAATAACAAACAGGCTTTGTGATCACTTTAAAGAGTAAAGAAGCAAAGTTTATAGAACAGATAAGTCAGTAAGTAGAAGAGATGGAAACATGCAGCAACAAATTTACGATGCATCGGCTTAAAAGTGATTCCCTCACTCATTCACTGGTCATTCTCACCAAGATACGTAACATTTAGTTTTCCTTCCCACTTTCTCCATTGACTCTTTTTTCTCACACGTACACATGAAGAAATCCTCGTAACAAACAACTACAAACAAGGATCTTTAACACAAGAACGTTCATATGATGCTGAGAAACATTTAATTGAAAAAACAGGAAAATAAAAAATCTATATATATAAATCTCAAAATGTGATGTATGTGTGTGTGATCGGATGTTGTTTATGCATTTCTACAGTTTTCATCCAATTTTGACGAATTTTTTTTTGTTTGGTATATAATTCTTCAATGCCGGTTTTGAGTCCAAATTGTTGGCGTATAGTGGCTCTTCACTACTTCCTATCCATTATAACACTCAGCAATGTCTTACTATTTACTATCTGTTCCTGGGTATGTACCTTTCATAATTACTTTAATAAAAATAAATAGTTTAAATTATTACAATAATATTATTTATTATTATACAGTTCCCTTTTCTGGGCCATTCCCCTATTCAAATTGTTACCCCCCCCCATTCAAATGGTTACCCCCCCATTTGGGGATGTGCCTCAGTTGCATCTAATTGTTGTTACTAATATTGATTTTCAGGTGGACTGACTTTAAACTTACTGCTCCAACTGAACGCCAAAAATTCCCAGCAATGAAACACCCTGTGAAAGACGGATTATACAGCTAATGTTTTATATGTTTATATATATATATATATATATATATATATATATATATATATATATATATATATATATATATATATTAAAAAAACCTTTTTCGCCTTTTACTTATTGTAGGTTGATTCAAATCCACAACAATGTCATGCTTGTTAGAAGTCCTCTTCTGTGGTCTCAGACTTTAAGATCTCAGACAAACCCTCTGATCTTACTAATCACCGGCCTATGAGTCTTTTTTTTTTTTTTTTTTGGCAAAGTACAAGACGTTCTAACCAACTCCGAATTGGTTAAGAATCTTATCTTATCTTCTTTCAGACTTCTTTCAGGAATCTCTAAATCAAATGCTGATCAGTTAACGGTCATTACTGAACGAGTCTATGAAACTTTAGCTAAGAATGGTGAAAAAACAGGCTGTTGATTTGGACATCTCGAAGACGATTTACTGCTTTTGTCATGCTAGTCCTGTTCACAAGTTATGGTATTTGTGGACGAATCTTTGATTTGATTCAATCTTTCTTATCAAATCGCGAAATGAAAGATGTATTGAACAGTCACTCTTCTAGATCTTTTTGCATTAATACTGGTGTCCCCAAGGGCTCTGATTTGGACCTGTTTTCTTCTTAATATTCATCAACGACCGTCCTGATATCATCAGTTCTTACCTCGGTATCTATGCTGATGAGACAACTACTTTCTTCTGTGTTACTAGTAAGTATTATTAGTTCGATGAGGTCAAATTAGCAGATGATCTCAAAAATGACATACAATCTGTTGTTTACTGGCGCAAGAAATGACTTATTAATTTTAACGCCTCCAAAACAAAATTGCTCTCTTTTAATTGCCCGAGAAAAACCTTTTTTACCTTCCACAAGCGCTACTTGTTGCGACTTCTAAGCATTTCAATTGACATGAAGCGGAAATATATAATTTTAAATAAATTGCCGGAGTTACTGGTAAGGGAGTTGGTTCCCTGTGTCGTTCTATACTCTAACTTACACATCTATAAGTCTACCGTTAGTTCATGCATTGAGTATTGTTGTCACATCTAGTCTGATGCTTCTGCTATGCATTTAGAGATTCTTGATAAAATCAAAAGAACAACCTGTAATATTATTGGTCCTGATCTGGCACCTCGACTTCAGTTATTGCCACACCGTCCTAACGTAGCTTCTTTGTGTATAAATTACTCTAGTTTGTAACACGTTTATTTATCATCTCACAGTTGCGTCTCTGTATTTGGGCAGAGTGCGCTCAGGGCGGCTCCGTCAAAGGACAAAATCGAAACAAAAGCAAATTATACTGAGAAGTGCCCAGCCCTGTGGAACAGCTGCCCAAGGCCGCGACCTCTCACTGCACCAGAAAATGGGATCGGTGCTCGCACCGAAGCCAGCTCAAACGACAGTTGCAGGAGCTCGGGCAATTTTCGTTCCTAGCCCGGCTGTACGCGCTTGGGCTCCCCACATTAAACCGACTTTGTGTCAGAACCTGACCTCATGGACGGTTGAGTAAATACAAAACAAACGTAGGTTCCGTATGATTTTCCTATAAATATTTTCATAGTAATTGTCCTGATGAATTTTTTTTTCTCTTTGGTATCTAGACTTTACGAATTCAAGCGCTTTACGATACTTGCAGCTAAATCTCATCCTTTTACAGCTGAAATGGTTAGATGTAACCGCATCTTTTATGCTAACAGTTTCTTCTCTCGCGCTTCTCGCTTGTGGAACTTTCTTCCAGCCTCTTGCTTTCATCTTTGATCTTCAAAAATCTACATGCAATGTCAATCGGTGTCCTATGTTTGTTCCTTTATTGTTCTCTCTTCTTAATAATGTTTTCCTTTTTCTCATTTTCTTTCACATTCAGTAATACCTCGTGTCTCCCTAGTGTTATTATTTTGCTTGTAGTGAAGCGATTGTTATGAATTATCAAGAGTTGTCTCCCCTTGTTTTGTTACTCCTCTCTTTGAGAGAGCTATTTCTGTTTAGTGGTACTATAAAAGGACACTATACGCAAACCTTGTATTCTCAGTTGAATAAAGCTTTCTTAAAGCATACACCTGCGTACTTTTGTCATTCCAACGATTAGAACAAATTCTCTGTATAATTTACAATGTGGCGCTAGTTCTCAATTTCAATGTGTCGCATCTATTTCATAAAATCCAGAGTAAATCACCTGAGGGATGGGCTCTCTTAGGCAACGCGCTCAATTGGGAGGAGTAGGTTTAATTGGCTTAATGCCAGCTCTGATATTAGTGTCTGTACAAACAGAATATTAAGAACAACTGCTATAGGCATTTACAAACGGATTCTTTTGCATAACATGATTTATACACAAGTACATTAACTTTCGAAGTATTTTGGGTTTTTTGACCGATATTACTCCTTATTGCTCTAAATGTTATTTTTTTGTAATAAGAATTAATCTCGGATAAAATAATCGTTTGAGATACGAAACTAAAACTAGCAAATATAAATTCACAGAAGACTCAACAAGAAATCTCCATTCCTTAAATAGATAATTCAGAGCTTTCTCTATCGGTGTCCGTGACTCAATTTGTAACGATACGTTTCGGCTATAGACACAGTTTCCATGATAGACACAGTTTCCATAATTTACGCAGGTTTTTTTGTTTTTTTTAAAGACCACCTACAATGTTTATTTCAGATACTGGTTCGATTCTTGTTGGATTGATAATCTTTCTTTCGTAGAATTTCTCAATCTAGGCAGATTATTAATTTCACGGTTTAAGAAAAAAAAAACGCTGATAGCAACCCAATTACATGTACCCACGTGCATCTCATTATATAAAAAAGAAACATACATACATATCAGCATACATATATGCATGCATATGACTTCAAATATATATTTGTCTTAACACTGCAGACTCCTACCCCTATGGAGTACAGAAGCATAACCACAAGGAGCTAACTTCAAAAACAAACACACACAACTGACCATGTGTCTGTTGAAAAGAACAGTGATTTTATTAAAAATTCGGAGTCACATTTTCCGTCTATTGGTCTATAAAAATACAGATTTTTATAATACGGCTATTTTTGTAATGCGTATTTATATTAGAATATAAGAACACAATGTAGATATTTTTCTTTCATTTTTTATATATCAATTGAGTCATTTACTTATAGAAAGAAATACTTGTTTTAATCTGGTGAAAAATATGTATAGCTATTTGAAATGATGTTTTAAATTAATATACATATCTACAGACATACGAATATATTTTCAGAAACAGACAATATATTTTATCAATTTACGCAGGTTTTTTCTTTATTTTTTAAAGACCACCTTCAATGTTTCAATATTCCTTTTAACTTTTCTCGTTTTCTTAAAGAAAACAAATATTTGATTTCGGTTTCATTAAAAATTGATCTGACATGTACGAACGACAAAAACTTACTTATCTTGTAAGAAAAGAATCGTTGCAATTGACATTCTCCCCAAAAAACATAATTTTAAAAATGTATCTTTTCTTTTGATTGTAAATAACTGTGTTTTTGAGCTCCAATTAAAAGAATTTTGGAAACTTATCGCTTCTGTGGTGTCCAATAACAGCAGAACTATTGGAACTGACCACGTTTATTTGGTCTTCATTAAAAGATTGGCTGACGTTGACACTCTCTTTGGTCTCTACGTAATAAAATGTAGTGTGGAAACTGACCATGTCTTTGGCTTGCACTAACAGGAGAATTGCTTAAACTAATTTTGCCCTTGATCCCCGCTAACAGAAGAATTGTCTAAACTGACCATATCTATGGTCTCCACTGAAAGAAGAATTGTTGAAACCAACCGTATCTTTGGTCTCTACAGAAAAAGAATTACTGAAATAAAATTGTCTGTCTTCACTTTTTAGTGAAGACAGACAATTTTAATTTTATTTATTTTACTTTTATTTATTTTTAATTTTTAATTTTTATTTTATTTTATTGTATACGCAAATATATAAGTAGAGACGAACAACAAGTGCATTAAAGATTTTACGCGAAAATATAATTTGTAGGTTTTTGGATATTTTTTCTTATTCCATGATTCAAAATCTCCGAAGAATATTCAATAGTATCCATGCTAGTAGATTTTCTTTACCATGAAAGTAGATTAATATTTTTAAGGTGACTCTCTAAATATACTTTTGTTTTGAACTCATATTAACTACACGCTCCTAAACGACCAGTATTCTAACGAGGTCCCAGAATATTTTATAGTGGGATGTAGGTCGTTCAAATTAAGGGTTTAATCTACGCAATTTTCTGACAAAGATTACTTTGCTATTCAAGGAATTCATCTGTAAATGTCACAAAACCTTAGCATAGGTTCGATCGTTCAGTGGTGACCTACATTCATTTGAGAATTAGGACTGGTAAGTGGCACTTTTGGCTTTTATGCGTGGAATACAATGCACTGAAATGCCTACGTTGATGTGGAAACATCCTAATAGATATCTAGACATTTTTCAAGTTTCCAAACTCATTATGGAAGAAAAAAGAAAATCTCCCGATTGACCTAAAGCGAGATTCTACAAAAACATTTTCTGCAGAAGGATGTGTCGGAGTTAACTCCTCCTTATTTTTCCTAATTTTCCAAACTGTTAACAGGGGACGCTCTCCTGTTCTATAAATACTTGGCGAGATCTTTTTCTTGTCTTCTTTTTCTTCTGACTTTTCAGCTGAGACTACAATAATGTAAATCTCTCGTAGAGATTTGCATTTTTCCATTTGGGAGAAACGCCATGAACAATACATACACACATACAGGCACGTAAGTACGTACATTCACTCACACATACTCTAAAACACAAACTTTACGCATTCATTTGTTACACACATACATCATATTGTAGACCGGGTGCTATTTAATACATTATTATTTATCTTTACATACATATATATCAGTTCTTGTTATTTTTTCACATTTCTTTATGGTGGACTCATACTCCTGAGTCCGCCATGTTTGTTGTGGGCCATTTCAGCAGATGCACACACACCGGACCGCAACAGATGCTCTGAATACCATGAGAGTATTAAATAACTTTTAAGGGAAATGAAAACAAAATTAGAATCAGAAAGAGTCATTTGAATTTTATTTGGTACAATGAGAAAATACGGCTTGGAGAATTTGACACTCAAAGAATGGGTTGAAGGCAAGAGGAAAACTGTAAGTAAATTACATAAAAAGCTCCTGTAAATATCTGGCAGAACAGGGATCGTAAATGATGGTAAAATGACAAAATTTAAACCAACAAAAATAGGAAGTTGTGGAGAGTCATGATCCCCACGTTCCGAAGAGACACGCCTCATCGAAGAAGAGACATGATCCTCATTTAATTTTAAGAATAATTGATAAAGTAGAACCTATAGGAATCTGGCGTTGTGAAATGATCATGTCCTTCTTGTTCTTAGATATATATATACATTCAATTTGAATAAGATGTGAGACAGTTGTGAACTTCGTCAAGTTATAATATCATTTTTCTTGCGTGTTGAAGTGGCAATGTCGTTATGAAAGTGGTTATCCCAACTGTTCACTCAAATTCGATAAATTCCTCCTCCGTTAAGAACTTTACTTTGTATCTTGGTGACCAGATATTTATTATCCACATGCCAGGCGAAAGCCTGATAGCACGTATGTAAATACATACCTTTCCCAAATATGTTAATCCTGCGTAAATACAGACGGCTTTGGTTTGAATTTGAACTTGATTTGCCAGTCTCTGTATTCATCTCCCATTTTCTCTCCCTTTCTCTGTCTCTGTCTCTCTTTCTCTCTCTCTCCCTCTCTCTCTCTCTCTCTCTCTATATATATATATATATATATATACATATATATATATATATATATATATATATATATATATATATATATATATATATAAAGGTAAAGGACATGCAAAAATTGAACACCCAACGTCTTCAATGTCAAAAGGTACAGAGCAACACATAAGTTAAAGAAAACTGCATATCAACTGACTAGCTCATCGATTTTCAGTGCAAAGCATATTCAGGCCGAAGTACTAAAATGCGTGTCATTAAGCGGTAGACAAAAATAATGGAAACTTCCAAACAGGGAGCGTGAAAAGGGAAAATGCTCATATATATGCACCAACCTAATATATATATATATATATATATATATATATATATATATATATATTAGGTTGGTGCAAAAATAATGTCGTTTTCTCACATAGTAACATATGTGAGAAAACGACATTATTTTTGCACCAACCTAATATATATATATATATATATATATACACAGTAGCGGCCATAAAATAAGGAACGGAAACAACAAAGACATAAATATGTGTATTACTTAAAAAGTAATGCATGATTAGCAATTAAATTTTTATCGAATAAAGATTAGGGTGTAATGCATAAATATTATACAAACTTACAAAAATTTACTTAATATTTTTTTTTTAAATAAAGATTAACTGGAACACAGGAAATAAGCTACTGGACAAAAGTTAAGGAATGACCTTTGTTAATACTTGATTCTGAACAAAATATCAACAAAATTTAATAATTGGTAAAGATCCCCTTATTTTCAATGACTTCTATGCATCGTCGACCACATGATCTCATGAATCTCTTGCAAAAATCAGCAGTAATTCCCTCCCATTCGTCTTTCAATAACTCCCATAGGTGATCCTGGTTTTTCGGGTTTCTTTTCTGAGCCCTTTCTCCAGTTATCTTCCAAAGATTTTCTATTGGATTCAGGTCGGGGCTCTGGGCTGGCCACTTCATTAGGGCGATTCCTTCTTCTTCAAATAAAGCCATAACCTTCTGAGCCTTGTGGCAAGGTGCATTGTCCTGCATGAAAATAGGAGATTCATAAAGATTATGGTGTAATCTTGGTACCACATGCTGCTGAAGAAGTCTTTTGTAGATCTCAGCATTGATATTGCCATGTACGCGGATGATAGTGAAAACTCCGGCAGATGAAATCATTCCCCACACCATCACACTGCAGCCACCAAACTTAACGGTTTTCTTGACACATTGAGAAGACAGACTTTCACCTGTTTTACGGCGTACGTAAGTTTTGCCCTCAGAACCAAATATAGTAAATTTTGACTCGTCACTGAAATGAACTGTATCCAATTATGCGTCAGTCCAAACAACATGTTCTCTCGCATACTCCAGGCGTGCCCTTTGGTTTCGCTTTGAAATGAGAGGCTTCGAAGCTGGAATACGGGCATGCAGTCCAGCATTTTTTAACCTGCGAGCAACCGTTTTCCTTGAGATCTTATCTGTCTCTTCCTTAAATTTACGGACAATTGATGTAGCAGTTTCAAAACGTTTTTTTGTAGATATTCTAACAATTCTTCGATCTTCTCTTTGCGATGTTTTTGGAGGTCTGTCGGTTTTTGGTTTTGCATCTAAGGTTTTAGCCGTTTTATACCTTCTAATTACACGATGAACGACACTTTTAGTCCTCTGAACAATATCAGAAATTTCTGAAATTGACTTTTTGTCTTGATAGTGATAATGAGTTTTTTTTTTCTTCAAAAGAATTTGCCATATTGTTTAAAAATTAAAGTCCTGATGATAAATGAACTTTTACTTATTGTTGAAAAGCTCCATCGTTTTTTTAACAATGTAAATTAAAAGTTTATGCAAATTATTAACATCGTTTCTTAACTTTTGTCCAGTAGCTTATTTCCTTTGTTCCATTTAATCTTTATTAAGAAAAAACAAAAAAACTATTATGTACATTTTTGTAAGTTTGTATAATATTTATGCATTACACCCTAATTTTTATTCGGTAAAAATTTCATTGCTAATCATGCATTACTTTTTAAGTAATACACATATTTATGTCTTTGTTGTTTCCGTTCCTTATATTATGGCCGCTACTGTATACACACACACACATATATATATATATATATATATATATATATATATATATATATATATATATATACGGAATCCAAACACACACACACACGCACACACACACACATATATATATATATATATATATATGTGTGTGTGTGTGTGTGTGTGTGTGTGTGTGTGTGTGTTTGGATTCCGTGAATGGAATCCTGCAGAAATAAATAAACCAACGCCAGAAATTGAGATGTAATAATAAGTGTATTAAACGTAAGAATACAGACTTGAAGTGAAGATTAGTAGTCCAGGAATGCGGGTTAGTAGGAAGTATATGTACAAGTCTCTGTAAGTAAAGCCGTAATCATCTCTTCCTCTGGACTCTTTTATAATTCTCTGAGAACAACCTGTGTCTGTCTCCGTATCTCTCAACCTGTCTGAACGTATCTTCACGTATCTCAACTTATCTCAACAGCAGGTATTCTCTCTATCAGTATAATTATACTTTAGATGAGTCCATCTTATGTAAAAAGGGGGAGAGCCACACTCTATTCAAAAAAACAATCTTTAAAATAAACACAAACATATGATGCTGGCCATTATCGACGCGACTCTCGTCTGCAACAGATACGTGCAACTACGCCCGTGCGCTTTCCTTATATAGGCTATAAGAGTAACCAGAGAGCGGAGAGAGAAAGCGGAGAGACTTCACGCACACAGGCTAACTATAGAAGATATCCGAGACCAGGGCTCACTGTCTGTCGGAGCATTAGTCGGAAAAACGGTCTCCTGTGAACAGAAAGATAACGGACTCCACTATCAATGTGACAATCCCGAACCGAGAGCCGCAACTGTATATATATATATATATATATATATATATATATATATATATATATGTGTGTGTGTGTGTGTGTGTGTGTGTGTGTGTTTCATTGATTGTCCGAATACGTAACGTTACTGTTGGTTGAAATTTATAAAATATGAAAATGTCGGTTGAAAAATATAAAATCTGAAATTTATAAAATATTTTTAATACAATAATTGTTATTACTATTCTATTATTGATGAAGGTTTCCTACCTAGCCTTTTGTTTAAAGTAGTGTGAATATCAATATCTTGACTATTTTTTCATTTTCTTTTCGTATTATATGTTCTATGGGTTTTAGTTTCTGTCGTTGTTGACAGTCCTGGAGTGAGGTGGTATCTAATATTTGTGAAAGTTCTATGTTTGTTATTCTATAGCGCCATTATTAATAATTGCTAACTAAGAGCAAATGTACGTTGATTATTGATTATACGTGTGGTGGGGGGAGCGGATGTGTTGCATGAGTGAAAGACAGAAAACAAATTGAGAACGATATTAACAGACTGGCAGAGATAGATAGATAGATAGATAGATAGATAGATAGATAGAAACTTGGATAGATAGAAAGAAACAGACTGGCAGGGATAGATAGATAGATAGATAGATAGATAGATAGATAGAAAGAAACGGACTGGCAGGGATAGATAGATAGATAGATAGATAGATAGATAGATAGATAGATAGATAGATAGATAGATAGAAACTTGGATAGATAGAAAGAAACAGACTGGCAGGGATAGATAGATAGATAGATAGATAGATAGATAGATAGATAGATAGATAGATAGATAGATATGAATAGACTGAGATAGATAGATAGATATGAATAGACTGCGATAGATAGATAGATAGATAGATAGATAGATAGATAGATAGATAGATATCAAAGAGAATGCCCGATGTCAAAGATACCATATTATACATCTGCGTGCCTGTCTCAATTCCAATCTGTATTTACAATCTCACCTTACTGCAGATGCCTCTTTCCAAGATGAATATTTTATTTCCGGGTGTTGGATAATATAAGAGTGTCCCGTTTTGTACTCACTAATAAACATGTCCAACATCCAACCCAATAATTTTAGACGTTATTGTCGTGCGAAGCCGACATTTTGGAGACAAGATCCCTTGAACAGTCACAATCAAAATACGTGTATTGCATTTTCAAATCGCACAAACGCTTCAGATGGGTCACCTGGAGTTGAGCTGTGTTTAGCTAAGTCTACTAACACTTGCATTCAGTTCGATCTACAATGGATCTCCAGCTTTTTGAACGCTGATTTTCAGAGCAGGTAGACAAGCTTTACACGAAGAATTAGTGCAGTAATATTTTCCCATTTCTACGCCTACGATTTAAATTTTTGACATACTAAGATCACATCTTTTTTTCTTTATTTTCACCCCTAGCAAGGCGGGAAGCCACTAGCACGCAAGGGGTTATAGAGAATTTGGAGCGGGAGCAGGTAGGAATAACAGAGGAAAGGTGTGGAGAAGGAATGTGGATAGATCAAGGCAACTGGAGATGTCAATTGACATTATATTTGAATAGTTGGGGATTATAGCTCTCAATGAAACAGGAATAGGGAAGGGAGTCCCACAGGCGAGAGGTGCGAGATATGAAGCTATTGGAGTAGAAGAGGCGGCTACATTTAACAGTTTCAACAGTGAAAGGGTGAAAGCGGGATGCCAGTCTTGTAAGACGCTTGAATCGCAATGCGAAAGCAGCTCATCGGAGCAATTACCATGAAAGTATTTGTAAAAAACACAGAGTGAAGCGACGACGCGTCTGTGAGAGAGTGACTGCAGACGAGATGCCAGATCGGGGCCAAGTATATTGCATATCCGTCTCTGGATCTTATCAAGAACCCCGAGGCAAACAGTAGGGGCTCCAGACCATATATGGCAGCAATACTCCATGCAAGGGCAAATCGTTGATTTGTAGGATTTGAAGGATCGATTCCGGGGAGAAAAATTTCCTGGCGCGGCACAAGGAGCCAACTTTCCTTGCGATGGATGAAGCAATTGACTCAATGTATTTATTCCATCTCAGGTCAGTAGACAAGGTGTGACCGAGCAGCCGCAGAGAGGTGCTCTCGGGAAGTTGAGCGTCAGACATTCTAATGGGAGGGGAGGGAGGGATCTCTGTGATGATTAATAGAGAGCAGTTTTGTTTTTGAGGCGTTGAAGTTGACCAGCCAATTTCTGCCCCAGTTTACAACCGATTGGAGGTCCTTTTCGAGACAAACGGCCAGGTTATTTTGTCAGTGACACTAGATTTGAGACAGGAGTAAATTGTAGTGTCGTTCCTACTTGGGAATCTATGGCGCCAGGAAGATCGTTGATGAAGATAAGGAACAGAGTAGGGCCTAGGATGGAGCCTTGGGGAACACCTGCGTTCGTGGGATTGGAGCTTGAGGAGAATCTGTTGAGAACGACTTTCAATTCACGGTTTGACAGGAATTATTGTATTAAGTCAAACATTCGACCTGTAATACCATAGCCCTGGAGCTTGCGAAGAAGGCCAGCATGCCAAACCCTATCAAACACTTAGGAGATATCTAGGGCCACGGCACGAGCTTCTCCGTTATTCTGAAGAGCTTGGCAGACAATTTCAGTTATGGCCGTAAGCACATCAGCTGTAGATCGGGCAAAGCGGAAGCCATATTGCCTGTCTGAGAGCAGATTATGCCTACACATATATTAAATTTTGTCTTCTCTTCCGATTAACTCATCACAATGGTACTTTGTGATTTTAAGCGCAGTACTAGACTAGCGACGAGGTTCCATCAATTTAAAGTTGTTGCTGAGATGGAACAGTATGTTCTAGGCTAACAGTTTCTCTTCTCACTTGTTGAACTCTTCCAGTACCATGCTTTCCATTTAAAAAATCAACTGTCCTCCTGATTACTCTCCCTTTGTTCTCGCTCCTTAATAATGTTTGTTTTCTACTTCATTCACACCCAATAATCCCCTTCTGTTTTACTGGTTTTACTTGCTTGGGTGAACTTGATCAAACAAAACAAAACTAGGTAAATCGACAATGTAAATCCTAAGGGTTACTTGAGTAGCGAACGATGTCTATTAAAAATATGAAATATTATATTAAGAGATATTAGGCAACATTAGGAACAAAGAAAAGATTGCTGATCTGCTATGTAATATCAATCATTCTCTGTAGTTGTGAACGTTGGGCGATTTTATTCACTGATGAAGAGGGGACGGGGCTCAACAGAGATGTGGTTCTACAGATTGTTTTATAACAGACAGCACAATTTACTAGGAAACTGACGAAAAGTTTAAAGCCGAGGAAAATATTTTAGGGCCTGAATAATTATGCTATGAATTAATATAAATAAAAAATGTTGTCACAAAAATGTTCGGAAATGTTTTGTCGTTTTTGTGTCAATTTCATGCAGTTTACCTATTAATCAGAATAAGTATCAGAAATGTATTTGTAGGTGTGTGCAAAAGTTCTCAGCATATTTCTTAAACAATACAGATTTAATGGTTCTTCGGCCTTAGACTAGCGGAAACCCGCTTTTAATTACTGCAAATTCGGAACGACGAAGTTGTTTCAGATAAGAATTAAACACTTCCTTCCAATTTACTACAATTGTCTCTGAAGCCCGGAGAATATATCAGTCAAAATAATGTAATAAACAGTAACAAAGAGGCGCAAACAGGTATTTTTTGAGTCAAATAATGAAAGCTTCACCAGCTTCTTCTTCTTCATTAGTCCTGTTCTTACTCTCCGCTTATTCTTCTTCTTCTTCGTCAGTCCTGTTCTTACTCTCCGCTTCTTCTTCTTCTTCTTCTTCTTCTTCTTCTTCTTCTTCTTCTTCTTCATTAGTCCTGTTCTTACTCTCCGCTTCTTCTTCTTCTTCTTCTTCTTCTTCTTCTTCTTCTTCTTCTTCTTCTTCTTCTTCTTCATTAGTCCTGTTCTTACTCTCCGCTTCTTCTTCTTCTTCTTCTTCTTCTTCTTCTTCTTCTTCTTCATTAGTCCTGTTCTTACTCTCCGCTTCTTCTTCTTCTTCTTCTTCTTCTTCTTCTTCTTCTTCTTCATTAGTCCTGTTCTTACTCTCCGCTTCTTCTCCTTTTCTTCATTAGTCCTGTTCTGACTCTCCGCTTCTTCTTCTTCTTCTTCTTCTTCTTCTTCTTCTTCTTCATTAGTCCTGTTCTTACTCTCCGCTTCTTCTTCCTCTTCTTCTTCTTCTTCTTCATTAGTCCTGTTCTTACTCTCCGCTTCTTCTTCTTCTTCTTCTTCTTCTTCTTCTTCTTCTTCTTCTTTAGTCCTGTTCTTACTCTCCGCTTCTTCGTCTTCTTCTTCTTCTTCTTCTTCTTCTTCTTCTTCTTCTTCTTCATTAGTCCTGTTCTTACTTTCCGCTTCTTCTTCTTCTTCTTCATTAGTCCTGTTCTGACTCTCCACTTCTTCTTCTTCTTCATTAGTCCTGTTCTGACTCTCCACTTCTTCTTCTTCTTCTTCTTCTTCTTCTTCTTCTTCTTCTTCTTCTTCACTGGTCTTTGGACTGTCATAGCTGAAACTCCTCTCTCATTTGCCAAACCACTTATGGATTGATCTTGATCTTTTCTAAATGATGTCACTTTTTCATCTGTGATGAGATTGTCTAACATTTACTGCCAGATAGGAAGGCCGGTTCTACATAACAGTTCTGTACTCTTTTCTTTATTTCTAATGCTATTTTCATGTTTCGTAATACTTTTCTTATCTTTTGGATGGCATCTTTCGCTAAACTACTGCGCCTTCAGATTTCGGTGTCGTTCTTGCCGTCCCCCGTTAAAATATTTCTTAGATATTTAAATTTTTGTACTTCCTTGATTTTTGGCATATCCAGATGGTAATTCGCTTGTTGGGCTCTTCTTTTGACTGACAACCATTTATTCTGTCTTCTTTCAATTGGTGTTTAGACGTCTTGAAAAACATAAGCCTATCTGATAAGTCAACTTCTAATATAAGACACAGGAAATATTTTTGAGACTGTATTTTACCAGTCTTTTAAAAATATCATCTTTTTAGCATGGGATAACTGATTACAGTTTTCGGTATTTGAGCAAAACAATAATATCCTTCCCAAATGAGAGTTCAGACCAAGATATTATCACCGCCATATTTGTTTCTTCACCTTCATCGATTCCTTAGTGGAAAGCAGATTCTCCTTGATAATAATCATTAAAGGGCCATTTTGCTTCGGAACAAAATGAGCCTGAAACATGTGACAGGAAATTTGTAAAATTAACAAGAATGAAAAGCATAAAAAAAGGATTTAGCAAAAAAAAAATAAATAAATAAAAATGACTGACCGAAAGGGAGAAGAGTAAATAAAAGAAAAAACTAATTAAAAAAAAGAATTTGCTGGGTCAACCGGAAGTAACAGTGCAAACATAGCAAGCAAAAAAAAAAGGAAAGAAAAATAACATTTCTGAAAGAGAACGAACCAGATAGAAAATTGCAATGTGAGTGAAATGACGAAATCGTGACTGGGGTTTAAAGTAGAAAGAAAAGAAAAGAAAGAAAGAAAGAAAGAAAGAAAGAAAGAAGAAAGAATAACTTTAGAGAATGTATTCGTCAGTAATGGAGAATTTAATATGGATGTACATAATCCTGTGACCTGATATGCGCGAATATTGTTGAAAGATCGTGACAAAAAGCTTGTAATCATTACGAATTGATTACATGTTAACAAGCAGAGAAATGAAACATACGTTTGACACAAAGAGACACGCAAAATCACATACAAACATTTTCAAGTTTTCTTTTTAATTCATATTAATGGTCATCAAAAACAGGGCCTAGAATCTCCTCAAGACAGAGCCTTACTGTGTGATGTTGTACGAGTGTAATAGAAAGCAAGATGCACTATACGAGGTTATGAACGAAAAATAACGTCGGACCCCTCGTCTTGAAGATGTCAAGAATTTATGATGGGGAAAACATCTGCCGGAAATCTTGGTAAGAAGCTGACGGAGCGGAACAAATGAAATGCGAAGGGAATGAGGAGGATTCACTCTTGTGTAGGTGGCATGGCGAGTAAGGAATTCTATTTTTTTGAATTACACACATACTCATATATATTAGGTTGTTGTTTTGGGTACCTCGACGTGATGTAATGGTTATAAAGCTTGTCTCGCTAGATCAATTACGACTGAGCAGTGAGTTCGATCCTCACTGGGTGCCCCATACTTTCGGATTTGTGCCACATCTAAGCCGGGCTTAAAAAATCACTATATTACGTTGTTCGAAAATAATATTCATTTTTCTTAATTAATATTTATTCCTGAATTAATGTATAGAGTGTTCCATTAACTTGGACTAATTTTAAATATGAATTAAGTTTAAGCGTCTAATGATTTTTTTTCTATTTTCAGATTTAACAACTTAAGACTTTGGCAGTTTCAACAATGAAAAGATTAACAATCAAACAACGTGTTAAAGTTATCGAAGCCTATTACGAAAATTGGAACAGGATATATTTAAACAGTCAAAATAAGAAGCCTGAGCATCTATACATTTCTGCCATCGTATTACAAGTTATTTTAGCTCTTTATCACAAAATTCTAAAGGTTTGGATGTTAAAAAGTCTTTGAATGCTGTTTTTGCTTCGATATTGCAACGGAATGTATCTTGGCTTAAAATATTATCAGTATACTTAGAAAAGGTGGTAGTCAGTAGGCGAGAGGAATATGGTGGATTCAATAAAGTCTCGTCGTCCAAATCGGTAATCTTCTGCAGTGTCAGCCTAGCAACATTTGGACCTCATTGATTAACCAGTACAGGTGGCATTTAGAGAAACTGAATGTGCACTGCATTCATTTGCTGGCAATACATTTCGGCAATGAAGTTAGAAAGCTGAAAGCTGTAATAGATAACGCCAATGGCGGGCCAGCAGACAATCACCATAATCTTGTTGCTGAAATTTGGGTTTAGGAAAGTGTTTGACTGTTTTGTCATGATCAAACCATTTGATCGATTGTCATAATGTATACCTTTTTTGACCAGAAGTCACTATTCAATCAACAAATGGATCATTCGAATTTCGCAGATGCAGCATCGAACACACTTCAAAACGCCAAACTCTTTGACATGCACTGAGTTTATCTGGAACCCATTTATAAAGTTTCTTCACCGAGACAATTTTATTTAGATAGGGATTTATTTCTGTTAAATCAATTATTTTCCTGTTTTCTATGCATATTTATTTATTATGCATCTGTGTACAGTTCAGTCAGTTATGTGGCATGCATGATACACGCTTAGGTGATCATGTATCTTTCGATACATGACTGAAGAGGTAGATTTTTTTCTGCAGTAGGTTGCCAGTTCTTTCTGCAGTAGACCAGTTGTCATCCAAGACTATAGAACCCGGTCTGTCCTGCTATTTAATCTACACATAGCTGGCGGGAGAACAAGGGTATTAGCACGTAAGTAAATGGATGTGACTGGAATTCGAACTCAACGCTCCGATTCCTCATTACTAAAAATATGAAAAGTATATTTATTCATTAGTTGAAAATACAATAACTTAAAAATTATGTGTAAAAATATTTGTTTCCTCGCACTGTATATGTTCAGGACAGATCCATTAATGGGTGATGTGATATATATATATATATATATATATATATATATATATATATATATATATATATATATATATACAGTGTAACCCGGATATAAGAGAGTTGTCGGGACCGGAGAATAAGTCTCTTATAACCGGGTTTCTCTTATATCCGGGTTTTGTCTATTTTGTCTAGGTAAGTATGGCTCTAATTTGGGACCAGAGAAAATCTCTCTTATATCCGGGTCTCTTATATCAAGGTTACACTGTATACATATATATATATATATATATATATATATATATATAAAATACCACATATTTATTTAAACTGTTCTTATATTGCTGGGAGGGGTCATTTTTTGTAATGGCTTCATCCATTTTGGGTTATGTTTAATTATTCCCTTTTCCACACAATACCTAATGTAATCAATGTTGTTTCCGCCTGAATAGTTGTAGCAGCATTTAAATTTACTTTTTTTCTTTATGACTTTCAAACGACATACTTATTCTCCCCTTAAGTCTCAGTGCCAATTGTTGAAACTTGACTAATCCATGTAATAATAATGCAACACGAAATGTATTGAAACAAGAAAGTGTACACAATATTTACATATAGTCTTTTGTATATTCCTGGGAAGACCGTTCCTGGAGAATGTGTTGACTGAGTCGCAGTCGGGCAGAGTCTCTGGTTCAATCTCTCGATTCCTCTCCTCACTTCCCGGTACCAATCATATTATATGGTCGGTACTCCACTATGCGAATTAGGTGGATCCTACCACAACACCAATGATATTATCAAGATAAGATTGAGTGCCTTTAAGTTTTTCTTCTTTTATGATCTTGCCCATTGAAAAGCAATGTTTACTCCAAAATGAAGCCTACTAAACTGATAAAGTTGACTATTGGCCTCGAAAGCGGTGTTAACCAAAGGTTGAAAAGTAATTGTATTTGGCAAGATCATCAATCCTCGGCGACGGGTATGGATCAGGTTCTGTGTATACATTTATTTTTCGCAAATAGCCCACACATCATTTATTACAGTGCCTTCTGGTTTCCTCTTTAACAACGACGACTTTGGTGCGCCATGGCAAAATACTTAGTTTGATAATTTTGTGAGCTAAAAGTTTAATTATCTCCATAACGATAAATTACCTGCCTTAACTAAAACGTCTAGATTTTTCGTAGGTACCTGTTTGAATATAGATGAAATATTCTGGAACAATGTGGGTTCTACCATCTATGCAGTCTCCGAAGCTGAACACGTTCTTGTATTTCAATAAACCAGTTTAGGAAGATGACCACCATATTCGAAAATAACTTTTCGGCGCTGACTCTCAAAATCCCTCCCCAGCAACACAAGTCTTTTATAATACTTAGGCGAATGGCCGAATATATTACATCATTAAGTTTAAGGCGAACAACGAAAAATCTTCTGCATTGATGCCATAGATTTTCTTTGCGCCATAGTTACCGATTTTGAATTTAATTTTAAAAAATAAATTGTATTTTCGCTATTAAAGGTTTCGGAAGAACAAGAATCAATCAAGGCGTTAAACAATTGTCCTTTTATAGTTATAATCGTTGCAGCATATGAAAGTCCGCACGGCAAACGTGCTTTACTTACTGCTATGTTGGTATAGAACACGGTAGCACATGTGGCATTTGTTACTCAAGACAAACACGCTAAGAACACTAGTTACATATGGCTTCGAGATTATGGCACGGTACGGCCGCACAAAAGAAAAAAACAGGCTTTCCTATTAGTACTCCCAGGCTTGTAATTCTCAGCTACCATTATTGTTTAAGGTGGGTTTAACATTAATTTTGTCATCTTTATCAGAAGGTTATTCTCAGAGACTGCAACAGCCGGAGAGGTAATAGGATCAACATAAGCTTTGTTATTCTTCTGTAACTAAATCCACGACTGAACCTTGATTGCAAGTTGTCTGTAATTCCAATGTTTCCTTTTCCAGCAGCCTTGGACAGTATTGCTGCAGAAGCAACTCCACTAACAAAAGCGTTTCGTATAGATTTGTTCCCACATTATTTTATTTTACGGTCTTTAAAATCGCAATTTCGTCTTAGTTTTTCAAGTCCCCTGAAGAAGTTAACCAGATTTTCGTTAGGTTCCTGTTTTCTTGTAGCAAGAAGATGTCTTTAAAAAATCTCGTTTGGAGTTTTGACAAAAGTGGCGTCCAACCGAGCTTGTGCGGTGTCGTAGTCTGAATAATTATCGATAAACTCGAATGACCTCGGACTGGCACAGCTTATCAGGCCTCTAAGCTTGTTAGGAATTTTTTCCTCGCAATCCTCGACATAGTTCGTAAAACATACACCAAAGACGCCATCCTTTTGCTGCAGTGAATGAGCTAAAATCGATGGTGAGGCTTTTAGGTCGCCATCCTATATTCGAATTAGATTCAGACATTAGACTATTTGAGTGAGTTTTTGTAAGTCTTGATAACTGAAGAAAGACTTGAAGTGAATCCAAGCTTCCATCAACTACTTGTCAAGTAAAAAAAAAAACTAGAATCACTGACCAAGGGACTATTTATAGGAAGGAGGAAAGAACTCACGTGATATTTAAATAGTTTACAGTTAATAATAATAACAAAAACAACAACAATAATAATACACAGAGATAGAACAATCAAAGCTAAATATCCAGACATCGTGATCAAAGAATGTGCTTTCTTATTGATATCGCAGTTCCTGTAAGCCGTAATGTATCTTTGATCTTCAAAAAATATTAAAATACAAGGATCTTGAAGTGGTATTTTCAAAAACTTCATATTATTTATGAGAACATGAATAATTTCAATTATAGTCGAAGCATTCGGTTTGATTGGAAAAGATCCCAAGAGACTCATTGAAGAGATCGTTTGTAGCCCATTCGTTAAAGAAATGCAAAAAGATGGTACTCGAAAATACAGCTCACATCTTACAAACAGCTTTATCTATATTAAATATTTGTGCATTTTTTGTTTGTTTGTTTGGGTTTTTTTTGGTTTTTTTGGTTTTTTTTTTTTTGTTTTTGTTGGGAGGGTGCAAAAATGTTCAACTGCAAATGTCTTGATGCGATTTCTGATCTTAAGGTTGGGACTCGTAAGGAAATGAATATACAACAAAAATCAAAGGAAATAATTAAAAGATGAAGTAGAAGCTCCAATACGAACATTCCAGAGTATTTGGGTGCAGAGGATTCGAAAATATTTGGATGAGTCTAATGGAGACTACGAAGGTGTTTGGAGTGATTACTAGTGATGACGAAATTATGTCTGCATTCATTTTCCCACAGGGCCTCAGATTCAAAATGGAAACCTACATCAAGTTCTTTAAAGAGGTAGTGCTGTTCTGGGTCCAGAGGGTAGCAACAGGACTCTGCACCATGTCATACAAGCAGGAGAACCCAGTCATGACGATCAGACAATTTCTGCAACCACATGACCCCTTACATCTGGCCACCTAACTCCCCAGACTGCAAACCCATTGACGATTATGTGTGGGGCGCAGTTGAGCGAGAGACTAACAAAACGTTTTGTAACACCAAAGATGATCTGAAGCCAAGAATCATGGCAGCATTCACCAACTTAAACAAGGAGAACGTCAAGAAGAGAATGTAAGAGATTTCGAAGTCGTCTGGAGGCCGTGGTTGAAGCCAATGGCGATTTTCTTGAATAACTTAACTCTTTAGTATTTCAAGATATTTTTGTGCCATTTTGGTAAATATATATCTTAAAAATGAGATATCAGTGTCAGTTGCAATTTTGCGTACTTTAGATGAATATATCCCCACATATATATATATATATATATATATATATATATATATATATATATATATATATATGCATGTGTGTATATATATATGTATATAGATATATATATATATATATATATATATATAGATAGATAGATAGATAGATACATGCATGTATATATGTATGTATATATATATATATATATATATATATATATATATATATATATATATATATATATATATATTAATATATATATAGATGCATGTATATGTGTATGTATATATATATGTATTTACTTATATATATGTGTGTATGTATATATATATATATATATATATATATATATATATATATATATATATATATATATATATATATATATATATCCGAATGTAATGAGATCGAAAATAATATATAAATTCTAACGTTCACAGCATTAATTCAAAAGAGGGCTCAATACCGATAGTAGAGCAATAATTATTCATTATATTTTTTTTTTTTTTTTCATATAGACAAAAACAATTTCCTCACTACAAAGATGGAACTTTGCACTGAAACGAAGTTGCATTTTTGTGGTGAGGAAATTGTTTTTGTCGATATGAAAAAAAATTATATATATATTCAGGTAACATATCTTCATTCATACATGGTTTATCGGATAATATAGATATATTGTATCAAATAATTTCATATTTATCCTTTTCATTTGTCTAATCATATATTGCAACGCTTCTTTTACAAAAAAACTCCATAGCTGCATCGAATAAATTTATAATTTTAAAACCACTATAACAGAGCGCATTCCTGCGTGTTTTAAAAAAATCACCACCACAGCGGAATGCAGATTTTATCGCAGTTACAATAATCTCGTTTTTGTAATTTACCCCTGAAGATGATCTTGGAAAAGATCAAAAAATACTACGGCGCCTTCCGTGATTAATTGTATCTTAACATCAAGACAACTGATGAGACAACTGGAAAGTATCAGTATAAAAATAAGTAGAAACAGTAAGTCTATATTATTCAATGAAATATATATATATATATATATATATATATATATATATATATATATATATATGTGTGTGTGTGTGTGTGTGTGTGTGTGTGTGTGTGTGTGTGTGTGTGTGTGTGTGTGCATGTGCATGTTTCATTAAAAAAGACAGGCAAGCTACTACGGTTAAGCTTTTTATTTAATTTTTCTTGCGTTCGAACAAGAGATTTCTTTTCTGGACAAAGGGTGTGTAAGAACTGTCTAAATGTTTTATATTTCCGAGCGCTTTGTAACTTTCAGAGGCGACAGACTGTTTTATGCTGGATGATTGCGTCCAGCCTGAAACAGCCTGTCACCTCTGAGTGTTGACTTCAATGTTCACTTTACACACACACATATATATACATACATACATACATACATATATATATATATATATATATATATATATATATATATATTCACGTAAAATATTATTCGAGAAATCGTCAGTGTTAATTAAGTGCATACTAATTCTTTTTCGTTTTTTATCAAATTGTGATAACCTTCGCACTACTTTCTAGGTATTAGTCATGTTGCAACCATTTTTATTTCAATATTTATATAATAATTACTTTATCATCGCCTTTCGTTTTTTTAAATATATTTCTGTAACTTGATTTACTCCAAGAAATGTGTCTGTTATCATATGCCTCATGTATCGGTCGAACCGAATGTGTCTGGCTAAACCAAACAAAAATTAGGCCTATGAGAAACCCTTTATTTATCTAAATCAATCTATGATCAGGCAAGCTGTCTGTCTCGGCCAAAGTGCTGTTCATGCAACCTGGTTCGTTGCCATCAACAATATTAAATGGATGTTTATGATGTTATTAATATTTATTAAGCTTAGCTTAGTTTGGCAAAACGTCAACTATAAGAAAACTAGCAGACGAACATTTAATCTGCCGAACAGCAAAACTGACTTTTTAAACAAAATGGCTGACAATGATTTTTTCTGGACAAGCTTACTTTTGAATGTCACTGAGACGATTGTCTTCGCGGATGTTAGTGTGTTAAAATAATCTTAGAAATTGCCTTAACCATATTATTTTATTATTATTACTATTATTATTGTTATTGTTGTTGTATATTGACGTTCTGTGTGAAATATAGTGTTCACGTTTACATTAGCACCATATCTATAACTTTTATTTAACGAATCACCAATGCCCGCCATTGTGTAATGAATACGCGTGCTAGCTTTGACAATCATTCAATTTAATGTTACCCACACCAATGTATGCATAAATACACTAAACAATATTAATATATAATAAATATACATTAAATTGTTTAGTATTATGAGTACTGACTATTGTTACTTGTAATATTGTTATTTACTCTCTGTATGTACTTATGTATGTATGTCCTTCACCTTTTACGTTTCAGCGGCATCATAGCCTTAGTTGTAATTATCAAGACAAATAGTTGTTGATAAGAGCAAAATACTTTCTAGTACCAGTTGCAAAGAAAGGCGAAAATATCTAGAAGCTATTATTATACAAAATAAACAGCCCATATGCAATAAGATATCATTAGCCACAGGAGGTGGTTTCTTGAAGTTTATTATTAAAATTGATGCGCGCACATATTACATAAGTATTAAAAATTAACAAAAATTAACAAATAAATTAATCGATAAAATAAAATAAATAAATCTCATTCTTTTTGTATTTGCCTCGTTACCAATAACAGTTCCACATGACGCCATGTTACATCAGTGTCTTTGAATCGAATTACTGCGATCTATTCGGACAAAAAGATAATGCTATACAACCCTACGGACTCAGGATGAAATCCATTGCTGAAACGTTAGGTACTCTCAAATATACAAGAAATGACTGCATCCATTATTCCACCATGGACTATCAAGCAACCCGAAGTTCTGCTAGAATTACATATTCTCCCTAAACAAAAACCGCACCCACTCACATTCCAGAATAAGTTTCAGGACATATTGGCAAACTTCCTCAACCATACACCCATCTGTACAGACGGGTCAAAATGTGAGAACATGATATTATGTGCAGCAGTGAGTGAAAATATTACCTAAAAAGGCGCCTCCCAAAGGGAATCTCTATTTTCATTGCAGAACAAAAAAAAATCCTATTTTTTTCGGAATCACTATCCGTTCTATTAGCTTTAAAGGAAAAAAAATTCAACAACCCACTCATTATGAAAATATTATGCAAAATGAGCATTATTATTAACAAGCTTAATGACATCAAACTATGGTGGATTCCTAGCCACATCGGTATTAATGGCAATAATGAAGCAAATCTAGCAGCCAAGTGGGCTTTAGATGTGAATGTAGATACAAGGACTAAAATCCCCTACACAGATTATAAGGAGGTTATTAATAAATACATTGAAAAGGAATAGCAACGGTACTGGGAAACTCTTGGCATTTCAGCCCAAACTAGAATAGAGGTCAGTTCTCAGAAAATCTTGTTAGAAAGAAGTGGGACTGGCCTGTGTGCGCATTTGAGAATAAGTCACTCATACATACTAAACAAAGAAGATCAACCACTATGCCAAGCATGTAAAACAGCATATACTATTAAACATATATTAACCGAGTACTCGGATATTTCTCTCTCAAGACAAAAATCTTATAATATAGACAATATGTATGAGCTGTTCAAGTAAGTAAAAATGGATGATATAAAAACATTTCTGAAAACAGTAGGACTCTACCAAAAATTATAAACCAAATAAGAATGTCACAATTTCTCTATAAAGTGTGTATTCTGAAAAGAATACAACAATGTAACGAGACTCTTGACAAGAACTCTCTTTACAAAAGTATATCAATGAAACCAGATCTACAGTTTCCTTACAAAGAATATATATTTTATTCATACGAATCTATTTTTGAAATCTTGTCGGCATTAAATAACTCATTGAGGTTGATTTGCCGTAAAGCAAACCAAACTAAATCAATGTAATTGGGTTTGAAAATTCACGGTTATCAATCTGCCTAACTTTTATCCATAGGTGGGGGATGGAGAAAAAATAGCTTCAGAACTTTCCCAGTGGTATTAGCGTGAAAGTGAAAGTGAAAGTAATTTACGACAACAATTAGAAGACCAGTTAATCCATTGGGGGTGGTGATGAACACCGAGCTTTTGATCTGTCTATTATATATATATATATATATATATATATATATATATATGTGTGTGTGTGTGTGTGTGTGTGTGTGTGTGTATATTTAAACAGCTGGATTTATTAAGTCAACTGATTTTTATTGGTTAAACGTTATTTTAGTGGATACTTGTATTTGAGTAGACGCTTCGTTTATTTATTAAACACTATATTTATTTTTGTCTGCCGACCTGAACTCGAAAAAATTTTATTAGAGGAAAATACTGCCGGAGAGATACTAAAAATAACATTTAAGTAATATATATATATATATATATATATATATATATATATATATATGCGTGAGTGTGTGTGTGTGTATGTGTGAAATGAGCAAATAACACCAATACTACATGTAACAGAAGTCAGTACATATTCTAATATTGTTTAAGAACATATATTGTGTGAATACAATATATTCATTGGTACGTCTGTTCGAACCACAGTATTGAGTTCCGAATACATGATATAAACACCATTTGAATAATGTCAAAAATGGATTGACTATACCGTGGGATTTGCCAATCCTTACTGACGGAAAAAAAGGATGCAAATAGACCAGACATAGTCATAGAAACTTTCAGAAGAGGAACCTGACAACTAATTGATATGACTTGGTCAGAGCTTACCATTGTTTCTAAAAAAAAATTTCAAGAACTGGCAAATCAAAAGGACCTTCAAATCGAAGTAAGAAAAATGTGTAAACTTAAAACTACGTTTATCCCTGTTCTGATAGGGGTGCTGGGTATAATAAAGAAGGGTACCGAAATTCATGTGAGTAAAATTCCTGGACACATCAACATCTCAGAGCTACAAAAGATTACTTTGTGAAGAACCCGCAAAACCTACTCTATCTAAACGAAACATCCCAAATATGTACAGATAACTCTCCTACAGTGGTCATTTTACTCATAGACGCCAGAGGGAACTTGGTAATTAGGCACTTAAAATTACTCTCTGGCAAGATGATACCACAAATAATAATAATATTAGGTTGGTGCAAAAATAATGACGTAATAATGTCGTTTTTTGACGTTAAAAATTACGTCAAAAAACGACATTATTACGTCATTATTTTTGCACCAACCTAATAATAATAATAATAACAACAACAACAACAACAACAATAATAATAATAATAATAATAATAATAATGATGATGATGACAGGCTAGAACAATATATTTGTTGGAATGTCTGTTCAAACTATGGTATTGAAATCCCGGATACATGATACCAACACCTCCCGAATGACGTCACAAATAGTGATAGGAAAATTGATGCAAACAGACCAAACATAGTCTTAAAGGATTTCATAAAAGGAACCTGTCATCGAAATTATATGAATTGTCCACAGAATTCCGATGTTTCTAAAAAAGAATTTCAAAAACTGACAAATTAAAATGACCTTCAAATCGAAGTAAAAAAAAATATGTGTAAACTTAAAACTACGTTTATCCCTGTTCTGATAGGGGTGCTGAGTATAATAAAGAAGGGTACCGAAAATCATGTGAATAAAATTCCTGGACACATCAAGGTCTTCATCTTTATTATATTTTCTGTGTGTTTCGTTTTTTCCATCTTAACCACCAAATTGCCATCTCATACTTTCTGTTTTAGGATTAAGCCGACTAGATAGTATCTTTTCAATCAAAAAACGAGAAAGTTTTACCAGCAGAGTGTCTTCAAGGGACGTGAGCACAAAAAACTCTTGTAAATTTGGTATTAATTTCTTTTTTAGAATCAGTGTCTGAAAGACCCTCTCTTGGACTTTTTATTTTAATTATTGGTAATTTTTTAGATTAAGATTCACTGCCTGTGCTCACCACACACCTCGGAGCTCGACATTAGGATGTGTCAAAAGGGAAACCTAATCGCCTTGACCGGTCAGTGCTACACGTACCAATATACTCGTATTTGAGAGAGACTTTGTGTATGCGTTAAACTATTTGTTGCACTTCCCAAATAAGTCTACAAACTGGCATGTTCACAACCATATCTGAATCTAGATCTCTTCGAACCGGTTGACCATCAGCCATCGCCCTTCTAATGCCTATAAATTGAATAGAGATGGTATTTTATCCCGGCGTATATTTAGGGTATTGTATTTAATTATAAAATACTCCAGGAATTGATATAATTACAGGAGCTAGAGCTTGTAATGTCCAGCCAATCGACCGTCTCGTTCAAGTAAGGGTCAAAGTGGTGTGTTGGGAATCAGAAATAACTAACCCTGACTCTTGAAGCCCTCAACCACCAGGATCATGTCCCCAGATATTACGTGTCACCACCTAAGGCAAATAGGTGGCCTCATGGCGGGATGGGGTTCTTATAGCCTCTGCTAATAGGCAGTCGGCGTATTCTGTAGCCCCATCCGACAGGACGGCCAAACTAGATGGAAAGCTTGTCGGCGATGGTCATACATATCTACAGGGACGGTATAATTTCTCGTCTACTTCCGACATAGCCACCAACATAAGTTCTGGACAGAATTAATATTAAGGAATTGGTCTTGAGCGGCAACCAAAGGGCTGTCTCGCGTTCGTCTTTCCTTAAACTATCTCACGAATCTTTTGTTTGTGTTTAAAGTTTTGATTGGACTTTATTCTTCTTATTACTATTATTTTATTATTCCTTTGATTTCTGGTGTGTACTCCTTTCTTTCCGGGTCCCGACTAGAAATCTAAGAAATGGCATCATGACATTTTCCACTGAGCATTTAAAAAAACACATACTTTACATAAAGTCCTTCGTAATGTGTGAGCTGTACTCGTGTGAACATTTTTTGTATTTCTTTAGGCATGAGCCAACAGAATCCCTTGAATGAGTCTATTGAAATGTTTTTCACATTTTTGAGATTTCGATTTCAAGGTCCTTGTATTTTGACAGCTTTTTAAAGATCTTCAAAGATACATTGCAGTCCGCAGGGACTGCCATATCAAACAGCGACGGAATTGTTTTGTTTGCGGTCTCGAATAACGATGTCTGGGCCATTAGCTTTCATTGTTCTGTCTTTGCGTATTTGTGGAGTCCTATAAAATTGTTATAGGTCCTATCTCCGTCTACCGACTATGGGCGTTGTTGTTGTTGTTGTTGTTATTATTATTATTATTATTATTATTATTATTATTCCCTTTTATTTCTGTTGTATACTGATTTCTTTACGGGTCCCACTCAGAGACATAAGGCCAGAAATGACATCATGATATTTTCCACTAAGCAATTAAAAAATATTTTATATAAATTAAGCCCTTCGTAAGGTGTGGGCTGTACACGTGAGAATAATTTTTTCTATTTTTTTAAAACATGGGCTTCCAGGAATCTCTTCCATGAGTCTATTGGAATCTTTTCTAATCAATCCGAGGGCTCCAACTACAACAGGGATTGTTGATGTTCCGATGTGCCATATTTTTGAGATTTCGATTCCAAGGTCTTTGTATTTTGAGAGCTTTTTGAAGATCTTCAAAGATAAATTGCAGTCGGCAGGGACTGCCATATCAATAAGGATGTACTTTTTTTGTGTGCGATCTCTAATAACAATGTCTGGGTTATTCGCTTTGATTGTTCTGTCTGTGTGTATTTTGTAGTCCCATAAAAGTTTTTTACAGGTCCTATCTGCGTAACCGGATCTGGGTGATGTTCATACCGAATTCTTTCAGTTCCCTTTCCGTAAAAGTTTCAGATTTTCCAGTGCTGTTATGTCGGTTTTTATATTCAGTGAGTGCCAATACCGCGCATCCTGATACAAGATGGTCAATTGTTTCTGGATATTTATCACAGAATCTGAATTTTTGGTTAACACAATTTTTTAGTATGTGTGCTTGATAATTTTTAGTAAACAAACTTTGGTCCTGTGCATCACGGATAAAACCTTCGGTTCCAGCTTTTAACCCCGCACTAAACAGCTACTGATGGGTACGGTGTTTGTCTACATCAGCTTTTTTGGTACAGACAGAGTATTGACCGTGAAGTTTATCTTGCCATTGTTTCTGTATTGGGTTGGTTGCATTTTCTTTTGCAATCGATTTTGCATCTTCAGTCGGTGTACATTGTCCATTACTTGTATTTCTGTACCCATCTGAAACATCACCGTCTTTGAGGTTTGGTGGATCAGAGTTGATTGTCGTCTCCATTGAGGGACTCAAAGGAATCTTTTCTGGTTAGTAGAAAGAAAACATAAGATAAGCAGATTATATAGGTGCTAATAGCAGTCACAGAAAAGAAATCACAGAAAGGAAATCACAAAACTTCCTACAGAAGGTAGCGAAGGAGAGCGAGAAGAAGGGACTAACTATAAGCTACAAGAAGACAGAATACATGTTCATCAGTTAAAAAGATGAGCCTGAAATGCGATTTACAGGTGAGAGACACTAAAATCAAGCAGGTGCGGAGATTTAAATATCTGGGAAGTGTTCTGACAGAGATCGGAAAGTGCAACGCTGAGATTTGTAGGCGCATTGGGATGGTCAAAGATGCATTCCAAAAGCTAAGCAGAGTATTAAGAGACAGGAAGATTTTGTTAGTAACAAAGAAAAGAGTACTGAACTGCTATGTGATATTTGTCCTTCCTTTAGATGAAGAAGAAACTCAAGGCAACGCAGATATGATTCTACAGAAGTATGCTAAGAATATGATGGACCGAATATGTGAGCAACGATGCGGTTTTGGAGAGGATTCAAACTAGGAGGAAGCTTATATTTAACATCAGGAAGAGGCAGCTGAAGTTTTTGGGATACGTAATAAGAAAGGAGGGATTGGAGAATCTGATACTCCCAGGGCGGATAGCGGAAGAGAGAGAGTGACAAAGGAAAGCAACGCTTGACATACCTAGCAGGCTAACGCAAGTGGATGGCAGAACAGGGTTTGGAAGAAGTAGCAAAAAGAAAAAACATATTGAGAACTACAAGGGATAAGGAAAAGTAGAGAGCGAGAAGAAGAGACTAAGCATAAAGAACAAGAAGACAGAACGCATAGTCACCAGTTAAAAAGATGAGCCCGAAATGCGATTTGTAGGTCGGGGACGTTAAGATCAAGCAGGTGAGGAAATTTAAATATCTGGGAAGTGTTCTGACAGGACAGTAAGTGAGACGCTGAAGACGTATTGTGATGAACAAAGACACATTTCAAAAGCTAGACAGAGTATTACGAAACAGGAGGATTTCGTTGGTAACAAAGAAAAGAATAAGTGATATATGTCTTCCTTTACGGCAGCGAATGTTGAAGATGAAGAAAAGACTCGCGGTATCGTTCTACAGAGGAATGCTAAGGATACCATAGAACGAACATGTAAGCAACGATGAGGTTTTGGAGAAGACGCAAACAAGAAGGAAGCTTATACTTAACATCAGGAAAAGGCAGCTGAAATTTCTGAGGCACGTAATGAGATAGGAGCTCTTGGAGAATCTGATACTCACAGGACGGATAGAGGGAAACAGAGACAAGGGAATGCAATGCATGACATACCCAGCGGGCTTAAGCAAGTGGATGACGGAACAGGGTTTGGGGGGGAAGTAGAAAAAGGACAAAATATATTGAGAGCTACAAGGGATAGAAGTAAGTGGAGAGCCATGATTGACTACGTCCTGAAGAGACAAGGAACATAAAAGAAGAAAAAGTCTATTTTGTTCGAACTGCTTCATTTCTGTTTCTGTATCGCTTGATAGGATATGATTTTGACGTTCTCTTTTGCCTAAATACAGGGTGACCCCAAAAAACGGGAACCTTTCAACAATCCTATAAAACCAAGAGTGATGGAAGAAAAATATTTTATTCATAGTAATTGAAACCTTAAAATATGCCATTTTAGAAACAATGATGCAATTTTCATTTTTTTTTAAAATTACATCTTGTAGATGGCGTCCTCCTGTACGAATACATTCATGAAATCTGCTGTTGAGATTCCTCATTGACTGTTACAACATGTCAGCTTGAATACTGTGAATTTCATCTTGAATTATAAATGGCGAAATGTTTACTTGCTCAAGGTCACTGTCTCGCAGTGTTGCCACTTGCTCATGTCTGGCAATACGCACTTCAAAAATCACCCTATACTTCCATAGTCGTTTTGAAGGTTTTGAGCTTGATCTCGGAGGTCCTTTGGGATTTCTCAACATGCTTGTCTTTTTCCCACTCAACTCAAATCTTTCCTTAGTATATCACCTGCCAGCCTCCTGTTCCACCATAGTTCTCTTCTTGCCTTCCCTACACTTCGCCCAAATCTTACCCTTTCTTCTAACAGATATGAAGCAGCGCAAAGAAGCTTTTTGATGTCAGTTATATTGTTCGTTTTCACATGCTTGAATGAGACATTTACCTTTGCTGTCGCTCGACTCAACTTATAACTGTCAGTTTATCGAAGATTGAAACGGACCTCATACAATTCATGTAATGGCAGCTGTTTCATCATCCAAGTCATCAACTTGAAGAAAATTCAAAGGGATATGCATACTATCAACCATATTTCCATCTCCTATCGCTGTATCACTCAAAATATTGCCATCTTTAAGTACAGGCGTAACCATATCTTATAGCGCACCTGAATACTACCCCAGGGAATTCTACGCCCCACGAATATTATTATTATTATTATTATTATTATTATTATTATTATTGTTATTGTTATTGTTGTTGTTGTTGTTTTTGTTGTTGTTGTTGTTATTCTTCTTCTTCTTCTTCTTCTTATTATTATTATTATTATTATTATTATTATTATTATTATTATTATTATTATATTTCCTTTGATTTCTGATGTGTACCCATTTCTTTCCGGGTCCAACCCAGGGACATAAGGTTAGAAATGGTATCATGACATTTTCCACTGGAAAAAAAACAACATATTTTACATAGACAAAGCCCTTCGTAAGGCGTGGGCTGTACACGTGAGAATAATTTTTTTTATTTCTTTAAGGCATGGGCTTCCAGTATTACCTTCAATTAGTCTACTGGAATCTTTTCCAATCAATCCAAAGGCTCCAACCACAACGGTGATTGTTGATGTCCCATGTGCCACATTTTTGAGATTTCGATTTCAAGGTCCTTGTATTTTGATAGAATTTTGAAGATCTTCAAAGATACATTGCTGTCTGCAGGGACTGCCACATCAATAAGGATGTACTTTTTTGTGTACGATCTCTAATAACAATGTCTGGATGGTTAGATTTGATTGTTCTGTCTGTGTGTATTGTTTAGTCCCATAGAATTGTAACAGGTCCTATCTCCATGACAGGGGCTGTATGGTGTTCATACCACTTTCTTTCAGTTACCTTCCCGTAGAAGTTACAGATTTTCCAGTGCAGATATTATTATTATTGTTTTTGTTGTTGTTGTGGCCGTTGTTGTAACGTTAATTGTTTAATCGTATATAAATTCGAAAAATATCGGTTCTAGCAACCATTATAAAATAGACGTCAGAATTCCAGTTTTTATTAAGTTATTGTTCTCTATCATTAATATATTTCTCATATTCTCTCACCCTCAGTAATCCCTCTCAAGTGGCTTTATTTCCTTGTTCAAAGTGAAATTATAAAAAAAAAGAAAAAAGAAACTTTAAAATGAGGAAATCCTCTCTTCCACTTGTGCGTTGATATGCCGTTAAACGAAAGCAACTATCCTCCACTACTGAAAATTACATCCTTCTTTAAATAAATAAATAATAATTGTCGAATATGTAAACAAATTAGCAATTATAATGTATTTAAATTTCATAATAAAATTATTTAAGTTGCATTTAATATGCGCAGTTCAGACCAGTTAGTATGATAAATGAATGAACAATGAGCATAATAAATCAAAGTTATAACTCAACAGAAATATACAAAGAAATAAGCTATAGAAATAAATAAATAATATAATAAAATATAATCAATATTAAATCATATAATAAATCAACATTAAACCAATAATAAATCAATATTAAATCAATAATAAATAACATGAGGAAAATAATTGAATAAATAGTCATAATTAATCAACATTTCCTTCTTTTTTCTTTTTTTTTTTTTTTTTGTAAATTTCATCGTCTACTTGGAGCAATAAAAATACACGTCAGTTTACGTTCACAGCCAGTTATTTATATCATCATTATTATTATTATTATTATTATTATTATTATTATTATTATTATTATTATTGGCACGTGGTTAGAACGTTCGCATTCTGACTATGAGATCCGAGTTCAAATCTCACCATGGTCGATTTGTCAGGAAGGAAACTTCCAGATGTTATCGAACCCAAACCTTGTGTGTGAAATTGGGTAGACGTCAATAGCTGTGCTTGCACGAAGTCACAAGTTATCATGGCCGAGGGCTTGAGCGTGCTGGATTTGTTTAAATTGTTGATCACACTAGATAGCACGCTCTTTCTCAGAAACTGTAACTCAGGTCTGCTCGTGTTGAAATTGTACTTCACGCTCTTTCCCAGAAAATGTAACAAAAGGAATCGCAGAGTTGCGGTATAAGGCACAGATGAACTCTGTGGATGCTGAATAAACACAAATGCACACGAGCAAGCGTCTGCAATAGGGATTGGCTAACCGCTCTAGTAGGCGGGTATCCTCGAATACGAGTGGCCAGCTATACTATATTATTATTATTATTATTATTATTTTTATTATTATTATTATTATTATTATTATTATTATTATTATTTCCTTTCATTTTTGTTGTATACTCATTTTCTCCCAACAGAAGACGTAAAATCAGAATTGGCATCATGACATTTTTTTACTTCACATTTGTGTTAAAAAAAAAAAAAAGAAGCCATTCGTAGGATGTGAGGTCTGCTCGTGGGAATAGACTTTTTTATTTGCAACATGGGCTGCTAGGTATCGCTTCAACGAGTCTATCAGAAACTTTTCAATCGAACGTAGGTTCCCAAGCACAATTAAAATCATTGATGTCTACATGTGTCACTTTTCTGAAATTTCCATTCCAAGATACTTGTATTTTGATAGCTTTTTGAATATCTTCAAAACTACACTACAGTATTCAAAAATTGCCATAGGAAAGCACATTCTCTTTCTTATCACTTTGTCTCGGCTGTTATTGTTCTGCCTGTGAGTATTGTAAAGTCCCATAAAATTCTTACAGGTTTTATGCCTGTAACTAGATCCGAGTGGTTTTGCGGTTTCCGTCCCATAAAAGTGGCAGATTTTCCAGTGCAGATATAGGTCCACGCTGTCATCCCGAGTTTATATATTCAAATATATATTAAGTTTAAAAAGTTCTTGATAATGGATATACTAAAGAGTAAATTTATTCAATAAAATCACCATTGATTTCAACCACGTCCTCCAAACGACTTCGGAATCTCCTGCACCTCTTTTGGACGGTCTCCTTGTTTAATTTGGTGAATACTGCCATAGTCCTTGCCTTCACTTAATCTTTGGTTTTACAAGGAGTCTTGTTGATCACATGTTCAACTACACCCCGCACATAATAATCAAAGGGGTTGCAGTCTGGGGAGTTAGGTGGCTAGCTATAAGGGCTTATGTGGTCGCAGAAATTGTCAGACAGATGATTGGTTTCTCCTGCTTGTGTGGCATGGTGTAGAGCCCTGTTGCCAGATGTAGGGTTTCCAGCACCCACCCTTTTGACCCAGGACAGCACCACCTTCTCAAGGCACTTGATGTAGGCCACCGTGTTGAGTGAGGCCCTCACCAACAAATTTGTGAATTCTTATCAGAATCATCAGAGTGAGTTTTCCGAGCTGCTATACTTTCGTAATAACCATTAGAATCATCCAACTCTTTCCGTATCCTCTGTACCTCTTACCTTCGATCTGTCTTAAAAGTGTCAAATTCGCCAAGCACTCTTTCCTCATTGTGTGTATCACGTATTTCAGCTATCCCTTATTGTTCATTTGTTCTGATTCTCCTCAAAGCATCTTCATCCATGTTCTTCACAGCATCCTTCTGTAGAAGCATATCTTTGGTGTATCAAGTCTCTTTTTCATTTGTGAGGAAATTGTCCAATATTCACTGCCATATAGCAGGACTGACATTTCATTGCTGTTCATCCATATATATATATATATATATATATATATATATATATATATATATATATATGGAATCCAGACAGAACTCAGTGTCTAGGACAGAGTAAGAATATAATATAAAAAGGCTCAAAATCTAAAATACCATCGTTATAATCTATTACATTAGACTCGTAATCACGATCCAATTCATCAGACCTTTGGATTGTGATTACGATTCCAATGTAATAAATTATAACCATGGAATATTAATGTTTGAGCCTGTTATATTATATTATATTATGTTATATTATATATATATATATATATATATATATATATATATATATATATATGAAAAAATAATCTAGAATCGCAAAACAATCTACTTCGGGTAGATAGCGCTCGACAGCCCAGAAAGCCAATCCCTCAAGGGGAAAGAAAACACTGATTTTAAACCTCCGCTGCCCTGCGGTCATATCCAGATACGGGAAAGGCCATGGAAATAAATTAAATTCAGACAGAAAACCTGAAGTGGAGCCCAGAAGGCAGTTCGCTGTCAACACAAACATCTTTCCGGCAACTCCTGCTGCAAAGTCGTCATCAAATGTGTAATGCACTGTATTCTTTTAGATCTTGTCGGTAACGCCGATAGCGAGTGTCATCTCGTCTGGACAGTGCCCGTCCTCCGTATACCATCGTCCATTGGAAAGATTAGTCCTGTATCATCCCCAGAGGATTGAATTTTGACCAAACGGGGCGCTACATTTATCTCGCGTTAGGACGCTTAGTTATATATATATATATATATATATATATATATATATATATATATATATATATATATATATATATATTTGGAATTAAGATACCATTAGGGAATGATCATTTTTACCAGTGAATTTTAAATTCACGGGATTTTTCAAACTTTCAGTGGTGGTGGATTATTGAAATAGAAATGGCTAATTGGCGAAAGAAAGAAAAGAAAGAGAGAAAACGTGCGTAGTAAGGAAAACATGAAATCAGGTAATATGAGTGATGATCAGAGGGGGAAATAGGAGAAAGAACAGATGAGAGAGGGAATGTAGCAAATAGACACAGGAAGTAATTTACGACATCATATAGTGGTGGTCAAAGGGGACGGAAAGAGAAAAATACATAAGGAAAAGAAAATATATAAAGGGTTTCCATAAAAGAAAATAAGATTTATACTAGTATTCTATAATTCATAAGAAAATCTATATTTCTTATTTATATTTTAAATTTTGAATTTAAATTTAATGTAATATTTTAAATAGTTTAGTTATTTTGCATGTCTTATAATTTTACTTCTTAAAAGGAATTTTTTATTTGCATACTACGTTTAATTCTATTAAATAATGTGTCTGCTTTTTGAATAACATCAAACTTTGATCGTTGCATATCAAGTGTTTCAATGTAGCAATCATTTCCGGTTAGTTTTTCATGATAGTTTTTATCTTAATGTTAACGTTCTTTCATTGACTGAATTGTTATCGACAATACGTATTGTCTTCCTTTGTTCCTACTTTCTTTCTTTCTTTTTTCTTTCTCCTTTTTTCCGTTTTTTTCCATATTGATGTAGATCTTTCTGTTATTCGTTCTTCTATTCTATTCTATTATATTCTTCTTCTTCATAATTCTTATATTTCACTTTCTTTTCCTTTTCTTCCTTTTATTACCTTCTTATCTTCTCTTATTTTTTACCTGTTTTCTTCTTATCATTACCATTATGATTATTTCCCTTTTATGAAAACCCTTTATAGATCTCTGTTCCTTTTATGGTGTTTCTCCTTACGTCATTTAAAAAAAATGAATAATGTAAAAAAAGGAAGTGATGTTTCATAAGTAGCATTTTTAAATGGAATTGTTTATAACCATCTTCGTTCCTCACCTGTCGAGATGCATTCGCATCGAAACAAAAATATATCTTTGTCGTGAGTACTTCTTTGTCCGTATGTAACATCTTTATAATAAATACAAATATATACAGATATATATTTGTGGGGAGTACATATGCCGACGTGTATATTATTCGTGTGTTTTTCTGTTTATAAATATTCATTGATATAAATTGATATTTACACACACACACACACACACGTGTGTGTGTGTGTGTGTGTGTGTGTGTGTGTGTGTGTGTGTGTGTGTGTCTTGTTCCGAAGTGGTGACACTCACCACAAGTCGAACTTCTGCACATGAAACAAAATTGCTGGCGGTCCATCCATTTTATAGGCCCAATTGATCGTCAAATGTGATCGTGCTTCTAACCGGTGAATGTGGACAGGCGTTTAAGTCATTGTTACTTTGATAACCAAAATGTCAAATGATCTCGTCTGATCGCTTCTGTTATTGGGAATATACGAGAATCGAAATGAGATTACCTTTCCTGCGAGGGAAAAATTACAAGGAAAAAAAAAAGACTAAGCATTTGGCAAAAGGAAAAAAGAAAAAAAGAAAGAGACTTGTTGAAAGAAGAAGAAAAGGTAAAAGGAAGGAGAAAAGGAGAAAGAGAAATAGAAGGATAGATCCAGAAAGAAATTAAAGAAAGAAAGAAAATAACGCAGCCGAATATAAAATACAAAAAAAATTAAAAAAAAAAAAAGAATATATTCAAAATGATGGACACAAGAAAGAACGAAAAAGCAAAGGAATCACACGAGAAAATAACCGAAAAAATAGCATAGAAGAAGATTGATGAAATCTAACGAAATAAATTTACTAACATTACTCTCCACCATGTAGCAACGCAAAAACTACCTCTAATTTCAAGAGACTTGCGCAGATTATTTGGGCGTAAATTGTACCTTCCTGTGAGGAAGAAATTGTCGATAAATTGTAAATCAAATCTTCAAGATTCTGAAACCGATTTCTGCTTGACATCCTGAAAAAAAAAGTATGTTTCCAAGTAAAAGTAACAGGAAAAATTCTAAAGTAAACGATCATTTTCTATCAAAGATTGTGCACCAAACTGAGAAGAGGCTATGTTTGTGGCCACTCTTGGGTAAGGGCCTTGGTATCGAAGGTCATCGATAATGAACTTCTTTCTTGCCTGTTTGATTACAGATGCGGCCTACAATTTGTGGATGAGAATGATCTTGAAAAAAAATTAAATAAATCAATATTATACGCCAAGTGTTCCAAGAACTAGGACCCAAGGTAAACCTTTGCAAAACAGAAACTATGATCTGTAATTTGGATGAAAGCAGTGATGCTACGTACCCTGAATCCATCAGAAAAAAAATAGGATATAGAATTAATAATTACTAACCACTTCAAATACTTCGTAATATGGATCAGCTCTCAGAAGAGTATAGGCGAGAAGGAAATTGAACATAAAATAGTCTGCGCTAGAGGTAATCTCGCTCAATACCTCAAATTTCTACAAAATCAATGTATTAACCAAAATAATTCATATGGATGCTATGCATAGTGGCTCTCCCCTTCAGAATGTTCTTAACTATCAAATGTATATAACCGCCTTCTCAGCTCAATGAAGAAAAGTGATACAGAGCGAAAGATTCCTGTAGGTCTTAGAGAGAACCATCCCTTTTCGAATATTGTAAACTGGCACTACAGAATCACAAAGAACTATACCAAACAGAAAAGACTTTCAACTAAAAAGTAACAACTACAATGGGTAGCATATGTAAGGCGAAAAGGAATGACTTAAACAAGACGCTAATGTTGTACACTACCCTAAATAAAAGGCAAGGAAGGAAACTCCTATCAATACTGAAAAGAGTAACAAAAGACTTGAGAAATATATATTCCTGAAAAATCGTTTTGGGAGATTTTCTAAATTTCAACCAATAGCGGCACAGGCTGTTCAGCCAATAAATGTCGAATGTTTCCTTATAAGGAAACACATAATATTACCTTTAGAGATGAGAAAAGATAATACACGTTTGTCCAAGTTTGATAACAAGGGAGTGAAGAAAAGTGAAACTTGAATAGCACTGGATGTTCGGTGAATAAATGCCAAATGTTTCCTTATAAGGAAACGGATAATATTGTCCTTGCCATTACTATTTGTTGAACTTTTGTACACCTTAGACAAGAAAGCAAGTTCAAATCGCAAAGATTATCTAGAGAAGGCAAATAACATTTCACAACGTCAGATTTTCTAGTGGTCTGAACATCTCAAAACTGTGAAACTCGAGTATCGACTCGGACTCTCCTTTTTATGCGTTATGAAGTGTATACATTAAAATGATTTCCCTTCTGGAGAGTTATATTTCTTGTTTATATCAGGATGTTTATTTGTGTTATATTTTTCCTAAGATTCTTTAAAGCGAAAAAATATTTAGGGAAAATGACACAACCATCTATATATAAACCATTATTCAATTAACCATAGAAAGTTCAAGTAACTTATTTGCTTTTAATAAGCCTTTCAACATGAAAGCCATGAGAAGGCAAACTAGAGAAGTCACTTGAAATTTTCATGATTAATTAAATACTGTAACTCGAGATATCTTTTGAGCGCTTTTTTGTAAAAGTACTAATCGATTTGGAAGGGTCGATCCCAACGTTCAGCACACTTAGGAAAGTGCCTGAAAACCATAGCACAGGTTGACCCAAACCTTGTGAGTGAATTTGGGTAGACGGAAATCTTGGATGCCCTCGATAGTTGTGCTAACACGAAGTCACAAGTCATCGTGGCCGATGGCTTGAGCATGCTGGCCGTGTTCAAATTGTAGTTCACGCTCTTTTCCAGAAAATGTAACAAAAGGAATGCTCAGCAGATTTGCGGTATAAGCCACAGGTGAACTCTGTGAGTGCTGAATAAACACAAATGCACCTGAGCAAGCGTCTGCATTAGGGATTGGCTAGCCGCCCTAGTAGGCGGGTATCCTCGAATTGGAGTGGCTAGATATACTGTTGACGTAAAAAAAAAGGTTAAATTCTCGCAGTTTTCATGTATTTTATTCAGCTGTAAATTCATCATTGTTATTAATTTGTAATTTATGTAAATCAATCGTTAATGGCTAACCATTCGTATTCGTTGGTACCCGTCTACTAGGGCGGCTAGCTAATCCCTATTGCAGAGGCTTGCTCAGGCTTGCTCAGGCTCATTTTTTGTTTGTTCAACACCCTATGAGGCTATAGTTTATACTGTAACTATGCTGAGCAGCCCTTAGTTATAGTTTCTGGGAGAGTGATCTAGCGTCATCAACAATCTGAACAAGGCCATCATGATCACACCCTCAGTCACGATGACTTTTGACTTCGTGCTAGTATAGCCATCGACGGCCCCAACGGTTCCATCTACCCAATTTCACTCACAAGTCCGTGGTATAGTTTTCAGGCACTTTTTTAATGATGCCGCACCGACACTGACAAATTAACCCTGGTGAGATCCGAACCTGGCTCTCATGGTCAGAAAGTAAACGTTCTAACTCGGCCATAAAACAATATAAAAAAACACTAACCTATTCAAACGTAACAAGATTCATTCTAACTATAAAGAAAATGAAAAAGCTGTTATAAATATAAATGTATGGCTGTCAGTAAAGTAATAATCCAAGATGAGAACTACGTGTTGAAAACACCAAAAGCAAGTACCCTATTTTCCGGCTTATAAGACGCGCTATGTTCCTAAAAAAATACCCTGTAAAAATACGCGTGCATCTTCCAAGAAGAATGTAAGGCAACGCCCAGGCTCAAGTAAGCTTGGACGGTCAGCTAATGGGCTTGACTGATAGGGACGTGGATTTCTATTTTGCGTCATTACATTATAATGTCAGCTAGCTATCTAATTCAGCCGCGTATATGATGTAACCTCAGGACTTAGCTGTTACAAGTATTCCCAAAGACTATAAACTTTCCTGTGGCCGAGTCACAAGCTTAAACATGCTCTGTTTACTAGCAGCGGCGAGAGCTTTTCTTCTCTTGACTAGTATGTCATTGCCATATAAACAAAATCGGACGAGTGTTTAATGTAAACAATACGTGGCGACAATATGTGAGGGACGCATGGTGAATGTGTTGTATGATAATTGCTTTTTTTCTTAGGAATTTCTTTCCAATATTAGGGTGCGTCTTCCAAAGTGCGTCTTGTAAGCCGAAAAATACGGTAAGTACAAATATGTCATTTTCTGGGATGTGACACCGAAATCCGAAGGCCTAACAAAAAACTGAAAGATGTTTAGAGGAGTTACAACTCTGAGTAAATAATCATAAACGCCCCTAACATTTATATGCACAAAAATACTGGTAAAAAATTAAAAAGACGGGGAAACAATAAAATGTGTATTTTTTATTATCTGCTGTTTGGTTTGTTTTTTTTTTGTTTTTTTTTTTTTTAATATGGTGTCCGAGACACGGTAGAGAGTAATACTGAATAAAATTGTGAGTTTGGGGTCAAATGTAGATCACATATGCATCGGAATCTGCCAGAATGATAAGATAAAGAATAAGTAAAGTTTATACAATTTTTCTCGTATGTTTTTTTAGGCATGTGTAATGAGCGTCCAGATAATTTAGTTGGAAAAATACAAGTATCTGGGCTTTTCTTACATCGATTTTTTATGTGCTAAAAGATAAATGTTATTTTTATGGTCTGAAAAAGGAAAAGGAGATGAAATTTTCGTTGACGCACCGTGTTAACGACCTGTCCGTGTGAACTGCTTGTCCGAGAGTGAGAATGCTATGGGCTTGTGTGTGTAGAGGAGAAAAGGGGGTTCGATACTCATTTGTTTAGAATGAGTGAATTAATGATAATTATAATTATTATAATTATTTTATTATAATTATTTTTGAGACTATAATTAATGTTTTATTTATTTTTCAGGGACACGACACCGTGACAGTATAATTTTTATTTATGTATTTCTTTATGGTCACGACAGATGTCTTCCAAAAGCTAAACAAAATGTTAAGAAATAGGAAAAATTTGTTAAAAACAAAGAAAAGAGTACTGAACTGCATGCAATATCACACCTCCTATATGGCATTGAATAAGAAACTTGAAGCAACAGAAATCTGATTCTCCAAGAGAATACTATGGCCTGAACTTACAAGTAACGACGAAGTTTTACGGAAAATGGAAACAAAAAAATGCTTTTAATCAGAATTAGAAAGTTATCTTAGTTACATCATGAGGAAAGGGTTTGGAAACTTTGACACTCACAGGCCCGATAGACAAAGGAAAAGAGCACATAACCTACCTAACGAGCTTGTGTAAATACTTGACTTAAAACAGGAATTAGAAGAGATTGCAAAAAGACAAAACTTATTTACATATAACGAGAAATTATGGAGAGCCATGATCGCCTACGCCCTAAAAGAACGCAGCAAAAAGAAGAAGAAGAAGAAAACATTTAAGGATCCCAATAAATATCTTAAATTTATCATTTAATATAAAAAGTGCATCCAATCTCATCATTATTAATAACTCGGGTTCTCAAAAACTCCTCAATGCACAAATCGAGCGCACAGACATATACATATAGCTTAAGTCCGAACGTATGGAGCACTCAGTCGTAATTGATCTAGTTAAGCAAGCTTCTTAACCATTACATCACGTAAACAGCTCATACATATACATATATATTTAATTTTCTCTCAAAGATTATATTAAACTTAATAGTACCCATGACGTAGGTGCATTACAGATATTTTCCACTCTACTCCTTGAGAGCAACAAATATATTGAAAATATCCATTCAAAAATGCATATCTACAAAGGAAATTGGAAACTAACTTTTAATTTTTTTTTCTAATGTTCACCCAATACAAGGCTTAAGAGTCACTCAAAGTAGACGGGTAACAAATGAGATTATATGGACGTAGAGAGAGGGAGAGGGGGAAACAGGAGGTGAATATTTTGAAGATAGGTAGGGTAGATAACGGTTAACCCCAGACCTGAAGCGTTTAATATTGTGATGATATGTGATTCATTCTCTCTGGAGTACGTCCCACAAAAATTCTGGGGAAGCTTTCTGAGTGGAACTTCCCCATCACAAATGGAATATGAAGGAAATTACGATGAGTCGATTCGGTGTACATGGCATAGCTGGCCCTACCTATGAAGGTTTGGACTGTTATATTAGGGCTCACCTGGCTCTTTTTAATATAGCATGCGTATTCCTAGAACGTTTTGTATAGTCCTTATAATGTATTCGCTGTTGCATGTGTGTTTATGATTTGAAAGAAGAGGAAAGAGAAAATAAGTTTGATTACAAGTTGCTTGAACATCGAAATACTCATCTTTGCCATTGAATATAATCTTTAAGCCGCAATCGAACAGTGAACGCAGATATAAAAACGTATATCAGCCAATCTCGGGTCAACAATACACGCAGAATTTATTTCTAATGTTGACAGACATTTCTGCTCGGTCTAGTATGTCTGAAAAAAATACCTAATCTAGTATCTCTGAGAGTTGTTCTGATTATTATACCATTTTTTGAAAGATATATATAGATGGAATAAATGTCGATAAAGAAAGGAGTAAGATATGACTAGTTTTTAATTTTTTTTTTTCTTTTTTTTTTTAATTTTTACTTTTCATTTGGCGGGAAAATATTGAAAGAAACGCTGTTTTTCTTTTTCTTTTTTTTTTCTTCTGATTCTTCTTCTATCTGCTTTTTTTCTTCATCTTCTTTTACTTCTTTTTCTTTTTCTTCCGCCCTCCCTCTTTTTCTTTCTGTTTTTAAGAATTAAGATCGTGGTTTCTCATTGTGTCGACAGCGTGACTTTCAACACAAGCAACTGAGAGTTCTTCATAATGTGTTGACATGAATTCCCTTTGGTCTAAAGTGACAGCGCTCTGCACTCACTTCCAATTACATCCAATCAAAGGTTGACACGACTTTTCTGGCGGGACGCCAAACTGCTTTTCTTTGCTCTCCGAGCAGCTCTCTCTGCGTACCTCAGTGTGTCTTTAAACACAAACAGATACACGCCATTTTGCGGGTATATACTTGTTTCTTTGTCAATGTGCAATTGCAAGTAGGTATTGACTAAACTGAATTTAATCTGACATAAGGCCAATAATATTGAAGCACACACTCATATTTACTAAGCTGAACTTAGTCTTGCTTTGTACGTTCGCAAAATGAGCTTTCTATCACATTAACGCAGACATCTTGATATTTACTGTTTGTACTATCAGCATGCGGGCGACAATGGGACTCCACAAATTTATTTTTTTAATACCGGAAAACTACGCATTGCCCTCATTTTTCTCGGAAAGGCAAATCAGTGATTTCAAGTTTTTGACATTAGTTTGAATTTCAGAATCGCAAGTCTCCTAGTCACCCCAACCGAGCCCTGGGACCCTGGTTTACTCAGTTTCTTAGTTTAACTTTAGCTGAAAGGGTATGGAAAGATGAATGCATACCTTTCCTAAGGTCAGAGTTCGAATTATCTCAGCTGGAATATGAACCCGGCTTGTTCAAGGGCAGTGCATGAAATGAGCCCAAATTCTTTCAGCTGGAATAAGAACCCGGCTCGCCCAAGAGCAGTGCATGAAATGAGCCCAAATTCTCTCAGCTGGAATATGAACCCGGCTCACTGAAGAGCAATGCATGTAATGAGCACAAATTCTCTCATCTGGAATATGAACCCGGCTCGCTCAAGAGAAGTGCATGAAATGACCACAAATTATCTCAGGTGGAATATGAACCCGGCTCGCTCAAGAGCAGTGCATGAAATGAGCACAAATTATCCGAGCTGGAATATGAACCAAGCTCTCTCAAGAGTAGTGCATGAAATGAACACAAATTCTCTCAGCTAGAATATGAACCCGGCTCACTCATGAGCAGTGCATGAAATGAGCAAAAATTCTCTCAGCTAGAATTTGAACTCGGCTCACTCAAGAGCAGTGCATGAAATGAGCACAAATTCTCTCAGCTTGAATTTGAACCCGGCTCGCTTAAGAGCAGTGCATGAAATCACCACAAATTCTCTCAGCTGGAATATGAACCCAGCTCACTTAAGAGAATTGCATGAAATGAGCACAAATTATCACAGCTGGAATATGACCCCGACTCACTCAAGAGCAATGCATGAAATGAGCACAAATTCTCTCAGTTGGAATATGAACCCGCCTTGTTCAAGTACAGAGCATGAAATGAGCACAAATTTCTCTCAACTGGAATATGAACCCGGTTTGTTCAAGAGCAGTGCATGAAATGAGCACAAATTCTCTCAGCTGGAATATGAACCCGGCTCACGCAAGAGCAGTGCATGAAATGAGTACAAATTCTTTCAGCTTGAATATGAACCCGGTTCGCTCAAGGGCAGTGCATGAAATGAGCACAAATTCTCTCAGCTGTAATATGAACTCGGCTCGCTCAAGAGCAGTGCATGAAATGAGCACAAATTCTCTCAGCTGGAATATGAACCCGGCTTGTTCAAGAGCAGAGCATGAAATGAGCACAAATTCTCACAGCTGGAATATGAACACGGCTTGTACAAGAGCAGTGCATGAAATGAGCTCAAATTCTCTCAGATGGAATATGAACCGGGCTTGTTCAAGAGCAGAGCATGAAATGAGCCCAAATTCTCTCAGCTGGAATATGAACCCGGCTCACTGAAGATCAATGCATGAAATGAGCACAAATTTTCACAGCTGGAATATGAAGCCGGCTTTCTCAAGAGCAGTGCATGAAATGAGTACAAATTCTCTCATATGGAATATGAACCCGCCTTGTTCAAGAGCAGAGCATGAAATGAGCACAAATTCTCTCAGCTGGAATATGAACTTTGCTCACTCAAGATCAGTGCATGAAATGAGCACAAACTCTCTCAGCTGGAATATGAACCCGGCTCTCTCAAGAGCAGTGCATGAAATGAGCCCAAATTCTCTCAGCTGGAATATGAACCCGCCTTGCTCAAGAGCAGTGCATGAAATGAGTACAAATTCTCACAGCTGGAATATGAACCCGGCCCACTGAAGAGCAGTGCATGAAATCACCACAAATTCTCACAGCTGGAATATGAACCCGGCTCACTCAAGAGCAGTGAATGAAATGAGCACAAATTCTCTCAGCTGGAATATGAACCCGGCTTGTTCAAGAGCAGTGCATGAAATGAGCACAAATTCTCTCAGCTGAAATATGAACCCGGCTTGTTCAAGAGCAGAGCATGAAATGAGCACAAATTCTCTTAGCCGGAATATGAACCCGGCTTGTTCAAGAGCAGTGCATGAAATGAGCACAAATTCTCTCAGCTGGAATAATGAACCCGGCTTCTCCAAGTGCAGTGCATGAAATCTGCACAAATTCTCTCAGCTGAAATATGAACCCGGCTCACTCAAGCGCAGTGCATGAAATGAGTACAGATTCTTTCAGCTTGAATATGAACCCGGTTCGCTCAAGGACAGTGCATTAAATTAGCAAAAATTCTCTCAGCTGGAATATGAACCCGGCTCGTTCAAGAGCAGAGCATGAAATGAGCACAAATTCTCTCAGCTGGAATATGAACCCGGCTTGTTCAAGAGCAGGGCATTAAATCAGCACAAATTCTCTCAGCTGGAATATGAACCCGGCTTGTTCAAGAGCAGTGCATGAAATGAGCACAGATTCTCTCAGCTGAAATATGAACCCGGCTTGTTCAAGAGCAGTGCATGAAATGAGCACAAATTATCTCAGCTGGAATATGAACTCGTCTCACTCAAGAGCAGTGCATGAAATGAGCACAAATTCTTCAGTCACTTTCTCCCCGATGTGACATGGCTTCCCCTTGTGTCTCTACAAAGCTTTTCATAGCAATTGCTCTGATGAGCTTTCCTTCTTAGTAGCTGGACAACTTGGATTTAAGCGTGCTACTTGATTGGCAATTAGGTCTCACTCTTTTACCTCTGGACTAACTAATTACATCTATCAGTTCTACGGGGAGCGAGTTACACGGGTGAGAAGTGAAAGAAAATAAACTATTAGAATATTTTATTTTCTTTCACTTCTCACCCGTGGAAGTCTCTTCCGATTTTTTACTTCCTTCCCCGCCTAGATCTCCCTCTTTCTGTTATGTATTATTTGTTTCACAGTAGAGGATTGTATTTGTACTAAGTCGGCCCTGAAACAGGTTCGACGTACAAAACGTTAGGAACTTGATATAATAGCTAATGACACAGTAATCTAGTTGTGGTCGCTCATACTTTAATATCCGTCTAATGGTCGTCCGACATCGACTGACTGACCAGCTCCCTTAGCGACTCCCTTCCGACTGCTACTACTACTCCTACTTATTATAGGAGTCTATTAACTATAGAATAGGTGTGTTCCACTATAACATCCCCACTAAAACTTTACTCCGTAGGTGTAAACTGTTTTATTTTTTGGGGGGGGGTCATTTTTTTACTGGAAATATGAAGAAAAAGCAACAATTTTTTTTTAGCAACATCGTAGCTTATTTCCTACGTGTTTTTTTTTTTTGATCCACTTTTAAATGATCAGTTGCCTTCTTTTTTTTTGTTCTTCTGGATCGGCGTACCTCAGGTAAAATTTTGCAGGCGTTGTTAGATCAAACGTATTGAAAATCACCTCCATACGCGTTTTTTTTTTCCGCGGGACCGCTGTCAACCACGTCTGACAAACGTCGTTTGATCTGGTTACTGCACGTGAATTTTTCGCCTTTCACCAAGTACATCATATTGCCAATCCGCTTTTCTATTTCTTTTTATACCTCCATAATGTTACCAGAATCAACCTTCCGCTTTGAGCTTCTTAAGGATGGAGTCACAGTTTCTGTAGGTTCTTCTTGTGGTTCTATTTGTTCAGCCTCTAGCTTTACTTCTGTTGATCTTGTGCTTCTTAACGTTTTCTGTGGTGATTTCATTTGACTTAAATCATTTAATAATACTTCATGTCCTTGGTTGCGGGTAACTCGCTCCCCAGTTTTTCGCAGTGTCGGCTTCATCTTTCTGGAGCTTGTTTTTCACATATATCGTCGGTGTTACCCATTCAACTTTTTAAGTACACCGGTTTTCTCTAATCTGTCCAATTCTTTATCTATCTGTTCAATTGAAGCAAACAGCACATTTCTTTTCTTTTTGAATACCGCCTGAGCGTTTTCTTTTAGCTGTAATTTTGCATCCATCTTGGTACACGTTCCCAAACCTGGAGAAAAAATAGTAGGAAAAGTTCCCTTAAGTTTCTTTACTAATTTTTGGGCTTCGTAGTTTAAAAAATCTACCTTGTAACAGAAAGAATTTATCGGTAGATTCCATGGTTGAACTTCTGTTATCCAATCCGTACCAAGTGTGTTTGCGGTATTTTCTATGACAAATAGTTTAGCTTTTCACGTTTTTTTATTTAATGTGACGTTTGTAACAAATTCTCCAATAAATTGTATTTTTTCTCCCGTCACTGACCTCGTGATTTTATTTGTCTTCATTAAAGTGGGTTTCCCCAACTTCTTCCACGTATGCAAATTCATGATAGATAGGTCGGAACCAGTGTCGAGTTGCATTTTTATTTTTTTTTATTACTTATTTCGACGGTAACAATTTTTTTTAGTTATTCCGTCGTTCACCTCGTCGGACTTTAATTTTCTTATTTTATTGTCTTTATTTTTGACGTGCAATGCGAGCTTTTATGCCTCACTCTTTTACAGTTGAAACATTTTTTATTCATAAAATTGCAATATCTGTACCAGTGAAGTTCACCGCAAGCAAAACATGGCTTCGGGAGTTTTTGCTTATTTTTCTCTGGTATTTCACTTTTTGTTTGATAATCCGCAATTTTAGAATTCTTTTTGGTTGACTGACTTTCTTTTTTGTAGCGTATTTTCCTTACATACGAAACGCCAGACTGTTCTATCTTTTTCGAATCTTTCTTAACACTAACATATCTTGTGCAGTCTTCAGCCAAACTCTGTATCGTAATCCTTGGTCGGTTTTCCAATTTTGATAGTACTAATTTCCTCAACTCTGCGTCTCTTTCCGATACCAGCCCTTGAACAAACACTAAGCACTTAAAATTGTCAGCGCTTAACTCTGCTAGCTTGAATTCTTCACAATGCTTATTCATATTGGCTGCGTAAGTTATATAGTCTTGTTCGTCATTTTTCATCAGATTCAAACATTTCCACCTCTTGTGAAACAAAGATGTCTTTTTACTAAATAATTAACTTAATATATTTACCGCCTCAGTAAAAGTCAACTCGCTAGTTTTTTCGGTAAAATGTAGTTTACCAATTTGTTATGCTCAGCAGTTCCTAACTTGCTTAAAAGAAGTCTAACCTTCTTTCCTTCAGACCACGAGTGACAGTCCTCGTTATACACGTCCGTATATTTTTTATAATACTCCTCAAAAGTTATCTCTTCATCCGGGCTGTACGTGAATATTTCAGTTGAATTCCATATTGTATTCTCTGGGAAAAAATCATTTTGTATATTTTTCTCTTTCCTCTTCTCAGTTATTTCCAGAATTGTGTTTTGAAACTCCTTATGCATCTGTTCCATTTCTTGTTGAAACTGCATTTGTCTATTAAATGTTTCCTCCTGTAGTTGCATCTGGAATGTCTTCTGTTGCTCTTATATTGTCATCTGTTGTTCCGTCTGGAACTTAAAAAATTCCTGGAATATATTTTTGCATTCCTCCATCTTTGCAAAAAGTTTACACAATGCTTAAATATTGTAGAGGGGGGTAAAAAACGAATTTGCAATTCGTGACCTATTTGAGCAAACTGTCTTATCGAGAAAAAAAATTATTTTCTCAATTGAGAATACGACTGATTTTTTTCGTCACTAAGTTGACGTCTTGTCTTTCGAAAAATTTTGCCAAGTTTTTTTTTTTTTTTTTAATGTGAATCCGAGATGTTATCGCCGAAAATTTGACGAGCAAGTTTTTTTTTCTTTTTCCTCCGTATGAGAACGAATTTTGTCACCAAATAATGTGGCGAGTGAAATTTTTTTTCTTCCACCGTATGAATCCGAATCTTTTCGTCGAATAATACTGTGGCGAACGCAATTTTTTTCCCTGTATGAGTTTGAATACTCGTACTTTCTTTTTTGTTATGGCGGGTGAATTTTTTTTTTCTTCCACCGTATGAATTTAGAATCCTCGTGGGCAAGTGTGTTATGGAGTACGAATATTTTTCTTCCTTCGTATGAATCCGAATACTGTCGCCAAGTGTTGTATGGCGTACGAAATTTTTTCTTCCTCCGTATGGATCCGAATACGTTCGTCGCCAAGTGTTGTATATGTCGAACGAATTTTTTTTTTCCTCCGTATGAGTTCGAATCCTCGGTCGCTAAGTTGTTATGTAGTACGAAAAGGTTTTTTTTTCCTCCGTATGAATCCGAATCCCTCTTCGGCAAATTGTTATGTAATGGTTTTGTATTTGTACTATGTCGGTACTAAAAAAGGTTTGACGTACAAAACGTTAGGAACTTGGTATAAAAGGTAATGACACAGTAATCTAGTTGTGGTCGCTGATACTTTAATATCCGACAAACTGTCGTCCGACATCGACTAACTGACCAGCTCCCTGAGCGACTGCTACTACTATTCCTACTTATTATAGGTGGGAGAGCCTATTGACTATAGAATAGGTGCGTTCCACTATAACACTTTCACTCCCTCTAACCACTTACGTCCTAGGGACATTATCGCCTTGTTTGGGGTGAAATTATTTTAAAAAATGAAATGTAAAAAGAAATTAGTTATATGCACATTCTCTCCATAATAGCACCATGCCCTAGACTGATGTACTGTGTGCCATAAAGCAGATGATGCTACAATCGTGGCTTTTTTTCTTTTCTTTTTTTTTTTTTTTGGAGGGTATGAGTTTTCCATCTTCTTCCTGCATGCATATCGTTGGCTCCTATAAGAACCCCATTGATAAAACAAATTTGTTTCTAAAAAAAAAACATCGATTAGTGATTAAATGGTACATTTTTATGATTTTATGTGAAGGAAGAGGTAATTTTATTTTTGTTTTAGTTAAGTGTGTTTTTAAATGTAGACATTTGTTTACAGGAACCTATTTACATGACGTCATAAAAATGTACGATTTAATCACTAATCAATATTATTCCACCTTTGATAACAATTTTTAAAAATGTTAAAAGTTTGTTTTACCGATGCAGTCCCCTCGTAATGACGTCTCAGCTTCATTAAAAACCGATCAAAGCAAATTCATAAATAATTATATTGGATATATTAAAAATGCCTAACAAGGAGACTCACGTGAAAATTAAATCATCCTTGACAATGGCTAAAAGTATAGCCGAAAGCGCACGGACAGACAGAACATTGTGAAAATTTCTATATAATTTATATCTGGAAAAGAAAGAAATTAAAGAACACAAGGAAAATGAAATGCAAAACTTACTTGTCACTAGTTTTTAATGAAATTTGTATTTGCTGCCCAAATACACAATTTCACACACACACACACACACATATATATATATATATATATATATATATATATATATATATATATATATATATATATATATTAGGTTGTCGTTTTCTCACATATGTTACTATGTGAGAAAACGACATTATTTTTGCACCAACCTAATATATATATATATATATATATATATATATATATATATATGTGTGTGTGTGTAAAAAATTTCTGTGAATTAACCTGTAGAAAAAGACAATATGTTTTAAGGGAAACGACAATAGGAAAACTGTATTTTTAGCCGACGCATATGGCACATTGATGACGATCTGTTTACTCCGACATCCAATGTAAAATATATATATATGCTTTATGTGTGAAAGGGTAGTATTTTCGTTGCTTGGCTACTGCACCTTTATTTTAAATGTGGACGGGCAACACTGCTCTTCGTCCATCCCCTAAATCTCCATCCTCTAAATCACTTCAGCAGGCGGGCTAAATCACATGGTTAGTGTTTACACCGCACTGTGATGATCTGTACAACGGACACACACACACATACACACGTATATATATATATATATATATATATATATATATATATATATATATATATATATATATATAGTGAGGAGGGAGGCTTAGAATCCCTTAAAGGCAAATACGAGACTTGTCAAAGCACGGATGAACCTCTGAGAGGTCAACGGTCATCTAGCTTTCTCTGCGCGAGGCCATAGAAATATTTTGGCTGGTATGCAGATGCACGGTTAGCACACTGGTGGTGGGGCCTCTCAAGCGTTCTCGCAGTTTCCTAGGAGAAGGAAACTCTGATAGAAAAGCTGGTTCATGGACACACTAGATATCTTGCAACTGCCTGTCTCAGAGCAAAGTAGCTTTGTCGTGAAGATCGATAGTGTGCTGTGCAAGCTACATCGACCTTAAAACCCGAACGGGCATTACTGGCAACTTGACAGCTTATAGTTTTTTTTTTGTTTGTTTGTTTTATTTTTCAATCCAAGTCCGCAGACAATGGCGATACAGCGACAGGTACAGGTCTGAAGGGCTGGAAGAGTATAGCAGCTGACCAGCACATTTGGTGGACACTGGCTAGATGTACAATCGCTAGCTCACCTTCATTGAGACAGGGGTGGCTTTTGGTTCTTACAGGAGTGTCTTAGCAGCCATTTTAAGGAGAACACTGCTCCCCAGAAGACTACTGTAAGGATCTAGAAAAGGTGCCACCAAAATTGCCAGTCTCATTCATCTGGCCAGTATAGCACGTCTGGCGGATGTCTATTTGTCGCTCGAACAAAATTTAAAAAACTATACGTGGCAGCAATATTCTAAGCATTGACTAATCGTGATCTTATAGATATGATATATAAGCAAAATTATCTCGCACGATACATATATATATATATATATATATATATATATATATATATTTAACGACCAATAAAAGATGAATAAGAATATATATATATATATATATATATATATATATATATATATATATATGTGTGTGTGTGTGTGTGTGTGTGTGTGTGTGTGTGTGTGTGTGTATTAATAAAAAGAAAGAACAGTAAGATATATAATCCGGTGTTCTTATAGATATTTTTATTTTTACAAAATAGTGCTCAATGTAAATTTACAGAGCATTAATATTATAAATTAATTGACTTAAATATGGTTTGTCGCTACACAAACATGGTTGGAACTGTGTAGCGAAAAACCACATTTTAAGTTAATTAATTTATAATATATATATATATATATATATATATATATATATATATATATATATTGTCATACAATAATCCCATGTACACAGTAATTTCTCCGTTGTACAAAGTAATTTATCAATCGTTTCAAAATCTTAAATATGGCCAAATATCAAGGGAAAAACCCTGAAACTCGAATACCCTGCAGATGTGATATGCTGCAAGACTAGCTCCTTAACCATTACACCAAAGCGTCTTGTCCCTTAGGAGGTGAAACGCAATTAGTTCACCTGTATATCTAAAGACACATTTTTTTTAAATGAGCCATGATATGAGGTCCCGCTGAGTGACAGTTGGCCTCATTTTTGCTACTATTTGGACGAATACAATCACTACTATTTCAACTTTCTTTTATTATTATTATCATTATCATTATATATATATATATATATATATATATATATATATATATATATATATATATATATATAAGATAATACAATCACTACTATTTCAACATTTTTATTATTATTTTTATTATTATCATATATATATATATATATATATATATATATACATATATATATATATATATATTAAACGTAAATGGTACCAATGATCTCATCATCATCGACTGAGCTGCTGACTTCAAAGAGATCATTTTCATCTGTCACCATAAACCTGTAATATGCAACATGAGTGATTCCCTTTGAAGTAGCTCGGATCCCCAGATTTCAGTTTTATTTCATTATTAGTGAGACGAAAAATACAAAAAAGGCGAAACCAATCCGTTTTATTTGAGATATCCAAAGACTTCTTTAATCTTCTTCTCTCTGATCTGGCAATTTATGTTAAGCATGGATACTGTCATATTTATGATGGCGTCCACCACGCCATCGTCCTAACATTAAATCTTTCATAGCTTATAAAACCGCTATAGTTTTAAAATTCATTCAGACGCCATGCTGAATATTCTTTTTTTTTAATGCTGTGTTAGAAGAGATTCTTTGTAAAACTTTATTCCATTTATCTTCTCCATTCCTCTTTTTCATCAATTTTTTTTCCCACAGCTATCTGGTACTACAATATTTTCACTATATACATTATTCGGACTATTCTCCTCATCTTTGTCGCCATATTTATTACAACGTTTCGGCCGTTGTACGCTCCAGCCTTCTTCAGATGGTTGTTGGAATGTCCAACTGAACCCTTTATTTCGCTCACTGGTGTAGACTGTTCTAGTTCCACGTGCCATGTCTAATGGATGTCAGTTATCAGTTATCTCCTGTTAATTCACCTCTCCAAGTTCTCCACTGCCATAACCGGGTATTGAACTCACACTCTTTGGTCCTGTCACTGGATCTAACTAACGCCTTTATCCACTGTGCCATGTGTCCTTGAGTTTATTTTCATAATTTTGTTTTTTTGTTACAAGATGATATTTTATGGCGCTTGTGTCATTGAGGTGGTATGTGAGCCTACGTGAGAGAGTTGTGGTTGTGTGTCTAATGTATGTGCTAGGGTTATTACGTAACTCTATAAAATTCTGAGATGTTGACTTTTCAATTAAAACAAAATAAATAATAAAATATATTTATTCTTCCTCAGTTCCTCCTTTAAAAATTTTTATAATATTTTAAACTTCATATAGATTAAATTTAAAATTGGCAATGTTTACTTTTCAAATTGATAGTAAAATTTAATATTAATGAGTAAAAATGATTTCTATTTTAGTCTAAACCTAACATTAAGGCATTAATTATTATAACCAAGGTTTGTTGTCAAGTTTTTTTTAATTCTTATATACTTGTTTTTTGATTGGTCATTGCAGCTTATGTAACTATTGAGGGTTTGTTTGGTCATTTTGAACATTTTAAAACTCTTTATTTTACACTCAACACTATCACTTGATAAGACACCAGAAATTGACTATTTTTGTAGCGATTTTGTAACATATTTATGTTATAATTTTCGAATAAATTATATATATATATATATATATATATATATATATATATTAATGTATATTTGGGCAGCAACCTTTCTTTCAATCATGTTTCATTGAAAACGCCCGACTTTTATTTTCCATCGTTCTAACATTTTTTTTTTCGTTTTTCAGGCCTTAAGGAATATAAAAATTCTCCAAAGTTATTATTATTCCGAGCGCTTTCGACTGGTTTTGTAACCATTATCAAGGATGTTTTTTTGTATGGTGAATAGAAGTTTAGCTGTACTGAGTTTTTGCCGAGCAATGTATGCTTTCTTTTTTTTTTGTTGTTGTATGCGGTCATGTGTTATGCGTTGGTTCAGTGTATTTGCTAGTTTAGATTTGGTGTGGTTATTTCGTTTAGTTATGACAAAGTTTGCGTTCTTCCATTTTCTATAATATGAACTTTACATGTATTTTCATGGGTTACAACAGAAATATGGTGTTTAATGATTTTCCTTATAGCAAATTCGTCCTGCTTATAATTATTGTGTATCTGGTTGCAATAATGGATGTTGATGTTTTGTGATGTTGTGTTTTTATGACTGGTGTCGTCTATTCTTTGTAAGAATAATTTTATTTGCTTATCAATGATGTAGTTGGGAAAATTGTTGTTGACTAGTGTTTGTTTTATGCGTTTCAGTTTACTTAGAAATATACTTTGGGAAGAGGAATTATGCTATGCTGTATGTGCAAAGTTTGTTATCACTGCTATTTTATATCTTTCTGGGCATTGGCTATCATAGTTTAGAAGACAAGACTTTGTACTAGTGGAATTTTTATACGAGTGAGTGGTAAATTATTTCGATTTTAGGATCTTAACTTCGAGGAAAGAAACCTTGTTGGGTTGATATGTGAATTTTAGTGCTGATTTTTTTCAGACGTTGATTTTTAGTGTAGGACATGAAAAAGTTAACGAAGACAGGATCAAAATGGTTTCTCTTGATAACACCCTTAGTTTGGTTATATGTGTTACCATTATGGCCATAAAATGGAGATTTCGTGGTACAAGTGAGAGGCAGTTTCCGGAAGATAGCTACTCGGATTTATGGGGTTGGGGGTATTATCGGGTGTTTGGAGAAACCGTCGCTAATTATGCCGTCAACTGGGACGTTCGTAAAGAACAGACTGTTCAAATTGCTGGTAGTCTCCATTTTCCTATATGGATGTGAAACGTGGATACTGTTGGCAGATACAGAGAGAAGGATCCAAGCGTTTGAGAACAAATGCATGAGAAAATTCCTTGACATCTTCTATAGGAAACATAAAACCAATGAGAAAAAGAAGTTTTGTGGGATACCAGGAACCTCTACTCGCCACTGTCAAACGGAGACAAAATGGCGTGGCTTGGACACGTTACAAGGCATGGGAGCCTGTGCAAGACCATTATGCAAGGCACCGTTGAAGGTGGACGTAGAAGAGGGCGCCAGCACAAAAATTGGTTGGACAACGTCAAACAATGGACAAGTATGACTATACCAGAATTGCTGATGGCAGCCGTTGGTATACCGTTGTGGAGGAGATTTAATATGGCTTCTGCATTCGGATCCCTCCTACGATTACAAAATTCAAGGAAACAATGATGGTGATGATGACGATGATGATGATGAATGCATTTGGGTAAAGTATTAACTAATGTTTGTTTTATTCGTTCAGTTCACTAAAAAATATTTCTCAAGAAGAGGAGATTAAGTGTTCTCAATTAAGAAAGTTTATATACACTCCGTGCCAAATTATTATTTTTTCTAATATTTCAAAAAGCTTCGAATCAATTCACACAAAATTTTCACACAATGTTGACCCCAGTAGCCTTTTTGTACTGATCTGCGCAATGTAAACAAATTGGCGCCATATTTGTTATCAGCGCGGTGATTTGAGCGTGCCAAATTATTAGAAAGGTTTAGAAAAATTCCCAGAATTGAGCAAACAAAACGTTTATTAAGGTTGCACGTGAATGTTTATGATCAAAAGAAGCTAATAAATAAGATAATCAAACAAATAATAACAGATACAAAAAAGGCAGTTTTAAACAAATTAATAGAGAAGGTGCTTTGGCGGTTTTGAAATTACTTGAAGAAGTCGATGATCCATAGAATTTGTTAATTGTAGGATGTCATCTGCTGTAATGCCACGTGATATGTCAAGACTTGCTTCCCACAACTCAGCGTTGCTCCTGAATTGTCGTATAGTCTTCGCTTCATGATGCTCCAAAGGTTTTCGATTGGGTTCAGATCCGGAGAATTTGCTGGCCACTTCATTTTTCGAGGTCCATCGAAGCCTAACTGTTTCAAATATTCAGTAGTCTTGTGAGCAGCATGTGAGGGAGCATTATCTTGCATAAAAACAATGGCCCTTCTGAAGGCAAATCTTTGCCTTTTCATCCACGGTTCAAAATGCTCCTTCATAAACGCTATGTATGCATCAGCAGTCATTTTGACACCATCTGGTACTCTCCATGGGCCCACTAATGTTTTCCCAATAATGCCACCCCAGATCATTATGCCTCCACCGCCTTGTTTGCGTCTCAAACGTTGATGGCGAATCTGTCCGTTTATTACCCAGCCTTTGCACCATCTCTCTGGCCCATCAAGTGTTGCTCGACTTTCGTCTGTGAACAAAACTTTAGAGAAGTCAATCTTCATATTGTCCTCGGTCCATTTCAATTGATTTTGAATGTGATTTCTCGTCAACGGAGGCTTCGATACAGGTTTGACTGTTGTTGCTATTTCCCTCAGATACCGACACCGAGTACTTTTAGACACAGTAGTATCCCCAACACGACTGAAAAGTAAGTCCAGGCTTCTTCGTGGCCTCTCGTTTAAGTTGTGACATGAGACGACGTGAAATAACCCTCAACTTGTCTTTATCTGCCCTTTTGCCTACTTGTGTAGGGTTGGCGGTGAACTTTTTCACTGTTTGATGACATCTCCATATCATTTTAGAAATTTCTAGGGTAGATTTACCTTTTGAGAGTTCTGAGGTAAATTTTCTTTTCAGCATCACTTAAAACGCTTTTCCAGACCATCTTTTCACTAAATTCTTACATTTTCTAATAATTTGGCACGCTCAAATATGGCGCCAGTTTGTCTACATTGCGCAGATCAGTACGAAAATTTCAGGGATTGCGCAGATCAGTCTTGGCAATATTCTGTGAAAACTTTCTGTGAATGGATTGGATGGTTTTTGAAATATTAGAAAAATAGTCATTTCGATAATAATTTGGCACGCAGTGTATATATATATATATATATGTGTGTATGTGTGTGTGTGTGTGTGTGTGTGTTAAAAATAGGTTATATATTCCCGAGAAGGTTTCAAATTATTGACAATGGAAAAACGTTCATGAAAGTTTGTTTCGAAATATATCTGATTTGTATTTCAGAGTTTAGGCGACATCAGATCAAAAGCGAAAAAGTTTTATGTGCGTTTGTGTATTTGTGTATGCTTTCAAAAAAAAATATTATTTTTTCCCAAGCAGGTGTTGCTCGTGACTAAAAAAAAAGAAAAAAAAATGACTTTTAAAAGAGTCGTTAAAGTTTTATTTTCTTTGTTTTAAGTTTACGATATGAGAGTTGTACTTTAATCCATACGATTTCCGTGTCGCCAGCATGTTAAAAATAGCACCAGCTTGGGAAACATAATAAGAATACATTTTAAAAAAATATAAACAAATACACACAGGCAACCCATTTTATTGCTTTCGACCTGATGAAGCCTAAGCAGCGGATTCGAAACATACATCATAAAAGTTTTCCAATTGTTAATATATATATATATATATATATATATATATATATATATATATATATATATATATATATATATATGTCCTGGAAAGGGATATATTTGATCGAAGTAGCTAAGTGGTTTTGGCTACTGTAACAAAGTAGTACACGGTAGCAGTAATCGACTGGTACTCGTCGTAGTCGCAGGTAATAGGTGTTGACCAATAGAATAGCCAATGGCGTAGTCCAATGGGCGTTGTCATAGACTTAAACTCTGTCGTACCTACACGTCCGTCTGTATTTATATATATATATATATATATATATATATATATATATATATATATATATATATATGATTGATATTTCTATAGCTATAGAGACATTGTTTTTTTTTAGAATTGAGAAAGCAGTTTTGGTACGTCTTTTTTTTTTTACATAATGAGATCCTAAGTACTATCGTTAAATTTAAATATCCAGAAACTGAATTTTCCTATTCATAACTTCGTAGGTGAATTTCAATGTTGAATTTTGCTTAAAGGTGGATTTGGGACTTTCGATTAACACAACGATGCCTTGTTGTCGGCACCGCCAGTAGCCGAGCTCCGGGATCGTTATCCACTCTCCTTATTCTTTTTTTCTTCCCTGGTGGCAGTGGCGAAGATGGTAGTGAAGCAAAGAGAGTTTAACGAGGCCATTCGCGTGAATTTAATTTTGGTAGACAACACTTCGTGGAGGAGAAGCCCACACACTTGACCAGAAGCCCCTCCCTCGTGGCTCGAATGAGATATATAGATATATACAATAAATCAAGAAATATATATAATATTTCTTGATCTATTGTGTATATATATATATATATATATATATATATATATATATATATATATATATATATATATATATACAACAGATCAAGTAATATTCACGAGACGTATCTGATAAACTGACACAGGTATTTAGAAACGAAACGCGCCTCAGGACCAGATATTCGATGAATTTATTTCTATAATATATAAATTCAATGAATTAAATCCCATTCAATTATTTAAATCCAAAATTATATATAGTCATCTGCATACAAGCCTGTTTCGCTGTGTCACAGCTCATCAGTGTGGGTAGACTGCACAAGTCAAAAATCTTACCCCTAAGCTATCGGCGCACGGCAGACAAAGGGAAATTTTAACATATTATATATGAAGTGTGTATAAACGCCATTGGCAGAAAAGTGAAAAAATATATAAAGGTTTTCTTACAGTCACTGAAATAAGAATGGAATCAATTATCAAACTTATACTTTGAGAAACTTTTTTGCAAAGAATGCCCAAAAATTGTGCTGGAGTAATCAAGGCCAAAGAAGGAACTTTTGACGAGAGCAAAATTTAATCATAAAATGCTTATTTTTTTTTATTGTCATAATAAAGTTTCTAATTAAAAAAAAAACATATCTCATTTTTTTAAAGCCATGTATAAGAATTTTCTCTTATTTAAGGTACAAAACAATTACTTTTGGAGCGAATTTAAAAAGTTAACAGTGGTGTCCTCAAACTTTTGAACTGTTGTATATATATATATATATATATATATATATATATATATATATATATATATATTCGAACCAGTGACGAATATTTTCTGTGAAAATTTCTCGGGCATTCAGGCTGTTAAATGTTGTTTAATATTTTCTGTAAACATATATATATATATATATATATATATATATATATATATATATATATATATATATATATATATTACATGAATCATTCATACAAAAACTAAATTAGTAAAATTAATGATATAAATGGCGAAAAACATCTTCGCAAACACATTATTAAAGTTACATTAACCTACGAACCACTCCAATAATGTTATGATCCTTGCTTTTAATAACTTCAAGTTGTATGTCATTTTTTATTCTGCTAGTACTTTCAGCTGTACATACAGCCATCCTCAGGCATGGAAATTAAATTGTTTTTTTTAGTAAATCCAGGTAGTAACGAGACACGAAAGATTAAATGTGATTCGAAATATGTTTTTTTTTTTTTTTAGAAATGTGTTATTGTTAACGGATAAGAAATTTTGGAACGTGCAGTCGCAACACTAAGGTTGATTGTTTTCCTTTTTTTTTGTTTTTGAAAATTTAAGAGAGTGCGTTTTGTACAAATATGGTAATTTGAGAATTTTTTTGTGGCATGAACTAAACTGTTCAATAAATAAAGTAATGTCGCATATATATATATATATATATATATATATATATATATATATATATATGCGTGTGTGTGTATGTATACACACTAACTAAATCTATAAGAAAATTTAAAAAATACTTTAACATGTTATTCACCAATTAAACAGCGTAATCAGAAAAAAAAATGCATTTTATTTCAACTAAATTCTAAATTTTCAGTAGCAATTTCAAACTTGATTTACGTTAATCATATGAATATCTATTTTATTTCCTTTTTTTCGTTCTTGGAGTTAGATTTTACGAACTTTTTTTACGGTTTTTTATTTATATATTCATTTGATCGGTGAAACATTTCAAGATAAAAGTTTTTCCAATTTTTCTCATATATTTCCCAGTCCGTCGGATTCCGATCCAAATTCAAGTCAAAATCACACGCACGAATCTTAGCTTAATGAAAAATTTAAGAAGAATATAGGAAAATATAGAGAAAGATTAAGAGGAAAATTGGGAAACCTACGGAATAATTAAAGAGAAAATAGAGAAACATAGGGAAACAAAGGGAAAGATTAAGGGAAAATTGAGAAACATAGGGAAAAATTCAAAGAAGAATAGGGGAATAGGGAAAAATTAAGGCGAGAATAGAGAAATATAGGGAAAAATTAAGGGAAAAATAGGAAAAAATAGGGAAAAATTAAAGGAAGAGTAGGAAAATAGGGAAAAATTAAGGCGAAAATAGAGAAAAGAAAAAATCAAGGCGAAAATAGAGAAAGGAAAATTTTAGGGCGAAAATAGAGAAATATAGGGAAAAATTAAGGGAAAAATAGGAAAACATAGGGAAAAATTCAAGGAAGAATAGGGAAATAGGGAAAAATTAAGGCGAAAATAGAGAAAGGGAAAAATTAAGACGAAAATAGAGAAAGGAAAAAAATTAAGGCGAAAATAGAGAAAGGTAAAATTAAGGGAAAAATAGGTGAGCATAGGTAAAAATTCAAGGAAGAATAGGGAAATAGGGAAAAATTAAGGCGAAAATAGAGAAAGGAAAAAATTAAGGCGAAAATAGAGAAAGACAAAAATTTAAGGCGAAAATAGAGAAAGGGAAAAATTAACACGAAAATAGAGAAACATAGGGGAAAATTAAGGGAAAAATAGGAAAACACAGGTAAAAATTCAAGGAAGAATAGGGAAATAGGGAAAAATTAAGGCGAAAATAGCGAAAGGGTAAAATTAACGCGAAAATAGGGAAATATACGGAAAAATTAAGGGGTAAATAGGGAAAAATTAGGGGGAAAGTAAGGAACCTAAGGAAAAATTAAAGAAAACATTACGGTAGAGTTAGAGAAAAATAGGGAAACATTAAATGAAGCATTAAGGGAAAGTATTAAGCGAAAAATTATTGTAGGTAAATTCATTTGTAGCAATATTCTGCATTATCAGGAAAAGTAGCATTGGAGAATATTATCCTTTGATCTGCACTCGAACTTTGACCCCTAGTACCCACACAAAGGCCCATATTGGCCATAAATTTCACACTTGTAGTATAAATAAGCTTGTTATTTTAGAAAATTGTTTATTTACATTAATTCGGTTGGATTATAAATAGATTAAATTAACCGAATTATTTTTAATGGGCACATTTGAAAGAACTCTGATGAAGCTAATATCCGGTGAGAAAAAAAAAGCTTGTTTACCTAACGTAGAATCAAAGTTACATCTTGTGGCATAAATGAATGTTAAATTTTTGAAGAAAAACATTTGATGTGACAGTAATTATAGCTGGAAAGTTCGGTTGGAAGTTATCCATAACAGTAAACATGGCGTCCAGCGGTTTGGCTTTTTCCTTTCTTTTTCCCCTCTAGTTACTTTTCTTTTTTTTAATTTAATATTTATATTTTTTTTACTAATCATTCAGATAAAGAAATAACAATTTTAAATGAAACGAGAAAAAAATCCAGTTATTCCTTATTTTTTAAATATTAAAAAGTAATTTTTGACAATTTTCCCTAATGAAACACATTTGAAGTTGTGCGTGTATGTTTGTATGCATGCATTTTTGTGGTTTTGTGTGTGTTTATGTGAGTGTTTGGGTAAGTGTGTTTTCGAAATTGAACATTAGTATAATATCTCACGAGAGTTACTGGAAAAATGTCAACATTGATTTAAAAAAGAAAAAAAAATGATTTATGCGGACTTTATTTCATAATTTACAAACCCATAAGTATGAGACCCCACAGAGGGTCGACCTCACTTCACGATCATAATAATTTGACTAGATTACTAAAAATTCCTCAACAACAGAGGTGGAACACCGACTATGAATTTTCGGTAAACTACCACGGTGCTTGAAAGGATTTACAGGCTCTACATTTCATACATTCCGGCAGTATCTAAAAAATGTTGCATTATTATTCGATATTTGACCAGAGCTTCCAGTAGCAGAGCACATGACCATGAACTGCGTATAAAATATAATATGCAGTTGTGGCGCAGAATATAATGGCGGAATTAGACACCTTTAAAAGGTAATCGATCTGACTTACACCAGTGGTACGTCAGAAATAATGTAGATAATATCCGGTCCATAGAACAATGGGAGGGTATCTAAAAGCAATTCCATCTTTTTTGAAATATTTGATTAGATAAAAACCTCTATCATGCGTGGAAATAATCGGATTACTGCAAAAATTATGCATATTTTAAGTGTAAACGTTTCTCAGATTGTGTTAACGCAATTTTATTAATTTTTGCTAATCACTGCTCGACGTATATGTATACGAATCTAATATAGATAAATGGAGATTTTATATGATATAACATAACAGCTCCATAACAATCCTGACTTGTAACCAATGTTTGTCGACTTACTATCACTCAGAGTCCCAGTTTTGCCATTTATTTACAGAAGCTAGTTAGGTAGATTGCTCATTGTTTCCCTATCTTCTTTGTGCTTTAAATATTGCCTGTGAGTTACAAATTCTCCAAGCACCCCTTTCTCATTAGGCGCCCAGAATGATCCTTAGACATTCTGTTTCCATTTGCCGTAGAAACTCTTTCTTACTCAGATGTACCCTTCATCGTATACTCCAGCGATACAGTATTACAGGACGATTATTTGACTTAATACAATCATTCTTGTCAAACCGTGAAATGAAGGTCGTCTTAAACGGGTTCTGCCCCGACTCCTTTATCACGAACGCTGGTGTTTCCCAAGGCTATATCTTTGGACCAACACTGTTCCTGATCTTCATCGGTGACCTTCCCGATGTCAGTTCCCAAGTTGGCATCTACGCGGAGGACACTACTATTTATTCCTGCCTCAATAGTAAATCTGGTATCGTTGACAAAACTAACCTGGATGCTGATTCCGAAAAGGACCTCCAATCTGTGGTTGACGGAGGCAGAAAATGGCTTCTAAACTTTAATGCCTCCAAAATGAAACTACCCTCCTTTACCCACCACAGAGAACCCTTTCTGCCTCCCATCAGAATGGCTGATTCCCAACTCCTCGAGAGCGCCTCGTTCCGCCTGCATGGTCTCACGGTGTCCACTGACATGAGCTGGAATAAATACATTGAATCAATAGCTTCATCTACCGCAAGGAAAATTGGTTCTGTGTCGTACCAGAAAGTATTTCTCGTCTGGGTCCATCCTTCAAATCTATAAATCAACCATCCGTCTTGCATGGAATATTGCTGTCATGTACCGTCTGGTGATCACGCTGCACGTCTCGAGGCCCTTGGCAAATACCAGAAGCGAATATGCAAGATGATAGGTCTTGATCTAGTATCTAGACTACAATCGCTATCCCACAGATATGCCGTGGTTTCCCTTTGTCTCTTCTACAAGTATTTTCACAGCAACTGTTTGGACGAGCTACTTTTGTAGGTTCGAAGACTGCATGAATTTAAGCGAGCTACCAGTGTGGCATTTCGGTCCCACCCTTTCACCGTAAAAATGGTTAAATGTAACAGTCTCTTCTATTCAAACAGATTCTTCTCTGGCACTTCCCGTCTCTGGAAGTTCCTTCTCCTTTCTTGCTTCCCCAATGATTATAATCTTCAAATATTCAAGTTTAATGTCAATCGACATCTGACACTCTGAGATTGCTCCCCGTCCTTCTCTGCATTTTTTCCTCAAACACGCCTCTTTACTCTTGTTCTCAATCCTCTGTAACCCCTTGCATGCTAGTGGCACTCCCGCCTTGCTTCAGGTGAATTGCTTTAAAAAAAAGAAAAAAAACTCAGCATACGTCTATAAAACCGTATCTCTGTTGTCTCCTTTTCATCTGTGGGAAAACTGTCCAACATTCACTGTCATATAGGAAGTTTGATATTAAATAAAAACTAAACAGTCTTCTCTTTATTTCCAAACAAGTATAATTAAAAATAAAAAAAGGAAAGAATATTGCAGTACCCCAAACAGCAAGGGTAGAAGGGAATACATCCTTTGAAAATCATTGCTAGTAATTCTTTTACCTTTTACCAGGGATCTAGATTTAGATACTGGCTCTGATGGGAAATACATAACTTCGCTATTCGCCAAGCAGGTCTAGAGATATTCCATAGTGTTGTTTCTTAATCATAAATAATATGGTACAAGGCCAATCTAGAAAATATCGAGGTAGCAAGAGGTACTTGACGCTAATCTCTAGAGTAAGTAGTATGTCGACATTATTTGAAATTGCAAGTTTTTGCTTGGGCTCAAACAGAGACCACCGGCAGTGAACAGAAATAACTAACGATTTATCCCGCTAAATACGTCATGGGGCGTTAATTAAAGATATTCATTAAGCTTAGACCAAATTGTATGGATGGATTGTTTACCACAAATCCTTGAGGTGAGGCTGGTTTCAGAAACTGGGCAGGTAGTACATCACCACCAGATTCAGTAAACACATATTTCTGCCAACCGTATCTCGCCATGTAGTTCATGCGTTGATTTCCTTTATCCCCCTTGCTTTCCGTATGTCCTGTGAGTGTCGAATTCGCAAATCCTTCTTTCTTCATTATGTTTTTTTTTTAATCGATTCACCCCAAGCAAGGCGGGAAGCCACTAGTACGCAAGGATTTACATAAGATTTGGAGCAAGATCAGATAGGAGTGATAGAGGAAAGGATGAGGAGAAGGATAGTGGATAGATTAAGGCAACATATGTCGATTGACATTACATTTGAATAGTTGGAGATTATAGCTCTCAGAGAAACTAGAATAGGGAAGGGATTTCCACAGGCGAGAGGTGCGAGATATGAAACTATTGGAGTAGAAGAGACGGCTACATTTAGTAGTTTCAACAGTGAAAGGGTGAGAGCGGGATGCCAGCCTCGTAGGACGCTTGAAATTCATGAAGTCTGGGAACCAGCGAAAGCAGCTCATCGGAGCAATTACCATGAAAGTATTTGTAAAAATCACAGAGAGAGGCGACGGCGTGTCTGTGAGAGAGCGACTGCAGACGAGATGCCAGATCAGGGCCAAATACATTGCATATCCGTCTCTAGATCTTATCAAGAACCCCGAGCAAAACAGAAGGGGCTCCAGACCATATATGGCAGCAATACTCCATGCAAGGGAGAATGGTTGAATTGTAGATTTGAAAGAACGATTCCAGGGAGAAAAATTTCCTTGCCGCGGCACAGGGAGCCAACTTTCCTTGCGGCGGACGATCTAACCTATAGCTGTGGCGAGAATAGGTGGATCCATAACTTTCTAAGCATGTACAAAATACATACCGGCACATACAAGATAATATGTATCTACAAAACAGAGCAATGGACTGGATGATTCACTTCAGAGAAGCGGTTTATTTCGTTTTATTAGGAGTTAGGTGGCGCCGGATAGCTGACGATTGAATGAGTGATTGTAGCATCAGATTGAATATATCAATGTCGCAGACGTTTACGAAAACACGGATCCGTGTCTGTAAAAGTGTCTTAAGTCAACTAGGGTGACTTTGCGCACACAGACTGAATTATACGCCGCATTTTGCAACCCTCATTCGTATGCCGTGATATGCGCATAATACTTGTAAAGATATCGCACGGCCATTTACTACGGTTCACTGCACTGTACTCGGTGAATAATCGTTAAGCAAAGACCAAAAAGTCAGAAACCGACCAATCACGTGTGCTTCCGACATGCCCACTTCCGTTCTGCAACACTTCCGGGAAAGGATCACGTACAAACATCAAGTTAATTCACAGAGTTTCCAAGTTCATTCAGCCAACTAACATTAGCACGAAAAGGTCTTTTAATCACACCAGAATGGTTTCATGTGCGAAGCGTAAATAAGATACTCTTTTCTTTTACATCTTATTTACATCTATTTTACATCTTTTTCATCTTATTTTTAATTATTATTATTATTATTATTATTATTATTATTATTATTATTATTATTATTATTATTATTATTATTATTCCATTTTCTTTTTCTGGTGCGATATTTTTTAAAATGTGATCGCTTTTAAGATTCGGCAATAAAACGGATCGACAACATATTTTCCTTCTAAAATTTTCTATATCTTCTTATTGGGAGTTTACTTTGAATTTCATAGCGATGGTATTTATTTTATGACACGCTTTGGCTTCGATTGTTACTTTCTTTCTCTGTATTTGTTTCACTGTCATCTTGACTCCATTTTTTTCTCCTTGCTTTGCACTGACTTCAAACGCAAACGTCCACATTTGAGGTTTGTGAAGATGTATTGGAAATGTCGTTGTTTTGTTTTTGTTTTTTGTTTTTTTTTGCTTTTTTTTTACATTAGTGTCGAAAATGAAAGGAATACTAGAACAAAATAGCATCAAAAAGTGTATCGTCTGCGAAAGAACTTCATGCACGCCTCAGTTTCCGATGTTGGTCAGATGCAAATAATTTGAGCTACTTGTTAAATGTTTCGAGAAAGTGTCTCGTTGTTTGAGTGAAATCAAAGAAAGCAGACGACCATCGTTCGTTATCGGTAGACAACGGTTAATTTTGTTGCACTTCTCTTTATTTATTCATTGTGATTTTCTTTTATGTCTAAAATTTTCTTTTTTTTAAATATTCTCTGTGAACATGTGGTGTGAACAGATAAAGCATACAAAAATAATGTTAACGTTCGAATTATCAGATGTGAGAAATAGAAGCTTAGAATCGAAAAAAAGAACGATGAGAAAAAGAGACAATAAAGAGTAAAGTATAAGTTTCGAAAAATTAAAGAAGGTGAAGAAGGAATGATTAAAGAACCTGAAGAAGGAAAGCGTAAAGAAATCGAAGAAGGAAAGGCTAAGGAACCAAAAGAATGAAAGCGTAAGCAAGCTGAAGAAGGAATGATTAAAGAACCTAAAGAAAGAAAGTGTAAAAAAAAAATGGAAGGAAAGGCTAAGGAACCAAACGAATGAAAGAGTAAGGAAACCGAAGAAGGAACGATTAAAGAACGTGAAGAAGGAAACCGTAAATAAATTCAAAGAAGGAAAGGCTAAGGAACAAAATGAATGAAAGAGTAAGGAAGCCGAAGAAGGAAAGATTAAAAAAAACTTGAAGAAGGAAAGCGTAAATAAATCGAAGAAGGAAAGGCTAAGGAACCAAAAGAATGAAATAGTAAGAAAGCCGAAGAAGGAATGATTAAAGAACCTAAAGAAAGAAAGTGTAAAAAAAAATGGAAGGAAAGGCTAAGGAACCAAACGAATGAAAGAGTAAGGAAACCGAAGAAGGAACGATTAAAGAACGTGAAGAAGGAAACCGTAAAAAATCGAAGAAGGAAAGGCTAAGGAACAAAATGAATGAAAGAGTAAGAAAGCCGAAGAAGGAATGATTAAAGAACTTAAAGAAAGAAAGTGTAAAAAATGGAAGGAAAGGCTAAGGAACCAAAAGAATAAAATAGTAAGAAAGCCGAAGAAGGAATGATTAAAGAACCTAAAGAAAGAAAGTGTAAAAAATGGAAGGAAAGCCTAAGGAACCAAAAGAATGAAATAGTAAGGGTGCCGAAGTGTTGTTCATGATGACGGTCGTCTTCGAGTATAGACTCCAGAGGTTAGCAGTGAATATTTCGAAGAGAGTAGGGAAGCGTTGTTCAGGTTAGTAGTGTATATCCCGGTAAAGTAGCAGAGCGCAGTTCAGTAGTTCTTCCTTCTGTTCTTTCGCCTGATAAGTTGGCACTGGACATTCGGAGAGGGTAAACAAAATGGCTGCCTTTATACACGACGGATTAAATATTTTACGTCTTCTGAATGGTTAACCTTCTATTGGTGGACTATAAAATGAGTCAAGTCATTTAGGCTAGTTCACTAGTACCATATACCAAAAAAACTGCAACACGAAGAAGTAACTATTAAAAAACATGAAGAAGGAAAGCGTAAAAATCGAAGAAGAAAAGGCTAAGGAAGCCAGAGAAGGAAAGATTAAAGAACCTAAAGAAGGAAAGTGTAAAGAAATCGAAGAAGGAACCAAACGAATGAAAGAGTAAGGTAACCGAAAAAGGAATGATTAAAGAACCTGAAGAAAGAAAGAAAGACTAAGAAAGCTGAAGAAGGTAAAACAAAACATGAAGTAGGAAAGTCTAAGGAAATCGATAGAAACTGAAGAAAGAAAGAGTAAGGAACCATAGAAGGAATAATAAGGAACCAGAAGAAGTATAGTCAAGACTAGGAACCTGTAGAAGGAAAGATTAAGGATCACGATTGAAGGAAATTCTAAGGAACACGAAGAAGGAAAGACAAAGTAACATGACGAAGGAATCTTTAAAGAACCTGATGATGGAAAGACAAAAGAACCAGATAAAGAGTAAGGAACCCGAAGGAAATACTAATGATACCGAAGAATGAAAGATTAAATAACCCGAAAGCAACAGAATAATTAACCCGAAGAATGACTAAGGATCTTAAACAAGGAAAGCTTAAGTAAACCGAAGGAAATACTAAGGATACCGAAGACGGAAAGACAAAGAACCTGGAGAAGGAAAAAGGAACTTGAAGAAGGAAAGATTAAGGAAGCCAAAGAAGGAAAGACTAAGGAAGACAAAGAAGGAAAGATTAAGGAAGACAAAGAAGGAAAGACTAAGGAAGACAAAGAAGGAAAGTCGATGGAATCTGCAAAAGGAAATGTTAAGGACAACGAAGAAAGCAACACAAAGGAATCAGATGGAGATTCGAGAAAAAACAACGTTTAAGGTATCCGAAAATGGAAAAAGTAAGAACATTGAAGAAGACAAGATTAAGGAACCTAAAGATAGAAGAACTAAGGAACCCGATGAAGGAAAGTGTAAGGACACCGAAGAAGGATCAACTAAGGAACCCTAATAAGGAATGACTGAGGACCTTGAAGTAGGAGAGATTAAGAAATATAACGAAGGGAATACTAAGGAACCCAGTGAAAGAAAGCGTAAGGAACCTGAAGAAGGAAAAACTAAGGAACCTGAAGAAGAAGAAAAGGCTAAGGAATCCGATGAAGAATAGACTATGAGCCTGAAGAAAGTGTAAGGACACCGAAGAAGGAAAGGATAAAGAACCTAAAGAAGGAGGAATTAAGAACGCGAAGAAGGAAAGACTAAGGAAGTCAAAGAAAGAAAGACTAAGCAACCCGAAGAAGCTAAGACTAAGGACCTGAAGAAGGAAAGACTAAGAATACTGACGCATGAAAGATTAAGAAACATGATGAAGGAAATGACACCGAAGAAGGAAAGATTAAGGAACCTGAAAAAGGAAAGGCTTAAGAACCCGGAGAAGGAAAAACTAAAGAACCCGAAGGAGCCGAAGAGAGAAAAGGTAAGGAACTTGAAGAAGGTAAATTTTAGGAACCCGAAGAATGAAAAACTAAAGAACCCGAAGGGTAAATTATTTACATTATTCGGATTATTGTCCTCATCTTTGTCGTCATATTTATCACAACGTTTCGGCCGTTGTACGCTACGACTTTCTTCAGGTGGTTGGAATTTCGAACTGAACCCTTTATTTCGCTCACTGGGGTAGACTGTTCTAGTACCACGTGCCATGTTTGATGGATGTCAGCTATCAGTTATCTCCTGTTAATTTTCCCTCTGAAAGTTCTCCACTGCCTTAACCATATGTCCTCAAGAACACATGGCACAGTGGATAAAGGTGTTGTTTAGATCCAGTGAAAGAACCCAAAGAGTGTGAGTTGTGATAATTGACATCCATCAAACATGACACGTGGAACTAGAAAAGTCTACCACAGTGAGCGAAATAAAGGGTTCAGTTCGAAATTCCAACCACCTGAAGAAGGCCGGAGCGTACAATGGCCGAAACGTTGTGATAAATATGGCGACAAAGATGAGGACAATAGTCCGAATAATGTAAATAATGTACATAATACCTCATCTCAGAAATATAGACAGACACCGAAGGGTAAAATATTAAGCAAGCGGACGGAACATCAAATTAAGCCGAAGGAAAGACTAATTAACCTAATGAAGAAAATACTTAGGAACTCAACGAAAAAAAAATACGAAGGAACTAGAAGAAGTTAAAATGATGCAACGCAACAAAGGAAAGATTAAAGAACTTGAAAAGGGAAAAGGTAAGGCAAAATAGTGAGAGAATATATAAAATGGCAAATGAATAGGGTAAAATATTTTAAACCGTTTATATACAAGCAGAACATGTAAATCGCCCAGTATATTATTCATATGAGGAACAGAACAGGTAATTAAATATATATATATATATATATATATATGCTGGTAGCATTCGTGCAAATTTCACTATGTTCTTCTATTTGAATTTTCTAATCAAGTTTAACTTTTAACTAATGATTGGATGAGCTCCATACGAGTTCTACGACTAAAAGTTAACACTGGAGAACCTGAATTCTGTTACCTAGTATTGGATATCTGTTTCCTTGCAATTTCCATCGACTGCTGGTTCAAAATAACGAAATCTGTTTTGCTCTATAAAATCAAAATTTTTCACAAACGCAAATGGCCATTTTCCAGCATTTCTTGGTATTGTCACTATTTCTAAGGATAAATCTGACTGCATCAAATGCAGACCCGATGTATAGAGCTTGACATAAATTTGCAAACATTGATTCCAATGTCATTTAAAATAAATGTGACTAACAAAAGCGTCTTGAGCAACATTTACTATTTTCACTTTAACCAGTTTTAAATGTCATGGTGATAGAAAATATCCTTTATACAATTAGTCGTCCTGTTTAGGATAATAAACAACATCGGGCAGAAATCCTTCTGATCTGAAGGCTTTGAGGAACGTTCGACCCTAACCCAGAGGTAGTAGCACCTGTTAGGGCCCCAACTATGGGCAACAGTGAACACCCAAACTAAATGAAAATATGAAAATACACCAGGAAAATTAAAAGCAATACATTTTTTTTTTGGTGGTTTTCGACATTAAATGATCCATAATGAGTTGATATGCCGTTAAACAAACCAAACAGATTTGCAAATGTTCAACATCTCGTATGTGGCAAAGAGATAGATAAAAAGAGATTGAGAGAGTAACAAGAATTTTTTTTAGCAAGGCACAGTTGTCTAGCACCCAGTAATAAGAAAGTATATACTAATGACTAATTGTTACCTTTACGTATATATATATATATATATATATATATATATATATATATATATGTGTGTGTGTGTGTGTGTGTGTGTGATATTCACCACACACAGCATTTAATACAGCGGCCAACTGCGTACATGGATGCGCATATATGCCTGGTCCCACACTGTTCACATATGTTTATGTTTGTGTGAGCGCCAATGAGTGAACATGCGTGTATGTATGTTTGCGTAAGTATGAGTGGCGTTCTGACGACAACTTTTCCTCCCACTACCATAAAAACACCGATATACCTAACCATATATAAATCCAAAATTACGTATATATATATATATATATATATATATATATATATATATATATATATATATATAGAGAGAGAGAGAGAGAGAGAGAGAGAGAGTCAAGTAATATTATCCACGTATGCTCCTTACAAAATATATATAACGTGATTGAATGATAAATTTGAAAAAAAAACTGTATAACGGGTTTTGGTGTCTAAAAGAAACCGTGTTGAGCAGAATTTTCGACTTTGTGATTAAATCGTCTGACATTGTTCTGATCTATAGAAATGTATATATTATTGTCATGGGTCCTTACCTATAACTACAGAATGAACTCTTCCTAACACTATGTATACTACGCCCCTCAAGAGGAACGAATCAAACCGAGAATCTCGGCTTGACGGTCGAACTCTTTGCCTCTGAGCAGAGAGGAACCCGGACGAGGCTCCGCCGAAGAGCAGAGTCTCGTTCGGGGGAGGTTGACAAACCCGATCCCGTTTATACGGGTTTTACGGGCATTTTTTGGCCGAGCCTACGGGCTCGGGAAACCCACGTTATTTCTACTCTTGTGTTCGTGTTATGCTTCCTTGGTCCTAACATGGACCATAACAATTATATTCTTCAATCTATATTCATTCATATATATATATATATATATATATATATATATATATATATATATATATATATATATATATATATTCATACATGTTTCATTAATTAATATAGACAAGTGTTCTCTATTTGATTTATGTAAATTCTTTTCATAACGTCTGATAAGCGTAATAATGTTATCTTTAAACGAAGAAAGAAAATCACAATATTGATACATATTTTTTTAATCCAATCTAAGCTTTCGGCTTCAATAAGCCATTATCAAAGGTGACAATTACAGTACAATATATTAAACAATACACAGACAAGAATGTGATGATAGCCTGTTTCTGTTGACATGGATGATTTCCAAGCAAAGATAAACACGTGAATATAAGACGCTGGAAGCGAATATAGTACCGCAGCTAATGACGTCACACATGACAACGCGAGAGTGAATTCGAGAAGTATTAAGTATGGGATACATGCATGAATGAAAAAATGATGCCTAAATACACACTATATATATATATATATATATATATATATATATATATATATATATATATATATATATATAAAATGGACTCTCCCATCGGTTTCGGCGTATGAACATCTGCCAGCTTATTGATTCAGTTATGAAAGTTTATGCGATAATCTTAAGTGGCATTTAAGTCCCGCTAGTGATTTACAAAAGAGTCCACATATGTAGCAGGTGTGAGATGAGATCACAGTTAGATTGGCTGACCTTTTAGATCTTGCTCTCGCTTCTTGAAGATGATTCAGACAAGCAGATTGAAAATTTCTGAGTCCACTAAAACACGTTGATCTCCATTTTACCCGCTCCAAAGCTAAGCGCTCAAGGGAGTTATATGGTATATTAACTGCTGACAAGTTGCTTTTCAGCTTGTCTCTGTATTTTAGCCATGGGCGTCCTCCATTCATGTAGCCCTGATCTAACTGGCTGTACATTATGATCTTGGGTATCCTGTCATCAGACATTCTCAAGACATGACCAGTCCACCGTAACTGAGACTGTATGATAAAAGTCTCGATTCCTCCAATATTACACCTGTTAAACAGGTCTACGTTAGATGTCCTATCTTAAAGCTTAACTCCACAGATTACACGCAGACAGCTTTTATGGAAAATATCTAGTTGGGGTATATGGTACCTATATGCAGTCCATGACTCTGAGCCATACAAAAGGATGGCAAGTACAACAACTCTGTAAACCCGAATTTTCGTATCCAGTCGAATACCACGCTCATTCCACAAGCGATGGCGAAGTTTGCCGAAAGTTCTGGTAGCCTTTGCAATTCGATGCATGATTTCATCTAAAGTTCCACTGTAATTGACTTTGCTACCAAGATAAGTGAAAGACTTTACATAGCTCACGGGTTTGTCTTCTACTCTCAATGGTCACTCTGGAAATTTGTAGACTGATGGTTTTTGTTTCTCACCACGCAATTGCTTCGGAGTAGGACAAGGTTGGTGCACAACTTCAGTTTTCTTTATGCTAAGTGTAAGACCAAATGCTTTACATGCAGCAGAGAAACGATTTATTAGATGTTGAGCCTCCTCCAAAGAATGTCGCTACAAGAGCCGCATCATCAGCAAACAACAAATCATGAATAATTTGCGTACGAAGTTGGGTCTTGGTTTTGAAGCGCTGATGATTGAAGAGACACAAGTTGTTCGAAACTGAAACTTGACGCCACTCTCTGTGTCTGCAAATGCATATTTCAGCATCACCGAGAAGAAACGGGCAAAAAGGACAGGGGCCGTGACACAACCTTGCTTGGTGCCATTTGTGACATTATTAGGATTCCGACATCATACCATCAGACACGATATTAGCTTTCATTCCTTCATGAAATGAGATGATGACCTTATATATTCATATATATATATATATATATATATGTGTGTGTGTGTGTGTGTGTGTGTGTCACAGAAAGCACAAGGGAAAACTTCCAAATTCAACGAGGACAAAGAGTTTGGTCGGAGTTTCAGATCAATATCTACCAGTTACAAAAACAAGCGATGCATTTATTTGAAATCAATGAACATCTAAGATTTATTGTCGTAAATAGCAGCACTGAAAATCTTGTCGTCATTGAGTAACCCATTGAGGTTGCTATGCCATAAAACAAACCAAACTATTACAAATTAATGTACAAAAGGACCTACCCGTCAACTGAAGACAAAAGTATCGTCGTCATCAAGAGAAACCGCCCCAAATTTCAACTTTCAATTTGAAATGCTAGCATCTAACATATACAGAATATTAACTGTCTGGGAATGGTTTTAGCAGAAGATAGAAAATGTGTCGTTGAAATCCGAACGAACATTTGATTAGCAAAAGATACTAAAAGCCTAAAAATTACTAAGAAATAGGAAAGTATTGTTAGAATCTAAGAAAAGAGTTCTGATCTACTATGTAATATCACTCTATATTACTCTTGTATTGCAGTTAATGCCATATTAAGCGAAAAGTGGAATCAGCAGAAATGTGGATCTACGGATGCTAAGAATTCTATGAACGGAGGAAGTGAGCAACGTGGAAGTGTTAAAGAACATAGTAACAAGAACACTTAATCAGAAAGCGACAACTGAAGTTTCTTGGACACACGATGGGGAAGAAGGGCTTGGACAATTTAAATCTCACAACACACACGGAGAGCACGAGAAATAGGGAAAGGCATCGGGTCACCTAAATGACGAGTTTATGTGAATAGATGGTATAACGGGTCAGGGGTTTTGGCAAATGAAGAAAAGTTGCTACGGGCCATGGTCACCCACGATGAAGAGCCATAATCGCCCACATCCGGAAGTAACGCCACATAGAAGAAGTATAAAATATTCCATTATGTGTTCGGCTTCTGCGAATGTTGTAAATAAATTTCAGATTCTCGAAACATATAAGTCATTGTTACCTTGCCAATGAAGTTTTTAAAAGTTGGACTTTTACACTGGGGCGTACGTCTTTTTTGTCTTTTTTTTTTTGTTTTGTTGTTGTTGTTTTTTGTTTCTTTATTTTTTTAGAAAATGCTCACAATGTCATCAGCCAAGATGTAGACTGTTGATGGTGAGAATCGAACTATTAATCAACGAAATGCGGCGCCGTAACGAATCGAACAAATGAAATCTTTATTTAAAAGACAAAAAGAATAACAAAACTACATACAGAAAGAAGCAGGTAGTTTGTCTCTTTCATGCCATTTTTTTCTAAAGGTCACTATTCATTTTTCTAACTCCCAACGAATCATTAGATTCAACCTTATACAACCAAGGCCATTTTTTCCGAGAATGCCATCAATCTATTGAAAATCAATATTTTTTTTAAAAGGATCTCAAATTTGGACGAGTTTATTTTTAGCTTAAGCCTTCGTATCGCTTTTTACGCCGACCCATATTGACAGAAGAAAAAAGGCTTCAGTCTAGAGGATTTAGATAAACTTTTTCTTAAATCTTCTAACGCCAGTATCCAAGTGTCACGAGAATCGGCAACCAACATTTCTTTGAACTTTTCACTTACTGTGTGCTGTCGGATTAATTTTACTCTAAGCTCTTTAAATGGATAGGAATGTACTCAGTAACACTGTTCTCTCTCTGTTTTACTTGATGCAAAATATACGAATTCTTGTCTTGATTTCTATGTCGTTTATATATCGTTTATTTATTCATTTAAAATTTTCTAAATACTTTCTTGAAAATATTTAAGATATCATCAACGTACCCTCAATTAAAAGTTTTTTTCTTCTTTTTCGCTCAATTTAGTTGTTGTCTTTGAATTGATAATTTTATTGTATTTTTGATCTTTTTGGATCTCTCTTGGATTTTGCTTTATGTTCTTTTCTTTTGTTTTGTTTTAATCATTTCTTTTATTTGTGTATTTAACGTCATATTTCTTCTCGTTTCAATTCAAAATGGCTGCTACAAACCTCCATGACAGTGATTCTTTACGACTTCTCGATTAAACATACTCTTCCAACGTGAAGTGAAAAGACTATATTGAATCTATTGATAGGTTTGCAGCATAGAAAATTGGTTCACTCTATCGTGATAGATATTTTTTCTTATACATAATCTAACATATTTATATATGCCCACTAGCAGCATGGCCCGGTGTTGCCTGTGCTTGATACGACTCATACAGTAATCTCTATCACTTGACTTAATATATTTTTGCCCTTCCTTGCCTTTAAAGGAGTGCCCTTTGCCGTGCTGATGTTGCTACATGCCTTACTTCTTGCCTATATCACACTGCGAATTTTTTCTAAGCTCTATACTAAACATTAAATCTGTTACGAAAAAAGAACTAAACAAAATAAACACAAAACGATCAGCTTTAAAAAAGGACTCGTAACTGGAAAAACCGAATGAAAAAAGAATGTTAACAACAAATACTTTTTCACACCCAGTTCTGCGGAATCAGAATCAACGTTGAGTTTAAGCAAGCGAATGAACCAATTGGAGTAAGGTGCCATGCAGATTTAAATTTTTCCCACTTCTGACGAATGCAGCTATCGATTTTTTGCATGCTAGCATGCTAGTTAACATTCGTATCAGTCAGCTGTTGGCTCTCACGCTGGCCAATAGAATCTTCCTGCCTATTCGTGGCAGCCAGCTATTGGCTCTCACTCTGGCCAGTAGAAAATGGCCGCAAACTACATGAAAACTGCCGTAGAAGCGTGAAAAATCGATTATTTCCACTATCGATGGGAGTTGGGAAATGCAAAGTCGGTCTTGGCCTTCCCACTAACTTGGAGCATGCGCATGTAAATTTTGGTGCAAATCCGTCGAAAATTGCGGCCGTGCATTCGTTACGCACACACACACACACACATCCTGCCTTTTATAGATAGAGATGCTTTGAATTTTGCAGCCACATATGGTCCGGTGCTCCTGCTGTAAATCTAGAGATTCTTGATAAAATCCAAAGAAGAGTCAGCAATATTATTCGTCCTGACTGGATCTAACTAACGCATTTGTCTACTGTGCCATATAACTCAAAACATTACTTTGATTACATCCTTGAGGATACATGGGACAGTGGATAAAGGCGTTAGTTAGATCCTGTGACAGGACCCAAAGAGTGTGAGTTCAATACCCGGTTAAAGCAGTGAAGAACTTGGAGAGGGGAATTAACGGGAGATAATTGACACCCATTAAAACATGGCACGTGGAACTAGAACAGTCTACCACAGTGAACGAAATAAAGCGTTCAGTTCGACATTCCAACCACCTGAAGAACGCCGGAGCATACAACGGCCGAAACATTGTAATAAACATGGCGACAAAGATGAGGACAATAGCCCGAATAATGTAAATAATGTACATAATACCTCATCTCAGAAATATAGACAGATACACTTGTATTGTTCTCGCTCCTTAATAATGTTTCTCTTTTTTCTTATTCGTTTACACTCAGTAATCCATTGTAACTTAGTGGTTTTATTGCACTGCATGTTATGATATGATTTAAAAAATTATAAAAATCATTCTCTTAAAAGAATTTTTTAGGAAAATAGGTAGCTGTTTATGCTTGTTTTTTGTTGTTGTTTTTTTTTTCCACAATTGATGGGAGTTTCCTTCCTAACCTTGTATTTCAAGTGATGGGTAATGTTAATATTCTGACATTATTTTCTCATCGAGTTACATGTGCTATCAATTTTATTCGTTACTGCAGTCTGTGGTCCTCAAGTGATGTGGTTTCTGTTATTTGGTACAGTTCTTTATTTGGTTTATCTAACGCCAGGTTTCAATATTCAATGAAGGATGACCTTTGCTACGACCCTCAGGTTTTATTCGCCCAACGGCTTTTTTAACCATTTATCTTAGAAAGGATTTGTATACAGCTGATAGTTTAGATATTTCTGAATGGATTTGGCGTCATGCAAGACATCCATATAAAGGTTTTGATCCGACGAGGCTATTTAAGAAAATTACTCGAGTTTTCAGGTTGACTTTTTAGTTTCAGAGCAATTTACATTGTTGGGCAATACTAACTCTGGCGCATCATATTCTATGTGTTTAATTTCGTTTACTCCTACATTAATTATTTATAACTGATCCACACGCCGAGCTATCGGAAGTGAAAGGTATTTAATAATCCCATATCCTGAATTTTTGTAATGAATTAAGTGTGCCATTACTGCTTTCATTCCAATTCTAGATCACAGTTTTTGTTTTGTACAAGGTTTACCTTGAGTCCTATTTCTTGGAACACTCGATAGAGGGTGTTGATTTTCTTATCAAGGTCATTCCTATCCCAACAATGAATAACTATGTCATCAGCATATCCGCCCCCCCCAGCTCATCATCAACACACTGGCCTCTGTTAGGGGAGCTTGATCGTTATCTTCTATTGGTAGATTTGTTTGGGATGTTGTAGGGAAATGTTTAATAATCAATGTCCATCTCTTCATATCTGTGCTTGTAAGTTCAGAAGTAATGTATAGTTATTTGGACTATCATCTTGTATTTCTTAGTTATCTTAGTACTCGGGTCTTCCCAGAATTGTTTTATCGGAATGGTCTATACTCGTATTCTCTTCTTTTTCTTTATACGATCATTATGTTGTTGTTGTTTTTTTATTTTATCTGGGATCAATGTTTAATATCTATAAGATATTCCGGCCATTCTGGACTTGAACGAGTTACGTTTTCCGTCCGAAAAATAATAATATTAAGTTGTAAAATGTTGCAAGCAAGGAAGAAAATTTACGTGAAAATAAATATATATAATATATCGCAAAAATATGCCAATTTAAAGCAGATGACATGTGTCTGGCTTTTACGAAAGTTTATTTAAGCTAAGATATTTGAGGCATAATGAGAAAAGAAGGTTTAGTGAATGTGACACCCACAGTGCGCATCGAAGTCAAGAAAAATAGGGTAAAATAGTGGATAATCTATTTGACAAATTTGTGCAAACGGGGGGTAGAATACGCATCTCAAAGACAAACAAGTGAGAAATTTCCTTATCCCGCGTCGCTTTATTCTGACAATCTGTTGGTGAAATCAGTAATTGTCCTGGAGCAACTGACGAGATATTTCAATGGCAGACAACATCAACCCGAATTCAAATAATTACGAAAATCAACTTTAAGAAATCGTTTCTTTTTTTCCAAACACTCGGAATAGAGACACATTCTTCAGCGCTCTGACAGAAAGTGAAACATATTGCCCGTCGCAGCTCAATTTTATAAAGAGCTTAATTCTTTAACCGACATAAAAATAGTTTTGTTTGTCTTCAAGGTTATTGGAAGAGAAAGAGGCTTTGGCAAAACCTTCCAAATCCAAAGCGCTCTGCAATCAGGTCCTTTGTTTCGTTAAAACCTACGGCACCGCGGAAGTAAAGATGTCTGCACATATGGAGATCAAAGACACAATTCAAAGGATGAAGTTATTTCGATTTGTAGAAAGATACTTGCACGCGTATAAGATAAGAACAAAGGAGATTTACTGCAATATTAAGATGCTTTCTTTCTTCCTTTAAGCTAGCGACATGGACAAGGTCAGGATAAACCGGCAATGCAACAGAGCGAAGACTGGCTGGATCTCAAGGACGTTAAACCCGATGTTAAATCGACAGGCGTAACCTGAATGGAAATGCAGTCGATTGATTTCATTTTCCGACTTGCCAACAACCGAGCCTATTCTTCCTTCCATCTTGTGAATTCCTCGCGGGAAAAAACTACAAAGAAGATATGAAAGGATGGTCTAATAACGGTTACTTATAAAACAACAAGCGATGTCGGTACACGCACACCATTTGGTGTACAGGGAGCAAATAGGACTTCAATGTTGTCAGAATCCCGACCGTTTTCTCACCGCACCATTATTGAATCTCACAAGCTAGAGAAAGCTAAAACTAACAAATTGACACTTAAATTATCAACCGTAAAGTGATAGCATTTTTGATTGCATTTAATGTAATTTTCACCAAGGGCACAGCTATTAAGTTCCGACGATAGAATAAATATAAACAATTCTTACATAAAACGGTACAGAATTCTAGTTTTCTTAGAGGAAATTTTAATAGGCAATATTGAAATTTTCATGGCCAATGAAAGTTTAATAGGCAATACTGAAATTTTAATTAGCAATATTTAAATTTTAATAAGCAATGAAAATTTAATTGGCCATATTGAAATTTTAATAGGCAATATAGAAATTTTCATTGGCAATATTGAAATTTTAATAAACAGTATTGACATTTTAATGCGAATGATTGAAATGTTAATAGGCAATATTGAAATTTGTCATATTCACAAGTAACATTTTTTTTTTCTTTTATTGTAATCTGCGCACGACTGCAAAAGGTCCCGGCCTTCTCTTAGCGAGTCCGATGGCAGGGTGTGGTCCTAGTGTATCTGCTAAGCTGTGCTCCCTATACATATATGAGTTGAAAGTCGCAGCGTCTCTTTTGAAAGTAGACCTTTCGGAGCCTATCCCTCTTCTGGTCAAACACAGGAGATATCTTCCAATTTGAAAGTTCGCTTTGGTCACGAACATGTGGCCATTCATTCCATTAAGGGAACATTCCACCCTGGCCATTGACATCAAGCCCTCCACCCAGTGTCACTACCCCACTGGCTGAATCCCTAGTAGATCTGGAGCCCAATGTAAACCAGTGTACTACATAGCACCAGACTCCACAAGAAGGTTAATTTCCATGTGATATGAGATATGTCTTTTTTTAATCTGCAAGGAGTCTACCGACAATTCTCATCAGAAAAGCCTGCATTAGTCGTCAAGGTAGGTACTATTGGGATACATGCTACCAGAAGCACTCGTATAGTGACCTGGCATAAAAAATAGGTAATATCATACCATCGCCGATCGGAACGAGAACTTACACCAATCGCGATAAATGGATGTTCCCTTAGGGAGGCCCCGTGCCTTGAGCGCATATTGAGTCTTAAAATCAACCCAGACCTCAAACAGAAAATACGATCCATCACTAAATATGCTGGAAAATGGTAGGTTTTCTGTAGCGCTCCGGTAAGTACCTGAACTCTCCTGCTATCCAGGAGCGATATCAAGTTGAGAACGGAATGCTGCTGCCATATATGGACAGGAACTTCGCAGCCTTCACTTTCCATTCTCGATAGAGTCCAAAAACTTCTCCGCGTCCTTTTTGGTGATGAATTATTCCCCCTTGCCGCCCTCTTTCTCATAGACAAGACGTCACAACCCTCTTACTGCTCTATCCCTATTTCCAAGGACAGTGTTCAGATGAACTATACTCCTTACTTCCACCAGTCCTAACCTGCAGAACTGAGACACGCCATGCCACGCAAATTATAGCAAACCACCGCCATTCCGTTCGTATTTTCATTGGTAAAATGCAAGTTCTATTCAAGCAGCTTCTTCTTACGAACAATTGTCCCAAGAGGTAGGTTCCACGATCTCTAGCCTGTTAAAGTTTAGGGTTAACGTTTATCTTCCACACATATCCACATAAGCTTTGTTTCTTAGTCTTGTAACCCTCTACCTCGAGTGGCCTTCGGGCCTTGTACAGCCGGAATAAAAAATAGCGTCTGCAGACGTCAAATATGCACCAATTAATACTTAAAAGTTTTTTCGTACCTTCAGGACACGAATCACAATTAAAACGATAGCTTAAACTATTAGTAGTTGACCTGATATGCTTTATACGAGATCACTTACATTATACGGGATATTAAAGTACATATAGGTATATATAGATATATATATATATTATATTAAATTACACATATAAAGGAATATATGTGATAGTAAAGTACACATAGGTATATATAGATATGTATGTGATATTAAAGTGCACAGAGGTATATATATATATATATATATATATATATATATATATATATATATATATGTTTGTGTGTGTGTGTACGATATTAACATGTATATAGGTACATATATATATATATGATATTAAAGTACACATAGGTATATATATATATATATATATATATATATATATATATATATATATGTGTGTGTGTGTGTGTGTGCGTGATATTAAACTGCACATTTATATAGAGGTATATATTTGATATTAAAGTACACATTGGTATATATATATAGATATATATGTGATATTAAAGCGGACATAGGTATATAAAAGTATATATGTGGTATTAAAATACACATAGGTATATATATATATATATATATATATATATATATAGATAGATAGATAGATAGATAGATAGATAGATAGATATGTATGTGATATTAAAGTGCACATAGATATATATATATATGTGTGTGTGTATGTGTGTGTGTACACGATATTAAAATGTATTTAGGTATATATAGGTATATATAGGATATTAAAGTACACATAGGTATATATATGTGTGTGTGTGTGTGTAATATTAAACTGTACATAGGTATATAGAGGTATATATGTGATATTAAAGTTCACATAGGCATATATAGATATATATATGTGATATTAAAGTGGACATAGGTATATAAAAGTATATATGTGATATTAAAATACACATAGGTATATATATATATATATATATATATATATATATATATATATATATATATATATATATATATATATAGATAGATAGATAGATAGATAGATAGATATATAGATATGTATGTGATATTAAAGTACAGACAAGTGCATGGAAAACATTTTAAATTGCTGAAAGTGATTCAAATTTTATTTTATATTTACATCGACGTCATTCTTCTGCCATGTGCCGTGTCCCTTCAGGGCGTAGGTGATCATGGTTCTCTCCAGCTTCCTCTCCTTTTTATCTCTGGGCAATGTTTGTCTTCTATCTCTCCTAATGCCTGTTCTGATAGCTATTTAAACAAGCTCTTTAGATAGACTAAGCGCGGTTTCTCTTATCGTTAATCTGTCCTGTGAGTTTCAAATTTTCCAAAACCTCTTTCTGCATTGCGACCTAGAAAATTCAATTGTTTATTTCTGATTGTACGTGTAAGCGTCCTTTTTGTTTTAATTTTCTCTAAAACTTCGTCGTTGCTCACATGTTCAGTCCTATAGTATTCACTGCGTCCTTCTCTTGAACCACGTTTCTATTGCTTAAAGTCTCTTCTTCAGCTGCGACGAGATTGTTCTGCTTTCACTGCCATGTAGAATGACCGAAATTGCATAACAGTTCAACGCTCTTTTCTTTGTTGCTAACCAATTTTTTCCTGTTTCTTAATACTTTGCTTATCTTTTGGAAGGCATATTCCTTTATTATAATGCGCCTTCGGATATTGTTGTCGCATTTTCCGTCCTCTGCTAAAACACTTCCTTCTTTTCTTATGTGCCGTATCCCTTCAAAACGTAGGCGATCATGGCTCTCCATTTCCTCCTGTCTCTTGTAGCTCTCAATAATGACTTTTTATTATTTCTCCCAGACCTTGTTCTGCCATCCACTTGCTTAAGCCCCTTAAGTATGTCACGTGTTGCTTTCCCGTGTCCCTATTTCCCTCTATCCGCCCAGTGAGTATCAGATTTTCCAAGCACTCTTTTCTCATTAAGTATCCCAGAAATTCCAGCTGCCTCTTCCTGATATTAAATATGAGTTTCCTTTTGTTTGCATCCTCTCCAAAACCTCATCGTTGCTCACATGTCCAGTCCATGGTATCCTTAGCATCCTTCTGTAGAATCGCACCCCTATTGCCTTGAGTCTCTTCTTCATGTTTGTGGCGACTGCTCAACATTCGCAAACGAGGACAGATACCATGTTACAGTTAAGTACTGTTTTCTTTGTTACCAACAAAACCCTTCTGTCTCATAACACTCTACCTAGCTTTTGGAATGCATCTTTGGCTATCCCAATAAATTGTCCCAGCTGCTTGATTTTAGTGTTCCTGATTTGTAAATCGCATTTTGGGCCTATCTTTTTGCTTTAGTCCCTTTTTCTCGCTGTTTTTCGCTACTTTCTGTAGGTGGTTTTGTAGTTTTCTTTCCGTGTCTTCTATCAGAAAAGTATCATCTGCACATCTAATGTTGTTAAGATTGTGATCGCTAGTGATAAATCTTGGTAGGATTTCCAGTTCCCTCAGAATTGCCAAGCTGTATAGGCTGAATAGGTCCGGTGAGAAGACGAATCCTTGCCTTACGCCCCTTTCTATTTTTGCATATCTGCTGAACTCACGTTTTATCTTTATGCAAGGGGTTTGTTGACAATAGACGTTTTTGATAATTCTAATGTCTTTCCCGAATATGTCAAGGTTGCTGAGCAGCTTGTACTTGCTTCATGTGCTGCCCCTTTTACTGACAACCATATATTCTGACTTCTTATTGATACTTAGTCCTTTCTTCTCGCTTTGCTTTACTACCTTCTGTAGAAGTACCTGTAGTTTCCATTCTGCATCTACTATCAACACTGTGTCATCTGCATTTCTTATAGTGTTAAGAATATGGCCGTCAATAATGAATCCAGGTAGGACTACGGATTCTCTTAGAATCGCCTCATTGAAAAGGTTGAATCAGTCCGGTGAGAAGATACATCGTTGTCTTACGCCCCTTTCTATTGTTGTGTATATACTGAAACCTGGAAAAACCATACCTAGAAATCGGTCTTCCGGACGTAACACCATGCAAGTGGGGACAGAGACTTTCGTTATGGTTTTCTGGGCTGTTTTTCTTCCCACTCTCCTGTACACTTGCAAGAACTGAAACATCAAATCTCTGGAGCGGTTCCAGCAAATGAAGCTATGAAGAATCCTTGGCATCAGTTGGGAGGACCGCAGTGAAGTCCTCTAAAACATCTCTCTCCAGTATTGAGGCTACCATCTTTCAACATTGCCTTTCTAGGCAGGTCTTGTGCTCTGAATGTGTCCCATTGGACTCCCACATATTACCCTTTTTAGGGAACTTGCAAGAGATAAAGCGGAAGCCCAAAATGATGCTTCAAGGATCAGTTGAAGACATCCCTGTCACAAGCCAACATCAACATTGATACTTGGGTAACTATTACTTCAAATTGGCCTTCCCGGCATAGGACTATCCGAGAGGATCAAGACTTTTGAGTTCAACTATTAACATGAAGAGGATCTACAATGAGCTGTCAAGAGGGCCCGACTCACCCAGATGCGACAACCACCTATACTTTTGTTTGACTCCTTCACATGACTCTTCAGGAGTATACTAGGCCTTCACAGCCATCTCTGCCACCGCCACCACAAAAGAGAAAGGGAATAAAGAGAGATAGTGAAGATAAGAGTGAATGCCGAATTACTTAATTGATATGGTTTTACTGTGAACGCACCGCCTTCATAGAAATGAACTGAGTAGCTACATAAAAATAGAAAGGTGCGTGAGACAAGGATGTGTCAGCTCCCCAGATATAGTCAAACTCTACATCGACGCTATCCTAATGGAATTGGGGACCCTACCAGAATTAATTATCCGTGGGAATAACCTTAACAATATAAGGTAGTCAAATCTAAAGGAAAACTACAGGACCCTCTTAGAGAGAAGTGGTTGAATGAGGCGAGAAAAAAAAGGGCTTACCATCAACTTCAACAATATAGAAATTATGGTTATCAGCAAGAGAATACGCCGAAGATGCGAATTACGATATAAATATTAAACAGGTGTACAATTTTAAACATTTGTGAAGAATTTTTAACAGAGGATGGAAAATGCGACACTGGGACCCGAATACGCATTGGAATAGCAAAAGAAGCATTCCAAAAGGTAAGCAAGGTACTGAGAAACAGGAAAAATCGTTAGAGACAAAGAAACGAGTGCTGAATTGCTGTGTAGCTCTCATCTTCTTATATGGCCGTGAAAGTTGAACAATCTTTCGACGAATCTGAAAAAAGAACTAGAATCAGCAGAAATGTGGTTCTTAGATACTTAGAATTCTATGTACAGAGCGAGTTAGCAACAAAGAAGTCTGAAAGAAAATAGTATCAGAAAGAACACTTATATCTAAAATCAGGAAAAACAATGGATGTTCCTTGAACACATGTGGAAGGAGGGCTTGAAAAAACTTAGTTTTCACGGAACATATTGAGGGCAACTGAGTTACGGGAAGGCAATACACCACTTACCTGACGAAGTTTTTGAATGCATGGCGGAACAAGGGGGAGTCGATAGCCTTAGAAAATGGCGTAAAAAAGCCACACAAGATAGGAAGTTATGAATATCCATGAACGCAGCACGTAGAAAAAGAAGATGCAAGCAGTTTGCTTCCAGTATAAGTTCTGGATTGTTCGAATATTCCTTCCCAAATAAAAAAAAGCTTAACTGGCAGTTCAAATAGTTATTTATGACGTACTCGCCATTGCGTCGTAGGTTCTAAGTCCGCTAAAGTTCACTTTTAAGTTGATTAGCTATCTTGTACACCTATCGTCGAGAGAAACTAGTCTTGCTCTTTTATTGTACTCTTGTGCCAGCTGATAATAAGGTTAATAAATATCAACATATGTATGGGTAGCGACACGATTATTGGCATGGAAAGGGGATTCGGGAAAGCCGAGGTCGAAATGCTTTCTAGTTTGTTGCATTCACTCTCGCACTAATGTCCTTGGGAAAGGCTTGAATCTATTTTTTTCTCGCCCTATCCCAATTTGGGGATTAAATATCAGGGCATACGGCATTCTCTTGCTTTAACTGGAGTAGATTATAGCAGAGAAATATCTGTAAATTCAAACCCGAGGAAAGATTCCCTATAGAGTGTAACCCGGATATAAGAGAGTTGTCGGGACCGGAGAAGAATTATCTTACATCTGGGTTTCTCTTACATCCGGGTTTCTCTTATATCCGGGTTTGCTCTAATTTATATACATTGACACAGGCTCTAATTTGGGACCAGATAAAATCTCTCTTATATCCGGTTTTTTTTTTATATCCGGGTCTCTTATATCAGAGTTACACTGTATTTCCCAAGAAACCAAGACAATTCACAGATAACATAGAAAAAGTAGCTACAGATCTTCTACATACTGTCTTGAAGTGACTTTTTTTTCTTTTTTTTTTTTTTTTTTGCTTTTCTACCCTTTAAAAGGCCTGAGAGTCATTTGAGGTATAGGGTTGTAGATTAGAGGCCCAGCTTATGCGGATATGTGTGGAAGATAATGGTTAACCCTAGACTTGGACAGGTTAAGATTATAGAGATCGGGGAAGTAACCTCTTGGAAGCTGGTTCTACAAGGCTGCGGTTTGTGGGAAGAAGCCGTTTGAGTAGAACTTACATCCCACCAAAGGAATACGAAGAGAATGTGATTGTTTCATTACAATGGACGTGGCATGGCAGCTCTTAGCCGTGAAGGTTAGAACTGGTGGAACTAAGGAATGAAATAGTGATAGAGTAACGAGGGGTTTGCGATGTTTCATCTGTTGGAAAGAAGGGTGTAAAATAATCACCTACAAGGACGGGGAGACGGTTTTCAATTCCGTCAAAACGGGAAAGTGAAGACTGTGCAGCTTCTGCCTATATATAACATTAATACTCCTTTTTTCGACCTGATATGGCTCTTGTAAAGGTAGGGGTTACCAGGAGGAGTTCGGTACTTACTGGAGTGGTCCAAGGAACTGATCATTTTTCGGGTACCTTTAGTGATAGATTTTATGTATGAGATCCACTTGAGGTCTGGGATAAGCTTAAGTCCCAATAGGTGTTTAATGGGCCTCCCTGAAGGTGCACCTGTTCATCATAATAGGCAAAAATTCAGTTTGACCGGTGATGATAGAATGTCACTCGGAGACGGTTTTGAACTCTATCAAGGCTGGAGACTGAGGTCTGGGCAGCACCTATCTAGATATTACAACAGTACTCTGTTTTTGGCCTGATCTGGCATGTAAAAGTAGAGGATGACGAGGAGTCAGGTACTTAGTGGAGTGGTAAAGGGAACCAACCATTTTTCCTTCATCTTTATAAATGGATAGTATGTATGAGTAAATTATTTATCTAATAGATTGAGTTTAATACTGGGAGCTGTATTTCTCTAGCCTCGTATCAGATTGATATAAATTAAACCGAGCAAGTATAAGATATTTAAGATTTATATTTAGGCTGTCTGCAACGGGTACCTGGCACAACTACATTCTTCATATCATGATCCTGTAACAAATCAGATACAACAGTATTCAATCCATAATAGTCTATGGGTAACGGTGCTGGCCCGGCTACTTTACCCAGATGCCCATGCATTGCATACACAGGCGGGAATTTTAGGGAGAGTTGGCTTAATGCCAGCGTTCATTGTAGAATGGCGCCACACTTTCAGGCAAGGTGTTTCAACTGTTGAAGCTAAACGTAACCGCGGCCGTGTATATCACAATCGCAAACAACGTGATCACATAAATTCACTGTAATGTAATACTATACTTCACATCCTTGGCGGGGGGTGACGTTTCAGACTTTCAATTCTGAAGTTAGCAGAGTAACAAGCGCTACTACAATAACAAAAACAACAGAGGTAACAACAGAAATCCACAAGCGTACAAGAGAAGCTGCAGATCATCGTCGCGTCGATGTACTGCCATGGACGATGTACTGTCATGGAGAAGCTAATCTTAATAAATGTTGACAAGGGATCTGCAGAGTTCTTGCTCTAAATGCAACGATGGGAAAACGGATTTCTTTTGCAAATGCAATTTATTTTGATCAACGAATTTGTTCGTTGGCTCTGTTTAACTTAAGCTCGGGGACATCTACAAGAGTTCAGAATGGTGCGAGCATTGATACGAATTCTTATTTCAAAACTCATTCGTCATTTCCCTAGAGATCGAATATTGATTTCATTTCTTTATTGCTTTCTACATCGCTTCTCGGGCGTATTGAAAGGGGTTTCACATTCTGCGGATCGAGAAAAACCATAATGTGGTTGTCAAAAGAAGAAAATATCAACAAATATGCAAATTGAACCAAACCCTTATTCCAAAATTCAAAACAACACTTGTAACACACAAGTTTCCATATTTTATAAGCGAACTCGTCCTCCCAAGAATTTCATTAATAACAAACTTCTCAGTGTCAGGAATTATGCTTTTATCTGCAAGACCAGTGTACGCAGCTATTTTCATTTTTCTACACTCTAAGGAATCTTCACAAATAATTGGACCATAGCCCATAAAGGATACATTTTTCCAGATATCAGTCAGTCAGTTATGTGTGATACACGCTTAGGCGATCATCTATCTTTCGATACATGACTGACGAGGCAGATTTTTTCCCGCAACAAGTTGCTATTTTTTCTGCGGTAGACCAGTTGCCATCCAAGACTCTAGAAACCTGTCTGTCCTGATATTTACCCATAGCTGGTAGGTGGAGAGAAGAAGAGTGTCCATACTTTTCCCAATGGTATTAGCACGTAAGTGAATGTAATGGATTCGACTGGAATTCGAACTCGCCTCCCCGATTCCTCAATCCGACCCTTTATCGATTACTCCATCTCCAGATATGTATCACTATTATTTACAAAATTTACAATCGGACGAAAAGTCGTCCCCTTTGATTGATTCATTTTCTACGGCTTATCAACCCTTTTCGGGTTATTTAAAGCCAGAAAATATATTTAGATTACAAGATTTTTTTTTAGATAATAAGGGTTTAGTGATACAACTCCTACTAATTAACCCATAGATGGAGGGAAGAAAAGGCGGGTTCGTACTTTTTCTCAAGGAAATTTGTGCGTAAGTGAATATAATGGAACCATCGGGAATTGAAACTCTGTTCTCTGATTTACAATTTCAAATCATTATCCATTACACCACCCGCATATACAAGCTTACGGTAACTTATATTCCCAAACAGCCACCCATATAGGTACTAACCAGGAGCGATATTGCTTAACTTTGCTAATCGTATTGGAGCCGGTGTTTCAACATGATGTGAACGTAAGCCCTTCCTCATCTTTTTTGTCATCATCATCACAAAGGTTTCAGCTATTGTGTCCTCTCGTCTTCATCAGGTATCTGTCGATCTGGGTAAAATTCAAAATCTCCAACTAATTTTATTTAATCTACAGTGTTGGCTATATTCCTTACAGGAGTCCATGTCTAAGGATATCTAACCCTGTTCTCTTCCTGTGTCCCAACAATGGAGCGGGAACAATTTGATCCGTGGAAAATGTCAAATGTGAAAGTCAATTTCTAACAACCCAATTCTTTACTTTTGATATGGGATGCAATTATGGCATATGTGTCGTTAAACAACACGAGGAGGTCATTTTTTACAACAATGTTCCCTCTATACAAGAACCAAGAGCCACTCGAGGTAAAGAGTCAAAAAGTAAAAAGTAAGAAGCAGTTTATTAGAAAAATAATGGTTATTCCTAGAGTTGAGCAGGTTAAGATTGTAAATATCCTCTTGGAAGTCGGTTCAATATAGTAGTGATTCCTCGAATGGAACGGACATCTCACCAATGGAATACGAAAGGAATGAAAATGGCTCGCTACAATGAGTGCGGCATGGACGGTCTTAGCTGTGAAGGTTAGAATTGGTAGAAGAAAGGATTGCAGTTCGTCTGGGTATTTTCCATAGAAATAGCGTTAGAGTAGCGAGAGGCTTAAAACTTTTCGTCTGTTGGGAAAGGGGTTGTGGGGTGGAAAATAATTTAGCAATCACTAGCACGCGAATACGCTTTTGGACTCTTTTGTGGATGGCGTTGAAATCGTTCAGGAATGACTGAAATTAACTGCCATAGACAACCGTTTCCTCAGATCTATAATTAAAAAGGGGCACAAGCGAATGAATCCTGTAGTTCAGTCAAGGGCAAACTGCGGCCCGCGAGTCACATGCGCCCGTTGTGGCGTTCTGAATGGCGCGCCTCATTCAATGAGGGCAATAACGTTTATTGATATTTTGGATTTTGTTTCATTCTCGCTTGTTCACACGCATTTTCTGTCACGCCAAGAACTTGGATCAAAGGGAAATAACTGCCCGAGCAACCTTCCTTACTTATTAATGTCTGTTGTTTTGTGAGAACAGTTCGACTAAACCACATGCATAACTATGATTAAATAAGATTTCTTAAAATTGTAACCTTTTGTTAAAGGTAACGTTCTCAGCATTTTAAACCATTGGTGATTTTCATTAAGGGAGACCATACGTGTAAAAATATTTTGCTTTAGAAATGAGAAATGTTCATAATCATTTTTTTCTGCAGAAGAAATTTATTTTCTTAAAAAGAATTTTTTTGCATTTTAAAATGAATAAATTAGAAAGAAATCACACGGAGCAGTATGTGTTAATCACAGTAGCATCAGTGATACTATTATACGAAATTTTCAATTTGTTAATTATTGGAGAAAATCTTTTCTCCAAATAAAAAATATCAACATTTTCCCGCATTTCTAAGACAGATGCTTACGCGTATGATCTTCTGTAGGAAAAATGTTCACTTTACTTTCACTGAAAAATTACTTTGAATTTTTTATTAGTGCGACCCGCCTCATGATGAACCATATCTCATGCGGCCCACAGATTGGAAAAGGTGGCCAATGCCTGCCATAGGTCTTAAGGAGGACATTTTATCAGATGTTATCAACTGACGCTACATATTCATAAACAAAGTATCATACCGAATAACAGAAATCACATCACTTGAAGACTTCCAATAGCAGCAACACTGAAAATGGATAGTACATGTAACTAGAAGAAAAAATAATAGTATAATCAAGACGTTGACATTCCACACCACCTTAAGCAAAAGGCTAGGAAGGAGATTCCAGTCATTACTAGAAAAAGTGATAAAAGATAATGGACTTAAAGAACCTATTATCGTGAAACTTTGTTTTAAGGGAAATATTTTAACATTTCAACTAACAGTAACCCTAATCGTTCGGATTTCTTCTATATGCCATGTTCTTTCAGGACGTTAATCATCATGGCTCTCCACAATTTTCCTGTTATTTGTAACGCCTAATAAGTTTTGCTTTTTTGCCATTTCGCCCAAAATCAACTCCGTCATCCATTCGATCAAGCTCATCAGCTAAGTGGTGTGTTGCCTTCTCTGGTTCTTTTATTTTCAATATCCTGTGTATATCAAATTTGCCAAGGCCTCTTTCCTCGATATTTTCCCTAGAAATTTCAACTGTCTCTTCCTGATTCTAAGACTAAGTTTCCTTTTTGTTGCCATTGTATCTAGATCGTCGTAGTTCTTCACATGTTCGTTCCATGTTATTTGCAGCATCCTTCTGTAGAATCACATTTTATGCTGCTTCGAGTCTTCTCTTTGTCTATGAGGAGATTGTTCAGCGTTCAATGTCATACTCTAGGGCGGATACTGCATAACAGTTCAGTACTCTTTGTTTCTAACTACATTTATTTTACTATACTCAGTACTTTGCCCAGCCTTTAGAGGGCGTCTTTCGCTCTCCCAATGCGCTTTCTGATTTCCGCAGTTTCTACTTCCCACATATCTAAACCTGTTGTACTTGTTTGATTTCGGTATCTCCAATTTGTAATTTGTATGTTGGGCTGCTCCTTTTGCTAACTATCATGCATTCTATCTTCTTGCAGTTGAAGTTTAGTCCTTTCTTCTCGCTTTCTTTCATTGCCTTCTGTGGGAGTTCTTGTAGTTTCCTTTCTGTGTCTGCTATAAACAATGTCATCACAACGAAGGTCGAATGCTGTCTGTATGGAAATGCTTAATCTCACAATTACTGTTACCATTAGCATTCGTTTGCAATTTTGTTTCACTAGCCTGTAGAGTCTAATGAAAGATTGTCTAAAGGATTAATTCGATCGAAGGCATCTTTAGTCGCTGATCTGTGAAAACGTTTGCATGTTGATGATAGTTTAGACATTTCCGAACAAGATGAAGGCCATTCATGACATCAAAATTAGAATCTCAATCCGACGAAACTAGTTTATAACATGCCCCGAGTTTCCAGGTTAATATCTTCGTTTTGTAGCGTCTTACGGTGTTGGACAAAAGTATTCCTTGTGAAAACTGTTCCATTGATGTGTGTACAGACGTATTTGAAGTGTTTAGAACTTATTAATTCCAAGTTCTGAATCTCTATGATCGCTTCTGGGATCACTACTCTCATATAAATTCCAGATCATAGTTTATGTTCTGGAATACTTTATAGAAAATGTTGACTTTTTTTTCAAAATGTTTCTTATAGTAACTATGTATTCCTATGTCATCAGCATAGATGAATGTGCATGGTCAGTACACTGGCTTCTAGTGAGAAAACTGGGACGCTGTTTTCTGTTAACGGATTATTCTGGGTTTTGATCAGGTATGTTTCAATGTTCGAGAACCATTTCTTCACATTTGTCTTTGCATTTATGCCTTTATCATCGTTCATCATGAAGACATGACAGAATACGGAAGAGGAATTCGTTGCCTTCTTGGCGTAATGAAATTCCAATTTTAGGCGGAAATATGTGTTCGACTTCAATAAGGTGGTGATTTATTTAGATGTCGTTTAAATGACGCTTAAGAAATCTATCCAGAAGGAAAATGATCAGACAACAAAGGGATAAGAGAAAGAAAGTTGAGGAGAAAATTAACAAGGTCAGAAGAAAGGTGGATAAACAAACAAAAAAATACGAAATTTATCAAAGAATGAGAAAAAAGGGATTAAAATAAAAAAGAGAAAGTAGACAAACAAAAAATGGAAATGCAGAGGAAAACCGAAAAAGAACAATGAACAAGAGAATCAAAATATTGAAGAAAGATGAGGATGGTAGAAAGAAAGAAAGAAAGAAAGAAAGAAAGAAAGAAATATGAAGATTTTTGCGGAACATTGCAAACAAAAGAAGGAAAGTAAGTTAAAAGAGCAAAGAAGGTTTATGATGATTGACGGAGCGAGGAAAGAAAGAAAGATGACGAAGGATTGAACAAAGAAAGAAAGAAAGAAAGAAAGAAAGAAAGAAAGAAAGAAAGAAAGAAAGAAAGAAAGAAAGAAAGAGGGAAAATACGATAGCCGGAGCATGGGAAAAAGAAAGAAAGATGGCGATGGATGGAGTAGAGAAAGAAAGTAAGAAAGAAAAACAAACAAAGAAATTGACAATGCATGGAACAAAAAAGAAGGAAAAAAAAAGGAAAAAAGAATAATGACGATGGAGCGTTGAAAAAAGAGCGAAAGATGGCGATGGACGGGCGTGGAAAGAAAGAAAGAAAGAAAGAAAGAAAGAAAGAAAGAAAGAAAGAAAGAAAGAAGTTAAAAGAGTAAAGAAAATAAAACACGCGAGATATAGATTTTTAACAGATTTCCACAAGAAGTGATAAGAGAAATACTATATAAAATTATTCAATGAAGATCATTCGTGTGATATTTTGCAGATAAAGACAGTCTGGAGGCGGGAAAAGTCTTGAGAAAAGGAGACAAATACGAGACAGGTAAGAGTAATGTTTTGTATTTGGTTGACAATGTTAAGATGAAATAGAAAACGACTGATAGTGTGGCGCAGAAGGCTGGATGAGAAGGCTCATTAGAATTAGAATCGAAAGATCTGTTCAACGATGATGAAAACATGATTTTAAAAGAAGAAACCTCAGATAAACCTGGAAGATTTCGTGTCCTTCGATCTGATAAATGCGCGAAATAACGTTGTCGGTGTTGTCGTGTGTTTTTGCTAGGAGAGGCAACCAGAACTCCCAAATGCAAATGACAATATATTTACTTGCGAATGTAAATTCGAAACGCATATGTAATCAGCGTTTTGTTAACAAGGAAAATACTATAATTTGTATAGTATGGAGAGATTAACTAATGTAGATAGCTCACAAATTGAAATTAAATTTGAATTCATCTAAAACTCGTTAAAAATAGGAATAATTGTTGAAATTAATAAGAACGTTTGTTGCTGAGGTTAAGGTTATTATCGCAATTACTCTTGTACAAAAAATAAATTTAGAAGGTGTATTTTATTGTTTCAGTGAAAGCACAATTTGTTAAATCAATAAAGAACATTATGAGACTCAAAGCCTGACAGTTCAACTTCCTTTATTTGTATCCATTTTTAAATACTTGAAACTTTGAGTGATATATAACTCAATCAAAAACCTTTAACCTTGTTTTTTAAATTATTGCCTATCGTAAGTGTTAAAGGCAGACAAGTAACTCTTTATGGACTGATGTAAATAAATACAGAGGGTTGCATTATGATGCCAGGGAAGGGTACTAGGACTTTTGTTACATGTGGAAAATCTCCTGCAACTTATTTCTGCAATAAACTAGAATAAAAACTAAAAATTTAGGTACATATATATATATATATATATATATATATATATATATATATATATATATATATATATATATATATATATATATATATATATATATATATTCATATAGAATATATTTATAAAAAAGCAATATGCAAAAACACAAACTGATCTTATTTGACAGGTTTTGTGCTCTGCGGGACTTTATCAAGGCAAATGTTTGAGTTTTCCTTTTGTCTTATTTCATATATATATATATATATATATATATATATATATATATGTATGTATGTATGTCTGTATGTGTGCGGTTGTGTGTGAGTGTTGACATAATTGGAAAGAATTCTTAGACTGATGATCCGAAGTATTAGTATTTTTGTTATTATTTAACATACTGAAATAGGGCCAAGATTATAATCATTTTTTTAAAAAAATGATTCCATCGCGACACACAAATTATTAACCCTGTAGTTAAGGTTTAATACTGAAATTATTATCCCAGTGGTTAAGGTTTAATACTGAAATTATTAACCCACTACTTAAGGTTTAATACTGAAATTATTAACCCAGTAGTTAAGGTTTAATACTGAAATTATTAACCCAAAAGTTAAGGTTTAATATTGAAATTAAACTTGAATACTGCTGACTAATTTCAAAACGTAGTAACTTCTGTGTCGCGAAGGCATCATATTTTTTTAAAAAGTGATTATATATATATATATATATATATATATATATATATATATATATATATATATGTGTGTGTGTGTGTGTGTGTGTGTGTAATTATTTTACGCCAAGCAAGGTGATAAAATCACTAAGATGCAAGGGGGTTATTTAGTGTGAAAGAATATGAGAAAAAGAATTAAGTAGAGAGAAAATAAAAGAACAGGAATCAATAAGGCAGAAGATAATTCATTTTCCGCTGCAATAAATGTCTGGGCAAATTTTCAAGCATTGAAAAAGGACATAAATAAAAGAGGTTGAACTGAAATTAAGAGTTTTTGTTGCTGATGATGATGCTTTAATTGCAATTACTCTTGCATGAAACAAATAAGCAAATTAAGAATATCGTCTGAATTGGTATGAATAAAGGGAACTGATAGATGCAATACCTCCCCTAAGAGTGACTTGAAAAGAGGAAGCCAGGGACATTTAATGTAATAAGTTAGGCTAAACACTCAAAAAAAAAAAAAAAAGAAAAGTGGCCAAAACTAAATAACTGTCCCTGCATTTGAACTGGCTGAAGAGATTAATGATCCAACAGGAAGCAATAATTCTACCAATGTTGATGCTTTCCCAAAGCCTCAACAGGAATTTAGAAGATTTATTTCATTGTTTCAGTGAAAGCACAATTTGATAAATAAATAAATAAATAAAGGACATTATAAGACACAAGGCCTGTCAGTTCAACTGCGTGTATTTATTTGTGACGGTTTTTAAATAATGAAATGTAATAATAACAAAACATAGATGAGGAAATTGATCTGAACGTAAATAATGATAATCCCAGAGATTCACATTAAAATGTTTATGTTTTACTAAACGAAGCTTAGATGTGGCATAGGGACGAAAGCAGCAGCTAAGGATCGAACTAGTAGTAATTGATAAGGCGAGTTAAGCCTGCTACTTATTATATCACATCAAAGGACTCCAAATTTCCATGAATAGATGATGGAATTTTATTGTATTTGGTTACCATGGAAATCACCTAAGAATCCCTATCACAGTGACTGGCTATAATCCTTCTAATATATATATATATATATATATATATATATATATATATATATATATATATATATATATATATATAGGGCATCCCAATAACTTGAAGCGATTTTAAATGTAAATTATGTTTTTTTTTCCTTTTTCTTTCAGATTTGGCGGAAATTTGGGTGATATTTCACACGTAATTGGTATGACTTAAATAATATGATCCAACAGACAAATAGATAAATTTTCACCAATATCACTGATTTATTTACTACTGACTTTCATCCGTCTTAATGAAACACGCTCATATATAATCCGTCTTAATGAAACACCCTTCACACACACACACATATATATATATATATATATATATATATATATATATATATATATATATATATATATATAGGTGTGTGTGTATGTGTAAATTATTGTCAGACAGGATGAATCTGTAAAGGAACAAAATGAATAAAAAAAGAAAAGTCCCTCAAATGACGAAACGCCTCAGCTAAGAATATTTTTGTCATCTCGTTTATACACACACACACACACACACATATATATATATATATATGTGTGCATGTGTGTCTATGTGTGTGTGTGTGTGTGTGTGTGTGTGTGTGTGTGTATCCGTGCGTGTTTCCGTAGAGGATTTTAACTTGTATAATATTTTATATTATATCATCATACTCCTCATTGGATAAGCCTCTACCTTGAGAGGCTCTCGAAACTATTACTGCGTGAACTTTAGTATAAAAAGGAATGAGGCACAAATTTCATTTAAAATTGAGCTATCTTAAAAGAAAAGTGTCTCGTGTGAAACATTAAATGTCGTTATTTTTTCTGTCTCCTAAACGGTTTTGCCATTTTGACAAAAATTACTTATTGAGTCATAATTAATTTTCATTTTCGCGAACCAATTGTAATGACGAATGCATTAACATAACTAATGATCATACGTGGCAGTTAATAATTTTCGAGTACATTAACATATTTCTTTTTTTTATATATACGGCAGTGGTCGGGTACTGAATGGATAAAAGGAAAAATTTTTCTACATTACAAGAACGCCTGGCTGCTTACAGCAATAACACAATAAATAATTTTAGAACTCGGTTGGTCTGCTTTACCCCATCCGCCATATTTCCCTGATCTTGCAACAACTGATCTGTATCTTTATCAGTCTTTGCAAAACACTTTCATTCGTGCGGTGTTGAGTGAAAACCGACCGTTACATAATTTAATATATATATATATATATATGTGTGTGTGTGTGTGTGTGTATGTACCGTACTATTTTAACATATTGATATAAATATATAGCGTACTATAATGATAGTGGAGTAGTCCATTTGATTTACGAAGAGCAGCAAAAAAATAAATAAATAAAAAATAATATAACAAACATTTCACCCGATTTACAATGTTACAAACTTTGGAGAAACGTTCCTCGCACCAAAACAAACACAAAAATCCATATAAAAATATACACGCGAATCTTTCTTTCTTTTTTTTTAGTTAAGTTTAATAAAGTTTATTGTATATGTGCCTGTGTTGCCATGTAGATTAGGTTACATTTGTCATTCATGTACATTTTTTTTTTACTTTTACATCAGCTTCTTCAAATATTTTCTTGCTTGTCAATCTATTTTCATGCTCATTATCACTATAATTTTTCTAATTTCTACTTTTGAGCCATTCTTAAAAAGATTTGTTTTCAGGATTTTTTTTTTTTCCATCGTTTCATTTCTTCAACATTTCGCAATTTCCAATGTTGGGTTCCCATCACTTAATAATGTTACAATATCTTTTTACCGAATGAGGTTTAATCTTTTTAAGCCAAGGAAATATTTTCATAGCTAGTAATTAAATTAAAAAAAAAACTATATTATTGTATATATCTATCTACATTATGAAGAACAAACATTGAGTTGCATAGTAAAAAAAAAGTTAAGACTACGAAGTTAGTTTTAAATATTCTAATAAAAACAGAAACCATACACTGAAATTCAAATCGCACATTTATGCTATAATGGGTTAATGACACAGTAGTAGTTGGCGATAGAAAAGATTAGCTGTAGAAGTTATACATATTAACAGCAGAGTTGATTGGCGACTTTTCGTTTCCTTCTCCTTCATATAGGGTCGCCTGCCCTAACTGGGAAGTGCTGCTCTCCTGACAGTCAGTTGTTAAAAATTGTGAACATTTGGTCTCGGTCTCTCTTGTTAACAAAAGGTGTAGCTTTTCTACAGCCGGACTTATTATTGTTTCTGTACTATTTTTATGGAATACTTCGTCTTCTATGTATTATGTTGATGATTTTGCCTCTCTACAACTTCCTGTTCTTTGCATCGCTTAATAATCGTTGTCTTGTTATCCCTCTCAAACCCTAGTCAACCATCCATTTGCTCAAGCAAAGGTTACAGTGATTTTCGAAGCGTAGCTTAGATGTGGCACAGGGCCGAAAGTATAGGGCACCAAGTCTGAATCACTATTCAGTCGTAACGGATCTAGCGAGACAAGCTTGCTAGCCATTACACCTCGCTAAACAGGTTCTGCGTTATTTTCTTCTGTCCCTCTTGCCTTCAAAAATGCCCTATGAGTATCACATTTTCTGAGCCATCTTTCCTCATTACGTACCTTAGAAATTTCGACTGTCTCTTTCTGATGTTAAGTATAGGAACCCTTTTCGTTTCTGTTTTCTCTAAAACTTAAAATCTAAAACTCTAAAGTTCTTATGATCGGGCCATGATATTCTTAGCATTCTTTTGGAGAGCCATATTTCTGTTGTTTCATTTGTGAGGAGATTGTCCATATATAAAGAGATTGCCGTAAATTCACTGTACAAAGTATTGAGTATGGCACACTTTTCTTTATTTCTAACGAAATTTTCCTGCTTCTTAATACTCCGCTTAGCTTTTGGAAGACATATTTCTCTGTCCTCAATTTGCATTTTGGGCTGTTCTTTTTGCTGACAAACTTGCATTCTGTCTTCTTGCATTCTACTCTTTAGAGCTTTCGTCACGCATTCCTAAATAAATATTTCATCAATTTTCAACCTGTCGTGTATTTGCCTTCCATACATAAAGCTCTGTTTAAAATATTGTTTGATGGAACACATACCTCTCTGGTAATTATGCATACCACTTCAATATGAATATATTCCCAAAATTTTATCCATATCGGTTGGTCAATACCACTTTGCTGAAAAATATGTCTTGTTCAATAAAATCTGATATAGAGTATATATTTGTGAAAGTATAATCTCTCTCTCTAATTCTCTTTCGTTCTCTCTCTCTGTCTATCTCTCATGCTCACTCTCTCCCGTTCTCTCTCTCTTTCTGTCTCTCGTTCTTTATGTTGTTCTTTCTCTTTCTCTCTCTATCAAGCGTTCTCCCTCTTTCTCTGACTCTCCATCTCCCCTTCTTTCATTATCTCTCATTCTCTGTCTCTCTTTCTCTCTCACGCACGTTCTCTGGGCCCCTCACTTTGCCTGTATGCGTCTCTCTCTCTCTCTCTCTCTCTCTCTCTCTCGTTCTCTCTCATGTTATTCCCGGCCTCTCATTCGCTTTCTCTCTGTCTATCTGTCTCTCTTGTTCCTCTCTCTATATATGTGTGTGCGTGTGTGTGCGTTTCTGTGTGTGTACGCGTGTGTATGTGTCCTGACCTATTAGCGCTTCTATATGTTGTAAAATCTAAAATGGCGATGTGACTAGCAAAACGTATTCTGACATTTTTCGTTGGTTTCTTTTCGAAAAATTTTCCCTGGATCCCGAATCTACTCGACCCACAATAAAATGCCAGGAATGCTCTCAGAAGAAGTTCCAGAATCTCAGCTGAAGTGTTCCAAATAAAATTAATTGGGTCCAAGGAAAGCAGTAAGCAGATTCCTTGAGTGTTGCCGATATGAAATACAGAAGTTAAAGAGAACCACATGCCTAAAAAGCAATCAAGCAGGGTTGCGCATGCGCAATCACGAAATCTTCGGATCGCTGTCCCACTTGAACGACATATGTATATGTGTCTGTGTAGATGCACATGTGTGCAGACATATATCGCTATGCAAATACAGAAAAGAGAGAAACGGCAAAAACGTACACGAATTAAAAGAACATATATGAAAGTGAAGGACTGATAAAAATTACCGTACATTCTCGAAGATAATAATCGATTTAGCGCATGATTCTAATCATAGAGTTTGGGAGCCAATATCATTTTATTGGGGCGATATACGGCATCAATAGATCGATTCTAATTTTTCGCGATAATTAAACAGCAAATTTAAATAACAAAACGCATTAGGTGCGTCACAAATTGACACTATTTACATTCCAACTATTTATCTCATCTTTGTTATGAGAACGTTTCGGCAGTTCTATCCGCATCCTTCATCAGGTATATCGATCTGCGTAACCTACAGCGAATTCCGAACTGAACAATTTAATCTACGCGGTTATACTGTTTTCGCACCACTGACCATGTCTAGCGATATCTCATCTAATTCTTATTTTTAATTTTGTTTAGTCATTCATTTAGGGCTATGGTAGAGCGTCTACCAATTATTATTATTATCAGTAGTAGTAGTAGTAGTAGTATTACTAATTTTTCTTAATCACTTAACCCCAAACAAGGCAATAATGCCCCTACGACACAACGTTTACTAAGAGTGAATAGAAGACATTTTGATGAAAAAGGACAATGAAAAAAGATAGTGATTGGCGTTACATTTAAATTTTTGAGAATTGTAGGTGGCAAGGAAGCAATAAATCAGAAGAAAATTCCGCAAGTGAGAAGTGAAAGAAAATGAAGTATTTTATGGTTACATATATCAATTTTAACAGTAAAACGGTGAGACCTATCTGCCAATCTAGTAGTACGATTAAATTTATTTGGTCAAGGTGCCAAGAAGAGAGCTCTCATAAAAATATTTGTAGAAACGACAAAAGGAAGCCAATTCACGGCGATAGGAATGTAACTGTAACTGTAAGTCGAGATGCCAGGTCAGGACGGATAACATAACAGACCCTTCTTTGAATTTCGAGATATATGTCAAGACCAACAGATCAAATATGGCGGAAATATTCAATGCACGGACAATTTATAAATATCCAACATGGATTTTAAGGAGAAAAATTTCTAGCACGATACAGTGAAGTAACTTTCCTAGCAGGAGACCTAACAATTGATTCAACATAATAATAATAATAATAATAATAATAATAATAATAATTTCGGGTTTTAGGCGGTGCGAAATTTTCTTTTCCTAATAAAATGATTTCCTAAAATAGCTATTTACTAGGCAAGGGCATATGTGTCCGACACTCAGTGAGAAGCCATCTTATTAATCAATAATAATAATAATCGGTTAGAATTTCTCGCTCAACCAGAATTCTAATATTATATTTGAATTCCAAACGTTACTAAAATTTCGAATTGCTTTTCTTCTCAGTAACTGACAAAATTAGGCCGCCTTATTTTTAAAGTACTTCCCCAGGTGTGGCACATAGTAAAATTCAAAATTTCTTAGCCGAGACTTTCAAAAACAAAAAAATAAAAAAACTAGCAACACTGAGATGAACTAAAATATATATTATATTCAGCTTTGTATAATGAAATCAGAAATATCAATTAAAAATTTAAAAGTTTAAAATAAAAAAAAATAACATTTAGAGATTTTTTTCTAACCAAATTTTACATCAATATTTTTTAAAAAGTTTTATTTCGTGTTCAGTGAGTGAGTTTGACAATTCTCTAAACTCTGGTGTAGGTAACTCGTAATGGAGAAATTAAGACACTTTGTCTAGCACAAGTACACAGTTGCAGAGCCACTGGAAGAATTGAACTCACTTCGCTAATAAAACGGAATGGAAAACCGAGCACATTAACCACCACGCCATGAAAGACAATACAGCATTATATGAAGTCAAAATTGAAAATATGCTATTATTAAAGGTTGAAATTACTTACAGCTTAGATAAAAATGAAACATTTTTATTTACAGAAATCATGAAAACACTTCATAGAAACCATTTCACATTTTAACTATATTTTCATCATTATTTTATCATTTTACTTAAAATTGGTAACTCGACCAATAAGGGTTTATGAAATTTACTTGAATCTAATATTCATTGAGCAGATAAAGAGCCATTTAAGCAAAATTAAGGCAGCAATTACGCCAACTTATTTTCCATAAGCACTAAATCTCTGCAGGTTCTGTTGAAATTATAATTTTTGCCACTAAGGACATTTAACTACGCCATTCTTGAACGATTTAATCGATTAGAAGTAAACCAATGGGAAGTATTCAGTGCTATTGGCAATTCCTTTCTCAGCCTATGACCGGGCGCTATAAAATCTCCCCATCCAGGACAATGGAAACAGAAACAGCATTAAATCCTTATAGAATGCCGACCATTGTTCTTGGGCTGAAATTTAACTTCCTTTAAGTCTTGGGCTTATTTCACGTTAGTTACTCTTGTTTTTCTCTGACTTTTATCCTTGGCTGATGGCTTGAGGCTTTTTTGGCTTCTTTTATTTAAGTGGATGAAGAATGGACTTTTTGGCAGGGAAATTGTCTGAGATTCCAATTAAGAGTCTTGCCTTTTTGGCATTTCAAAAGCAGAAAGTTTGAAGTGTTTCAGTTGTGAGTCAGTATTTATCTATCAAAATTTATATATATATATATATATATATATATATATATATATATGTATGTGTGTGTGTGTGCGTATACAAGAGTGGACAAAAAATTCTAGACCTATACGTACTTAGCTGGGTTTTGATCGGAACTTTTCACTGTATAATGTTCAGTTTCTGCGATTAATATTCACCACTAATTAAGTTCTGCAACAAGAAAGGATAATGTGTTGAAAAACATTTTTAATGAAAAATAATATAAAAACAGTATTTTACCCTTGCCATCAAATTATGGCCCTAATATTTTAGAAGTACAATGCAATCCAAAATCTTTCTATTTGTTTATCTTCCAGGAAAAAATAACACGGAAGCTAAAGATAAAGAAAATTAATTGTGGTCTTCAACATTTTTCATGTTTAAAATAACAGCAAATTATATTTCCATTACGTCGTCATAGAAATGTCAATTCTTCAGGGAAAGAAAAAGTTTTCCACATACAATATCTCCTTTCTCTCTCAAATATATATATATATATATATATATATATATATATGTGTGTGTGTGTGTGTGTGTATACTGTCATCCTCAGGCAGACTGTCTCGCTGTATCACAGCTCATCAGGTAAGATTTGGCATCAGTCGGAGATTTTTCCCTAAGCTATCGGCTCTGCCAGTGACTGAAAGTGCTCGATTCATAGAAGAGCTTTGCATTTTATATATATATATATATATATATATATATATTTGAGAGAGAAAGGAGATATATATATCCCCTCTCTATATATATCTATCTCTTTCTCTCTCTCTCTCTCTATATATATATATATATATATGTGTGTGTGTGTGTGTGTGCGTGTGTGTGTGTGTGCGTGTGTGTGTTTGTGCGAGCAAGAGTACATTCTTAAAAATTCTCTTCTTCATCTTCGTATTATTATTATTATTATTATTATTATTATTATTATTATTATTTAAGTCTATAAATATTTTCCTTCGTACGGAATCAGTTAAATATTCGTTGTTTATAGTTGAGTCTATAAACATCAACTTCGTTCGGCATTACATAAAATAGGTCGTTTATATTTAAGTCTATAAACATTTACTTTGGTCGAGGTCACATACATATTTGTTGTTTACATTGTCTACAAAGATATAATTTGTTAGCGATTAAATAAATAATGGTTGTTTTTATCTGAGTCTATATACATTTCGTTCCGGATTAAATAAATTTGATCATTTACATTTGAGTCTGTAAGCATGTATTTCGGTTGGGAATATATAAATTTAAGTCATTTATATTTGTTTGAAAGCACTTACATCATGCGAAGTTTGGTAGTGTGCATGTATACCCTCAGTACTGGTCTAGGAGAAGGCCTACTCTGAATTCAAAGGTGTGATGTGTAGCCCCTATCTTTCTCAAGAATAGATGAAGCATGAGTTTAACCAAATACAAGGTGTTATGCGTTATTTGCTGAGGAGATGGATGCCGCCACGAAAGACAATTTCTCATCCCTTGCAATTGTTTGGATTTGGGGTCTGGATATTTTTTTTTTTTTCTACGATGTTATTTTGAAAAGTTCTCAGTCCGACCAAAAGGGATTTAAAAATGTTTTGACATTCAGTCCAGCTTTGGAAAGGGGTATCCGACTGATAGCTTTCCTGTGTCTGTCAACTCAGTACGGGGTTCGTAGCCGAAAATACAAATTTTGTTTCAAACTAAAAAACTGAAACTAAATTTGTTCGAAACTAAAATTGTATTTTCGTCTACGAACCCAGTTCAGCGCCAAAAAATCAAGAATTTATGTTCGCGCGACGACGTGAATTGGTTTTATAGGCCCGCGTATTGAAAATAACAATAGAAACCTGTAATAAAAATGAATATTCTGAAACAAGTTTTATGAGACCCGAATTGCTAATCCTAATAAAAAAAATCACTAAGTGTTGTAATAATCAGGTTTATGGTGGTAAATATTGTTTGAAGAAGGTTGTAATGTATAAACGATAAAAGTTAATTAAATCTTTTTTCATGGGTTTAAGGAAAAATAGCCGAACGTTTAAGCCTGCAGTGAGGCTTTATTCAATGCAATTTAAACCACTTCCCGTAAGTGAGGTTCAACCATCTCTTTGATAGACGAGTAGTTCGAGAGGGAGACAACTATGGCTGCCTTCATCACAATGTGTCTTGGCTGAAGGCTGACAATTTTAACTTGTTTAACTTTTTTCCACATTTTTATGTGTCTTCTATTAACTAAAATAAATCGTTTTCAGCGTGTTCATTTTTCGCGAGAAAAGGGTTTTTAATAAAATAATGTTATCAATGCTTCGCCAAAATTGACAATGAACTTATTTTAATATGAATTAAAGCATTGAGTTATCGTGCCGTCGGATGACAAATTTTAGATTTTATGAAACTTATCTGAGGGCTGAAGATTTATAATTTATTAAATATTGTCAATGACCTTTCGCTTTTTCATTATAGTAACCAGCATTTTAAGAATTAAGCTTAAAATATTAGAATATGGATTGCTAACATAGATCTTATAAATATATATATATATATATATATATATATATATATATATGATGAACTGATCTGTCGTGTTCGACATATATATAAGTTTCAGCAGCTACACACACACACACACATATATATATATATATATATATATATATATATATATATATATATATATATATATATATATATATGCACACACACACATGCAAGCTTGATTGAAAAGAAGAGAAGTGACAAAATCTGTCAGTTTAATTTTAATTTGTCGTCTTTTTAAACAAATTTGTTTGGATGAATACTCGCTGCCTAAATGTACCTTATATATATATATATATATATATATATATATATATATATATGCGTGTGTGTGTGTGTAAAAGACTGTAATATTAGCCGACGCGTTTCGTCCAATGTGGACTTTTTCAAGGTAAAAACGAAATGAATTTATTAAAACAAAGTAACTAACAAAGCAAAATGTCCTTAGCAACTGGAAGAATTTAGAAAACCCTATTATATTCATATTGTCAATTGAAAATTACGTCAAGTACTGTCACGTGTGGAAATATTTTTATTGTTATGTTGACGGACTCAACCATTTTCTTTTGATTTCTTGATACAATTGAGAAAAGCCTGGGCGTTGATTAATATTTGGATTTTCCCTATCTCACCATTCCTAAAAGAAATACTACTCTCCCAAACAAACGTACACAACATGCATGCCCTGGGAATTTCTGTCCACGAAAATCTCCCGTTGGTTATAGAACTCTCTTTTGAATCTTCAGATCATTCTTATATGTGTCTCCGTATCTCTCTACTTAACTCAGTCAGCTATCTCTTCTTTCTTTACCGCCCCCTTCCACTAAAATCTGTTGCGTGCTCGATAGTATTTCAGATAATATAGACAAGGTCATCTCCCTACACCTGTTTGCAAATATATGTGATCAGTGACTTTAATGCCCCCATCATACCCTCTGTCACTGAGCTCGCTGGCATCGAAACCCTTAACTTCTCATTCACTCAATCTATCTTACAAGTGGTTAACTTCCCCACGCATTTCTCCAGTAACCCTTATGGACATGCTTCTCTTCTTGATCTCTGTTTTATCCTTGACACTTGCCGTACTATGCAGCTCTGTCCTCTTGGCAACTCTGATAATGCGTTTGTATCGGTAAACGTATCTTTACGCCCCCCACCACCAGCCAAGAACATCCTACCAACAGAATATCCTTCTGTTATCAACGAGCAGATTAGGACTCGTTCCATAATTTCCTCTGTGTCGTACCTTGGAATGAGTCTTTTTAATCTTCCTGTTAAAAATTGCGCTTCTGAGATATCCTGGGTGAAAGCCGGCATCGATGCTTTCATTCCAGCAAGGGAATATCAAACAAGTTAAATTGCGTTTATCTCCTTGGTTCTCACCCGCATGCTCTGCCGCTATAGCCCAGAGGAATCACTTGTTCCGGATGTATTAGAGCGACACGCTTGATTGCAACAAACGTCTATTTGTCTCTGCTCTTAACGAGTGCAAGCGTGTCCTCAAAGAAGTCAAGTTACTGTTTGCTGACAAACTGAACCAACGTATATCATCTCACAAGTTAGGCTCTAGAGATTATTGTCGACTCTGCAAGAATGTGCTGAGCTAAACCTCGATCCTTTCTTTATTTAATCAATTCGAAGTCTTAATATCTAGAACAGATAAGGCTGAATGCTTTGCTAGGAAATTCTCTTCCGTTTCAACGATCGACATTTTTTGGAGTACCCACACCTGATTTCCATCCTAGAACTGAGGATCTACTATGTGATATTCGCATAACCCTGCCACTTATCTCAGATATCAATTCTAAATTAGACTCCCATAAGGCAAACGGGGGCGACGGGTCCCAGTCGTCGTCTTAAAGAAATGTGCTCACGAGCTGGCTCCAATTCTCTCCAAACTCTACAACTATTGCCTCGCTGCTTCCTGCTTTCAAACTTATTGGAAGTCTTCGTCTGTTTTTCCTGTTCTTAAAAACCTTCTGAACCCTCCATCCCCCTATTAGTCTCCTACCGTTTTCGGCAAAGTATTCAAGGCTTTATTCAATGCTGAAGTGGTTAAGCATCTTACCCCTCACAAACTACTTTTTGACAAACAATATGGCTTATGTTTTGCCAGGTCTACCGCGTATGTGCTAACGGGCATCACTGAAAATGTACATGAAGCTCTTAATAATAACAGCGAAGCTCAAGCTATGGCTCTAGATATATCGAAAGCCTTTGACAGGGTTTGACACTGTTGTGGAGCTATTTCGCAGTGGAAGCTTGTATTTGTACTAAATCGGTCCTAAATAGTTCGACGTACAAAACGTTAGGAACTTGATATAATAGGTATTACGCAGAGCAATCTTGTTGTGGTCACTGACTACTTTCGTATTCGACTAACTCTCGTCCGACATCGACTAGTATTTAGTCACCCCCCCACGAGGGTATCATGTGGCACAAGGCCGGTTTAATGTGGGATCTCCGAGCCCGTGGGCTCGGCCAAAAATATGCCTTTTGAACCCGTATAAACGGGTTCAGGGTCGGTTTACCTCCCCGAACGAGACTACACCCTTCGGCGTAGCCTCGTTCGGGTTCCTCCCCGCCCGAAGGCAGAGAGTTCAACCGTTCAGTCGGTCGTCCGACATCGACTGACCCTCGTTTCTCTTACTACTCCTACTTATATTTGGTGGGAGAGTCTATTAACTATAGAATGGGTGTGTTTGACCATTACAGGCACGCTGATCTTTTACGTAAGCTCTAGGGTTACAGTATTACTGAACGATTGTTTGAATTAATCCACTCGTTTCAATCAAATCGTGTCGTTTCGTGACCCTTTCAAACGAACATGGGTGTCCCCCACAGGCTCTATCCTGGGTCCTACGCTATTTCTGATCTTCAATGATCTTCCTGTGGTCCCCAATTAGGCATTTATGTTGATGACACTACTGCTGTCTCAATAGCAAATCCGTCAAAGCTGACAAAGTTAACCTGGCCGTTACTCTTGAAAAGATCCTCCAATCTGTGGTTAACCGGGGCAGGAAATGATTCATAAATATTAACGCCCTTAAAACTGCTCTCATTTAACCATCGTAGAGAAATTTCCCTGCCCGCCATCAGTATGACTGATGTTAGACTCACAGAGAACAACACGCTGCGCCTACTTGGCCTCGCGTTTTCAAATGACTTGAAGTGGAACAACTAAATCGAATCAATAGTTGCATCTACTGCAAGGACAGTTGATTCGCTGTGTCGTGCCAGAAGATTTTTCTGATCAGGGTCCATCTTGCACGTTTACAAATCTACCAATCTCTAATTCAGCCATTTCTTCTCCGCCGTGACATGGTTTGCCTCTGTCTTTTCTACACATATTTTCATGGCTACTGCACTGACAAGATTTTTTTTTCCTGCTGCCCGAACTACGTGAGTTTAAGCGTGGGACCTAGATTGGCATCTCGGTCCCAATTTTTACTGCTGAAATAGATAAATGCAAACGCCGCTTCTACTCCAATAGTTTCTTTTCACGCACTTCCCGCCTGTGTAACTCAATTTCCGTTTCTTCGACATCTTCTGTTTTCTTGAACCCCATTCAGCTTTTATCCTTTCCTCAGTCGCCCCTATACCCAGTTTTTTCTCTCACCTTTCTGTAACCCACTGCGTATAAGTGGCATTCCCGCTTTGCTTGGAGTGAAACGATACATACATACATACATATATATATATATATATATATATATATATATATATATATATATATATATATATATAGCGCCATCTGACAGTACACACACACACACACACACAGTGGATAGCGGCTGAACAATCGGGGAGTAGATTCCATTATATTCCCTTACGTGCTAATACCCTTGGGAAAAGTATTAATCCACTTCTTCTCCCTCTAGCTATGGATAAATATTAGGGCAGACTGGATGACAACTGGTCTAGAAGAAGGACAACTATGAATTCAAAACCTGCGGAATTTAGGGGCCTAGTACACCAGATCTCTGTATTCGGCCCTTCAAAAAGTGTGGTTACTCCTGCACAAGGTCTTCACCACTATAATCAAATCATTTGTCAAGCTGTCGGTTCCTAGGAGCAGAGATGCTTTACCCTTGTCGAATACAAAGGGAGAGTCCACTATAGAGAGACAGAGAGGGAAAGAGACGTTTCTGAAACTGTATAATATTAAAATATTTTGCACTTAACCCATATCCCAATATATAACAAAACACCAGATTTTTGCATCACGTCTTGTTCGAATATCGAAATTTTCAGCACCCTCTCAAATTGTAAAATACTTACTTGATTGAAAGCAAGAACCGAGGACGTCAATATTTCTTCAACTAAAGTCTAGTTACAATAGAAACTTAATCCAAAGATCGAAGCTTCATATTCCTCAGGGAATAAAGTCCCCTTTTTACAGAGCACATTCACGTATTTATAACAGCGTGTAATGCTGGTAACTGCCACTTCTCAGTCTAAAAGAAACCTTTCATCGAGCAAGTGACACGTGCAGAATTGAAACTGTCTCCGTTGCTACTGGCAACTGGACGACCAAAGTTATTAAGAGGCGATGTCCTATTTGCCATCTGTCGAGTGGTACATCACACCAAACTTCATGTTCCATGACTTTCTTATCGTGTTCTTTCTCCCTATAATGATTCTATTATGGTCAACGTACGTAACGCCCTGTAACCACCTCCCAATAAAAATAGTATTTTTCCGTTATCACTATGTCATAGACATTATGGGATTCTATGAAAAGAAAGAAGAAAGAAAAATGAAATAGAAAGTTAGAATTTAAACGAATTAATAAACCGTTTTTCTAATTTTTTTCTTTACTCAGATTTTTACTCTTGCAATATTATTAAAATATTAAATAAAATTAAGGTATTAAAATCATATTAAATTTCACATTAAATATTAAATGAAAATAAAAAATGTATTGTTAGCACAAATATTAAGTTTATTTTGCAAGATGAAATATATTTTCATACAACAAAAACATTTTTGGTCAAAATGAAATAATAATAGTTTAATAATTGATCTCTAGAGATCACCCAAAGGAATAAACAATATTGCATATTGATATTTCTTCAGTAAAGCCCTATTTCGGGAAGAACAAAAGTAGAGAAAGGAAGACTGTCTTGCACCAATATTCTGAATAAATGTCCCTGCTTTTATCTTTAGTGTCTAATTTTAATTTCTATTCTTTCTTTTCTGTAGTCTCTCCCTCCTTCCCCCTTCCTTCTCTCTCTCTCTCACACTCTCTCTCTCTCTGTCTCTCTCTCTCTCTGTCTCTCTCTCTCTCTGCGTGTATTTTTCTTTCTTTGTGTATCCTTCGTGCCGAATTCATAGATACTTATCGACCATTGTTTTTGTTCTAATCGTATTTTTTTTTTCTTTCTTTCTAACAAAACTCACTACGAAAAGAGAACAAATGGTGGCTAAAAAGATTGTTTTGCGCCATGTTGGTAGGACACAACACACAAACACACACATATATATATATATATATATATATATATATATATATATATATATATATATATATATATATATTAAATATACAGTACTATTAAACATATATCTGGCAACATTATTCTTTCAAAAACACATAGCTGGCAACATTATTTTTACCAAAAAACGTATAGCTGGCAACATTATTGTTTCAAAAAACGCATAGTTGGTAACATTGTTTCAAAAACGCATACCTGGCAACATTATTTTTTCAAAAAACGCATACCTGGCAACATTATTTTTCCAAAAAATGTATAGCTGGTAACATTATTTTTCCGAAGACATTATCTGAAGCCTTTTTATTGGACGTAGTTTATCGTCATACCCAGGACGCATCAACATCGAAAATTTAGGTTTTTATTTAGACCTGTACAGCAAACACCAGTATCACTGGTAAAAGGTCAAGTGTTTTTCAGCGTCGAGGGTTTGACTTTCTATAGGCTTGGTTTCTTTTCTCTGATTACTAATTTGCTTTTGGTCGACATTTTTAGCGTTCTTGTTTACTTTTCTTTTCCCTCCGTTCCAAGTCTTATAAAATTCTTGCTCCTCTCTTTTCTGTGTTTCTTTCTTCCTATTCATTCATTCATTTCCTGCCTTTTTTTTTCCATTTCTGGGACTGTCTTTCCCCTGCGAAATTTCTAGTCCTTCGACTTAAAACAAAAATCTATCTTTTAATGACATCCTCTTTGCGCCCCTCTCTCTCTCTCTCTCTCTCTCTCTCTCTCTCTCTCTCTCTCTCTCTCTCTCTCTCTCTCTCTCTCTCTCTCTCTCTCTCTCTCTCTCTCTCTCTCTCTCTCTTATCCACAAAACTCAGATAGGATTTTCTCCATCCTCTTTACCCCCTTTCTCTCTCTCTCTCTCGCATTTCGTTAATTTTCTCTCTCACTCTCACACTCACTCTCTTACAATTTTTCTCTCTCCTTTTCACTATCATTCTTACGATAAAACAATCTTCTAATGCCATCCTCTTTGGTCTTCTTTTCCTCTCTTTGATTCTCTCTCTCTCTCTCTTTCACTTTCTCTCTTTTTCGTCCACTTTCTTTCTCCCTCTTCCTCTTTCCCATCCACTTTCTTTCTCTCAATATTTCTTTCTATCATTCTTGTAAAAAAAAAACCCAAACGAGAGGGTTTTATCCATCCTCTTTACCCTCTCTCTCATTTTAATTTGTTCTCTCACTCCCACTCCAATTTTTCTCTCTCCTTCTCACTATCATTCATAGGATAAAAATGTCTTCTAAGGCTAGCCTCTTTGTTCCCCCTTTCCTCTCTGACTTGCTTTCTCTCTCTGTCTCTCTCTCACTCTCTCTCTCTCTTTCACTCTCTCTCTCTCTCATTCACAAAACTCAGATATAAGCTTATTTTTTATCTTCTCGTGTGTACTCTCTCTTTCTTTCTCTCTCTCTCTTCTTCAATCGCTTTTCTTCTCTTTATCATTCTTTCAAACTATCTCTCCCGTTTTTAATTTTTCAATCTCATTTTTTTTATTTTCTTTCCCTCTCTTTCTTTCTCTCTCCTCTCTCTCTCTCTCTCCTTATTTCTTTCTTTCTTTTTATCCTGCCAGCTTTTCCTTTCGAACATTTTCCTTCTTTTTCTCTCTCAATCATCTTCTATCTCATTCTCTCTCTCACACCACCTTTCTCTTTCAAACTCCTTCATTTTCTATCCTTCCAATCCGAAGCCGTTTTCATTCTTAAAATTCATCTCTCTTGTTCCGCCTTTTCTTGTTCTTCTACATTTCTTCAGTGACATCTAGCCACACTCTTTCCCGATAATTTTCCAGAAAAAAATTCAGTTTCCAGTCACTCAAAATCTTGTTTTTTTTCTTTCTTTTTTTTTTCCCCCGCCCTTTCTGTTTCATTCTTTCTCCTTAACTCCGCCCCTCTGATCTGTCATTTCTATTGAACTGGAGACAATGATAACCTTTCTGACCACTTGCATTATTCAACCTTTCTACCTTCTTTCTTCCCCCACCTATCCTGTCTCAAGCGAATCAGAGACACCATATCTCATCGACCTTGCTAACAGCAACACAAAAACAGTTTGTTTTTTCAAACACACCCTTTTTTCTTCATGCTAATCTTATCCTCTATAAACCCCACAGCATTTCGTCTCTCCTCTTTGACTCTCTTTTTTACTCTCACATTTATTTCTATCACTTTCTACCGTACCCCCACTTTTACATGATATCTATCTATATTTTCTCTTTTCTTATATACCTCCTATCCTACCTCTCTCTTTTTTTCCTTACTCTCTTCTTCAACACACTCATCTCTCTCTAATTCTCTCTTACTTCTGTCCATATCTCGGCTTCTGGCCATATCACCGGTTATCGAAGTTAAACAACGTCGAGCCTGGTTGGTACATAGGTGGATTGTTCGTGTCGCCCCAAGCTGGCAAGATATGACACAACGTGAGTCTAATGTGGGGTGCCCGAGTGTGTGCACCCGGGCTAGATCCCAAAATAGCCCAGCCCCCACAACGGTCAGCGGCACTGACATCGGCATGACTACCGATCCTCTCTCTTTAGTGCAATGAGGGGGTACTTCTGCAGGCAGCTGTTTCCCAAGACCAGTTGCGCACTGTCCGCAAACAGAGACACAGTTGATTTTCTCTCTATTCAAAGACAGGGACACAACATAGAGATGAAATGTAATTTATCCGCTTGGGGACCGATACTACACTTTTATCCTGGCCAAAAGGCAGCTTAGGAATACCAGGCGTTGGATGTGTTGCTGGGGTAATGGATAACGGCTCGGAAATGAAAATCGAAGAACCAAGTTCCAATTACAGTCGAGTACGTTATATTCATTTAAGCCCAACTAACCATGGGAAAAGGTATGAATTCACCTGTTCTTCCCCAGATATCGGTTAAATAGTAAGACAAGTATCAGTAAATCACTATTGTCTCTAAATGAATCTTAAAATCCCAAAACGTTTTCTAGGTTGAAATAATCAGCAAAAGGTTGCTAAGCCGTAAAAAAAAGCAACCAATAAATAAATTTCTCCCCTCTTGTTTTTTTTTTTTCTGACAATGCCGTTTTACGGAGCAGATATGCTATGAGCTTAGAACTCAACAGGTAAATAAAACAAAACGAAGGTAATATAAGTTTGTTTACTTAAGTTTATACGCGCACAATACATCTGGAGAGAATGGCGGCAACTACAACATCCATTCCAGTTTCGATAGCAAGTTCATTTTTCCAGGCCGAGAATGCACGCCCAACGCCCAAGATGAACTGTCCTATAGAGCTAGAAAGATTCAACTGCTCTATTATTTCTCCATGGCTGGTAATTTGCAGTGTGGATAGAAAGCCATAAGTGCGAGGTGACCATAAAACCTTTCTGCTGGAATTCGAACTCGTGTACTTGGTGTTTAGAATCAGTATGTCACCCGTACCCCAAGAAATTAAAAGAGAGATTTACGAAAAAATTATTAATTAATATCGGAAAACGGATTTTCAGTGATTAAAAAAATTACTGAGTCGCCCATTTTTTTCCACACCATGAAGATGACATAACGGTTGTTGGAAAACAAAATCGCTGAAAACGAGTTTGAATTGCAGCGGAAGCTATTTGCATCCGCTTTGTACTGTGACGTCTTTTCGAAAAGCATGAATACATTTCTCAATGAAATCTCTCCTATCGTCAGATATTTTGATAAAATATCTGACGATACTTGACGGAGTAGAAAACGTGTGAGACGGCGAGCTTAGACAATAAGAGGAAATTATATTGCATAAGAATTCAGTAAACTTTTCACGGTGGAGTAATGGATAGCGGCACGGATTGAGAATTCGGAGAGTCGAGTTCAAATTCCAGTCGAATCCATTACATTCATTTACGTGCTAGCTAATACCCTTGAGGAAGGTATATATCTTCCTCTTCTCCCCCGGCTAGGAGTAAATAGCAGTACAGACCGGGTTCTATAGCCTTGGATGGCAACTGGTCTACTGCAGAAAGAAATGGCAACCTACTGTGGGGAAAAATCTGCCTCCTCTGTCATGTATCGAAAAATACATGATCGCCTAAGCATGTATCAGTTATGTGCCATGCGTGTATTGCACATAACTGGCTGACACTTATCTTTATTTCTTACGAAATTTTCCTGTTTCTTACTACACTCTAGCGATATACAACAGTATTTTACACAAGTCACAGTAATGCATAACGGATATTCCCGCACAAATGCTCACAGCACGGATTAGTTTGTTTGTTTTTTTTTCCGCGAAATTTCATTTATGTTAGGAAATTAAGGGATATCCGGAATGTAGGCACAAACCTCCTCGATTTAATTCTGGCAAATTAAACGATCAATTCAATTCATATCGTTATTATTATCGTTATTATTCAGACATCAAATTATTTTCCTGGTTTTCTGACACCGTCTATCATATATTAGGCTAATGCAAATATTTCTGGCATTTTTGACAAGATCTTTCATATACACCAATTCTAACATTGTTCAGAAATCAAATTATTTTCTTGGTTTTCTAACACCGTCTATCATATATTAGGCTACTACAAATAGTTCTAGCTTTTTTGACCAGATCTTTTATATACACCAATTCTATCATTGTTCAGACATCAAATTATTTTCCTTGTTTTCTGACACCGTCTATCATATATTAGGCTAATGCAAATATTTCTAGCTATTTGACCAGATATTCTATATACAACTATTGTATCATTATTCAGACATCAAATTATTTTTCTGGTTTTCTGACGCCGTCTATCATATATTAGGCTAATGCAAATAGTTCTAGCTTTTTTGACCAGATCTTTCATATACAACTATTGTATCGTTATTCAGATATCAGATTATTTTTCTGGTTTTCTGACGCCGTCTCTTATATATTAGGGCAATGCAAATAGTTTTAGCTTTTTTGGCCAGATCTTTTATATACATCAATTCTATCATTGTTCAGACATCAAATTATTTTCCTGGTTTTCTGACACCGTCTATCATATATTAGGCAAATGCAAATATTTCTAGCTTTTTTGACCAGATCTTTCATATACAACTATTGTATCATTATTCAGAGATCAGATTATTTTTCTGGTTTTCTGACGCCATCATATATTAGGCTAATGCAAATAGTTCTAGCTTTTTTGACCAGGTCTTTCATATACAACTATTGTATCATTATTCAGACATCAGATTATTTTTCTTTGTGTTCGCTACCTTTCAATTGTCCCTTTAAATCTAAATAACAATTCCACTTTCGTTTCGATTAATGCTGCTAATAATGATTCAATATTATGCTAGAACCGTTGACCAGACGAGAACTGTTGAACTGCACTTCGACACTTGAGTCAAAAAATAGGATGCAGATGGAAGGCACCCAGAATGACCCAAGTTTGTCTGATCCATACTGACCAAGTATACAAGCACAGAGTCCAGCAAAACGATGTTTGGCAGCAAGAGTCGATAAGGGGGTGACTGGAATTAGTGAAGAAGAGGCGCAAGCAATCAGGAATTGTCCTTCAGGCGAAATATGATAGATTTTGAAAGAAATTTCGTTTACTCACAAAAGACAGGCAACGTCTTTTTTTTAGAGAGATTGTCCATCAATATCCTGCAATTGTCCTCTTTCTTAATACACTGTAGCTTTACACAGCAGCATGTTACCCAGGTTTCAGCAGTTCATAACAGAGAATCATGTACAAATCCTCCCAGCACAGAGTAGATTTTTCCCGCGAAATTTCATTTATGTTAAAACATTGAGGGATATCCTTAAACTAGGCACAAACCTCATCGATTTATGTTAAATTAAAATATTTTAATAATATATGTTATTATTGATATTAAAGTAATTATACTATGAAATCCGTTTTTTGTTCGACATTAAATCTCCGGTCAAATAATTTACTATCCCTCTATATATTTCTGTCTTTACATATCTTATTCTCTTCTTATCTAGCTAATCTCTTCGTAACTATTTACCTCGGTCTCTACATATCATTATATTTTCCTTTTAAATCTCTTACCTCCCTCCCAGTCAGTTATGTGACATGTTTCGATACATGACTGAATTTTTGCCGTATTTGCCATTTCTTTTTTCTGTGGTAGCCGGTCTGGGAGAAGAGGATTCATACTTTTCCCCAAGGGTTAAGTGAATGTAATGGGTTCGAATTCGAACTCGGCTCTCCCATTCTTTCAATTCGAGACTATATCCATTACTCCACCGTCAGTCCTGTACCGAAGGTATCACGCATGGCACATAACTAACCTCCTTTCCCCACTTTTTATCGAATGAATTAAAACTGCATAATAATAATAGTAATAATAATAATAATTCATTTAGTAATTTATATTGATAATATCAAACAATAATAAACCCTATTTTGAGATATTTGGGGGTAAGCATAATATCCTTCTTTCTTTTTTTCTTTTTTTTTCGTTCTCTTTATTTCATTGTTCTGTTTTCGAAAATTGGCACCGTGCAATTCACAATGAAATTGTACAACAATCCAAAGATGTGTGTGTATGCGCGCGCACGCACGCACACACACATACATACAGAAAAGTAATACGTTTAATATACGTTGAAATTTGTTAGTGTTCGGAAGCGTTTGTATTACGCAAGGCCCAAGGATAAAAGCTGACCTTCAACTAATAGAACTAAAACGTTACCCTGCAAGTATGTCTCATATTACCCTCAGGTAATATGAATGATCTGTTCTTTTTTCTTCTTTTTATTTTATATCAGCCACTTTGCTGGTATGTCCAAAAATAAAAAGGAAAGATAATTCGTCATGCTGAATATAAAAGAAATTAATTCGTCTTGGAGCTTTTCGTCGTCTTAATTACTGACCCTTTTTCCTCCATTTTTTTTTTTTTCGAAATCTGTTGTTCTATTTATTGCTCTTCTTTTTATTCGCTGACCGAGTCTGCTTTCTCTTTGTCCTTTACGCTTCTGACATTGTAAACCTTCCTTCTATTTTCGCGCCATTCTTATCGTTTTCAGTTTCCTGAAGAATGCAATTTTATCTTACCTCGATATTATTCGTTCTGCTTATCAGGATTTGCTTTCTGTCTATTGTTTCACTGATTTCCACTTCGAAAATATTTAGCAACGCCCTTCACACTCTCACGGTCTCTCTCTCTCTCTCTCTCTCTCTAGATATATATATATATATATATATATATATATATATATATATATATATACACACACACACAAACATATATATATATATATATATATATATATGGTGTTTGAGAAAATCAAGTGTGGAAAATAACATCCTTCATGTGGTGTCCGTTTACATTGATGCATTTCTGAAGGCGTTTTTGGAAGATGGCTTCCACTCTTTCCGCCATTGCTCTATCGATTTGGGCGAATTCCACGCGAGTAGCTTCCTTCAACATACACACGTGCCTTGAGTGTTCCCCACAAAAAATAATCACACATGGACAAATCAGTGGACCGAGGTGGGCAAGGAGTATCACCAAACATGGAAATAAGGTGGTCGCCGAAGAGAGGGCAAAGAACGCCCATTAATGATCTAGCTGTGTATACTGTCGCCCCATCATGCTGAAACCACACACATCACAAATGAATACATTTTCGTTGTAATTCAGACACGAAGAAGTTATTTATTACTTCGATGTAAAGCTCAGAGTTCCCTGTAATCGGATTTCCATTATGGTCTTCAAAAAGTAAGAGCCAATGACACCAGCTTTTCCAACAGTACACCAAACCGTCACTTTTGAGGTGTGCAGTGGTCTTTCATGCAATTCTCACAGATTTTCAAGAGCCCAATAATGGCAAGTCTGAGGATTCACCATGTCACTGAGATAAAAATGAGCTTCATAATTCGTTAACAAAATAGGGTTATCATTTTTCTAAAAAAAGTGCTTCCATCTGACATGCAAAGTTAAGCTGCTGTGCATAGTCCACTGGTCTCAACGGTTGCCCAATTACCAATTTGTAGAAATGCAGTTCTTCATACAAAATAAGCCTTACCGAATGATTATCGATGCCGAGTTCAGTAAGATGCCTCAGAGCAGAGTGATTCGAGCTGCGCAGCAAAGCTTGTCTGGCGCGTTCCACATTTTCTGTGGTTCATGGGGGGCCCCACCGGTCTTCTATTCATTAGTACACCTCGTGTACGAAGTGTATGAACGCAACGTAAGATTGTGTTACAAGTGGGAACAGCCTGATTTCGATGAATGTTGGATCGTCGACGAAATACACGCGGAACTGCTGCGATTTGTTAAGTAAGCGTACTAACGCGAGATAAAGCTAGCGCCCCATTTGGTCAAAATTCAATCCTCTGGTGATGATACACGACTTTCCAATAGACGATGGTATACAGAGGACGGGCACTGTCCTGACGACATGCCACCCGCTCTCGGCGTCACCGACAAGATTTAAAGAAAACAGTGCATTAGACATTTGATGACGACTTTGCAGCATATATATATATATATATATATATATATATATATATATATATATATATATATATATATGCCGATGACAAAATTTCGCGAGATAAAAAACAAGAACAATAATAGTATTGATAATAAAACTAATAATATTTATTGTCTATTAATAGGCCTTTTGACCAAATGAAAGCATGATGAGAAAAATTTAAAAAACGGAATTTTTGGACACGCCTGTGACATTTCCCAACGAGACCACAAATACAAAATGAGAACTGAAGTAGGATTTTCTTTTCCGGGGAATTTGTTTGTTGTTGTTTTTGGGGTTTTTTTTTTTTTTGGTTTTTGGTTTTTTTTTTCTCATGTGTTAAACTGTTATATTATATCTGATAGTTTTGTACTAGCTGTTTGCCATGATTTGGGTTAAAGACGTTTTCTAGAAGCCTTTCGTGTGTGTCTATGTGTTCTTTAATCAAATATAGATATTAATTTATTTACTGTGGTGGGGTCACGTTGGAATAATAGATAGCGGCTCGCATTGGCAAAATCAGAAAGCCGAGTTTGAATTCCAGTTTGCTTTGTAGCATTCACATTTTTAATTATTTACCCCCAACCAAGGCAATAAAACCACTAATACTCTGGGAAGGGGGATAACTGAGTGTGAACGAATATAAGAAAAGAATAAACATTATTAATGAGCCAGAACAATAAAAGAACAGAAATTAAGAATATAACGATTGAATTTAAATTTTTTAAGATCAAACCTGCCTTGGAAACAAGAATATTGACGAAAGATCCACGCCCGAGAAGTACAATAGATGAAACTGTTAACATAGAACTTACGGTTGGATGTAACCATTTCAAATGTTAAAAGATGGGACCTTGCCGCCAATCTAGTACTGCGCTTAAATTCATTAAGTCTAGGTAGCATAGAGGAAAGTAATATTTATTTTGCGTAACACAAAAATGTGGCGCAAGGCCAAAAGAGAGTTAGGGGTCGGCAGGTTTTCAATTTATCTCATCTTAAACTTAGCTACAATTACTGATGCGAAACAACACATTCTTACTTACCATTCTTACTACAGCCACCATAATACCTCAAGTCTCTAATTTCCATATATAAATTTATTCTGGGTTGGGGGATGGTAATATAAGAACATTTAAAAAGGAAATCCCAAAGAAACCAGGGAGGAATATATTTACAGAAAAGCAACAGAGAAGCTATATTATGGTGGGAAATAACAGAAGTTGAGATACCATGTCAGGATTAATAACATTACAGTTTCTTTTTTGGATTTTATCAAAGATCTCTAAATATATTGCAGAATCATCAGACCATACGTGGCAAAAATATTCAAGGCATGGCCGAAACTTATATGTAAGATTCAGGCGAGAAAATTTGTCTAACACGACTAACTTTCATAGCAGCAGACCTAACAACTGATTCAATATAATCTTTCCACTTCATGTTAGCGAAAAACGTTCGTCCGAGAAGTCGCAAGGCGTCGCTCTCCTGGAGGTTAGCATCAACCATGCTGATGGAAGATCTCTCAGTTTATTAATATAAAACATTTTTGTTTTGGAGGCGTTAAAAAATTAACAAGTCATTCCTTGCCACAGTTAACAACAGATTGTCATTTGTTAGATCAGCTGCTAATTTGACCTTATCATACCCGTCAGAATTACAATTAAAGGATTACGTGCAAATACTCTTTTGGAAAAGCTATGCATCTATCTCTTCTTCTCCCGAGATATGATTGGCAACCAGACTTAGACAAGGTCAACTTTAAATTCAAAATAGATAGATTCTTGGGCAATGATGTCAATTCGATTCTAAAGTTGCATTCTTCTCTCTCGGCCGGTGATCGCTAATAATTTTGAGTATGGAGATAAAAGAATTTCAACAAAGGGAATTTTAACTTAGCTAGTTTATTAACGTCGACGTTTACATCTTCTTACTATCCAGTGGGATTCTTCTCTTACTCCAATGGGGAGCATTCCAAACCTGAAATGAAACACGTCTACATTGTTCGACGGTTAAGAAACCTTTCTATATCTCACTTTTCCAACGATGCCTCAGCCAATCAAAATCGACTTTTTATTACAATATTTTGTATTGTATCTGATCCCTAAGGTCAACCACAGGAAGTCAGAGCAGAGATACACTTCCTCCTAAAAATAATAGTCTGCTAAACTCGTAACATTTGCATACCTTGCCTAATCATTAAAAAAGATCATTCATGAATTTTATTTTAACCATATTACCCTAAAATTCCATTTACTCGTACTCCTTACATTTTTTTTTACTTCAATGGGCTTCGGTCACATGACCCCACCGACATGCACGGATACCATTCCTGAAAAAGAATGAACATAAAAAACAAAACTCTGACCAGTTTTTTAACAAAAAATAGAATACCGGACAATCCTTTGTCCATTCTTGCTCACTATATTCCGTGACACAAGCTCAACATTCAGACGATAGTCTGGATGCCTATCACTCCAACATTTTACCTCTCCAATGACACCTAACCCAGGTCAGCAGGTAACACCTCTACAATTCAATATTCCTGGGGAGAATAAAACCTATTGCCCCTTCACTTGAGACTACACTAAATGTACATACAGTTCACAAAAAATACTTCTCCAAAAATCGCAAAATACATGCCCAAAAGCCCCACGTCACAACATCAACCAATTCCATAACTGAGCCACGTCTTTCGAACCTAAATTTTACACTTTAAATATACCATGATCCACACTTATGTCTTAATCATAGGGACACAGACCACAGGGTCTATTATCGCCCTATTTAATCAACCACAACCAATTAATTACTTTTGAATTTGCCTATTACCAGATTTACTTGAACAAATCTTCACAAATTTATCACCAT